>VYZM01019765.1:193316-553928 GCA_013398915.1 Dromas ardeola | reverse complement strand
TCGCGGAGTCGCCTCCCCCTGGCCCCCGGCACCCCCAGGGCTCGGGACCCCCCAGGGCTCTGGACCCCCCCAGGGTTTTGGACCCCCCCAGGGCTCTGGACCCCGCGGGTCCAGCCCGGCCCGGGAGAAGTTTAAAAAGTGGGAAGGGAATTGCCCTGCGTCCTCCCGGCGGGTGCCTTTGCCTTGTGGGCGCGAGGGGAAAGCAGTGGGATCAGGGAATGTGCTTTTTCTTTCCGTTTTATAATTTCTTTTTCCCCTCTAAATCCAGTTGACTCAGGCTAGTAGTCTGTCCTTTCTGGCTGGCTGCTAGGGAAGTAGCGTGGTATCCGTTTCTCAGGGGTTTTACACATTGCTGTAATAAGAGAGAACGCTCTTGACGTGCCATAGAAAATCCTGTTTAAAAGCCAAAGCATAGGCTTCCATAGCAATTCTCCTTTCGGACGTATGCGTGTACTCTCTCAGTTCGTATGTATTTTTTGGTGAAAAAGTCCCTCCAAATGATGTGTACTTCTTGTGCGCTATGAATCCAAGAGGTCCCTACGTTTGAACGTAAAGATTGGTGAGGAGGTTCTTTATAAGAACAGTTGTGAGCATGAATGGGGAAAGCCCTTATCTCTAGCTGATAATGCTTCATAAAATTATTTTAATTAAGAAATTTTAAACAAAACAATTAAAATCATTTTAAGGCTGAACTTCAATTGCAGTCAACAGAGTCTGAGGGAAGAAATTTTAGCTTTTTACAAAGAAAAAGATAGGAGTGATGCAGTTTTTATTTATTTGGGAAGATGTATTTTATTTAGACTCCTCCCTTTATAAGACGACACACACAGGAGTGCTAACTGGTATGAATGACCGTGTCTTCAATGAGGACAAAAAGTAACACTGGCTGATGCTTGCTGAGGGTCTGGCCCACATATTCCATCACAAACCTCACCTGCCCCTGGTCTCTGCACAAGAAAATAACTTCACAGCATTAAAGCTATTGTTTTAACTATGGTTTAGGTCACTCGTGTCTGTATGGTAAAAGGGTCCTGAAAGTAGCTTAGTCAGCAAATAGCCTTACCTTCACACGGAATTCGGAAATCTAACTCGGCTGCCCCTGTGTTACTTTTGCTGTAGCTCCAGTGTGCTACAGGGTTGGATCCTACGCCCTTTGAAATCAGAGACAGTGTTGCCAGACTTGTCTGAATTATTCCTGATGTTTTCATTTCTTTGATGCTTGCTTTTCTTTATTTAGATAAGTTCTGGGAAAATGATTCACCTGTGTGTAGAAGTATGAATGGCAGATTGAGTGCTTGGAAAGCTTGACTTTCAGAGCATTTTAAGGAATTGATTGACTTCTATAATATGGTAGCTGGTAAAAAAATTATACCTTTCAGAGATGCGTTACCTGAACTTGATCAACATTGCATGATGGTTTAAATATTATCTCCAGCTGCATCTCCAGCACACAGGGTCTGCATCAGTCTGAGAAAAAATGCTATCAGCATTCTAAACAGAATGTAAATATGAGGAGTGGAATGGTTTGTCTTTGTCTCTGAGAACTGCTGCTGAGTAACAGGGAAGGAGAAAATCAGAATGTAGTCAGGTATTTCTGCCTGTTTGAGGTTGTGTCAATTGGAGTTCAGTGTCACATCCAGAATAATTCACTGTAGTGATGATCAGTGCAGTAAATCTCAGTGTGCATCCCACCAAAACCTCTGGGATGAGGAGAACAACAGTATATACAGAAATGACTACAGTGGACTGGAAACAGTCCATCGTGAACAGTATCCCATACCCAGGGAGGATTAAGCAAGACTTCCCCGCACTTCACCGCAAGCAAGATCACACTTTAAATTTTATTTCATCGTAAACGGTTGGTTAGCAGTACTGTGTGTGGATGTTATTCCTCTGCTAAGTTCTCATGCAGCTTTTACAGAAAATCCTTACTAACTCAGTTAGAAAGCACATTTTGATGGAGGCAGGGCTCATTTTCTGTCGTTTGGTAGAAAGGAGGGTTTACGCATTCACAGGAGAACTGTCACTCTTGTGTGAAGGGACAGGCTGTCTGTGCCCTGAGATATGCATGTGCATTTTGGAGCTGGTCTTGTTTTCAGGCGCTGCCACGTACCTTTAAAGCCGAGGCACCGCTGTGATGCTGGGCCAAGCAGTGACAGCAACTGAGACTTAAGTTCATTTCTAAGAGCAGTAAGTGTAAGGGCTTTGAAAAACAGGAGCTAAAATATTCATATGTCACAGAAGCACTTGTAATGCTTTAAACATAGCTGATTTTTTAATTGTTATAGAATCTTTCAGCCTGACCACGTATGACTGCCTCTTCTCTGGGTCTTGCTTTGGAGTGACACAGCCAGAACCGCCACATGCTGGGCTCTGGCTGGAAGCTGGGGCTGATTTCTGAGAGTTATACCCAGCAACGTTTTGTCTGCTCTTGCTCTCTGACTGCGCTTGTGAGGATGGTTTGCTTTTCTTAGCTTGTCGGGGTTTTTTTTTTTTCTCAAGCATTTCTTAAGTGGGCAGAGTATTTGCTTCACTTTCAGTATGGGAATGAGTTCAGGAATCTTTGACAGTGAACAAGGAATATCAGCTATTTGTTTTCAAAGCTGAGTATATTTTTCTGTAGCAAGGAGGGGTGACCCAGAATATTCTCTTCCCATGGCCATGACCCTAAATCCCCGCACTACAGGACATAAATAATTCACTGCTAGTAGTATCACTCTATGACTCCTGCTTAGCCCTCAGCGATGGTGCCCATTGCACTCTCTCCTGAGTTGGGAGTGCACAAATTGGAAACTGGTTATAGTTTGCAGCTAGGGTTTGAAATGTTACCAGTTACTTACTACATGGGCAGCCGAAGCCCGTGCTTGCCAGCCAGTGGGAGAGAGTGGCAGTGATGTCCCAGGGCAGTAGTGGGAGCCTGGCTGTTCCCCTCTACCTGCTGAGAGGCAGCACTGGGATTTTTCCCAGGGAACTAGCTCTGTATCCTGCTAAAAGGCCGTCTTCCATATCTGTCCTTGCATGACGCGTGTCCGATAAGCGTTATGGCTTTTGAAAGGGAGAAGGGAAACAAGCACCCTCTGCTCAGGGTGCTTCACGGTACCCTGCTCCTGGGGCATCTTTGGTGCTACAAAGAGGACAGATATCTGTGCCACTCTGCTTTGGTCTCTGCCTTTGCATCCTCTGCTCTGTGAATAATAACAGTGACTGTTTTTATAAATGAACATCCTTTTCCCATGTAGAGGCCACAGTTAAATTGATCAATTTCTTGCCATTTTTACTCTGCGGCTCTGAATTTCAACAGGAATCAGAGGCAATGGATCTGTTTGTCCACAGAGCTGGGAAGGCTGCACACACTGTTTTGCATGATGCTAACTTAAAATACAGAAGGTTTCCCCTTCCCGCAGGCTGCATCTCACCACAGCCCTTGGGTCCTGGGGGTGCTGGAGGGGTTGCTGGAGGGTAACTGGTTTCAGCCCTCTTTGCTAACAGTGGAGCTTGTGAAAACCACCGATCTCCAGACTTAGTTGTGATCAGGGCTGGTTGGTTCAGCTCTGCTCTGCACTGGCATCTGTAGCTTGAGCAAAGCAATCAAACTTCAACCCTCCCCAGGGCAGGGAGCGAGTGCTCTGAACACACACCTGGCCCCGGGAACTGTACAGAAGATTTTCTTTCTTGGATGATGTCACTGCTTTCTTTCTCTTTCCACTGATTTATTTTTATGCTCTGCTTTTTGTTTTTTTTACTCCACTCTCTCTCATTTATCTGACTCACACACGTGCCTTTCATCTGCTCTTCACCCTGCTTGGTATTGTTTATTCCTGTTTGTATTGTTTATTCCTGTTTGTATTGTTAATTCCTGTTGTGCCCTGTCCCTCCCATAGGCACAGAATGTCGGTCCACAAGCACGTGTCAGACTTGATTAAGGCAAACCAGAAAAAAGCACAATCTTGTGGCCTCAGAGAAGTTACTCATGACCAGTTCCTGCGTTTCAAACCGCACCTTAGTGTAGTTGGGGTAACTCCTGCGCAGGGAGAAGCCCTGAATCTGTCCTTGTTTGCACTGATGAGTTGCCCGTTCCCAGCTAGCCAAATCAGGGCAAGGATGTGCATTTGTGTGCATGTGCATGTACAAAATATTTTTCCTTTTGCTTCACTTGCGTGTACTGGGGAAACTTCCGTCTGAAGCTCTGGTGCAGTTTGCACAGTTTGGTGACTGGTTTTTTTTGCTGTGCTTTCCTCTCTGAATCTATTTTGTGAAGAGACTGGCTTTGGCAGCACAGAGGCTGCCTGGACACAGACTTCCACTGACTGCTTCCAAGTCTTCTCCTTTCTTTTTGAACTTCTCCCAGTAAGAGAGGCCACTCTCAGAAACCATGCTGCCTTCACCATTTCGTTTCAGTGTCTCTTAATTCCCATTTATTTGATATTTTTCTGCTTTCTAATTAACTTTTTCTATTAGTAACCCTCCATCATAAGGTGTCAGGGGAACCCAGTCTAGCTCTGAACTTCCATTTCTTTTAGTTTTGTAATCTCTTATATCCTCAACTAACAGTTGATCCCTGTGTCTTTGGAGATCAGACGCCTTTTAAAACTTCTGTTTCACGTAAGAAGTTCTGAACTTTATCAGGAAAATGAGATCATGGTGCTTTTTTGCTTGCCTTTGCCCCTACTCGCATGGGCAATCTGTATTTCCTTAGATCTGCGTGCGCTGTGTTGCACAGAGGTCTCAAATGTCTCATTACCCAGACAGATAAGCCTGGAATTCTTTCACAATAAATATTTTGCTGTAGTTCAGCTCTTGCCCCAACCTCCTTTATTGCAGTGACAGGGCTCTTCAGAGAAAGTACAGTTTCCGTCAATAGGTTTAAAGCCCCTTAATTGTTTTCACACTGTAGGATTTGGTGCCAAATAGATACCTTATGCGTGAAACCACTTTTGTGCGCGCTCGCATTTTCCGAAGCGCTGCATATCCAAAGCTGTTGGGGGCTTTGTGCGTGCAGAAGTGCAGGCACAGACAGTATCAGACCAACAACCTGTGCCAGCCGGGCTCTTAGCGTAATTCCTGCAGACTTTTGGTGCCCGTGACACACCTAGCAAGACCTGCTATTTTTACTTTCTTTCCTTTCCGCCACCGAGCCCGGTGCCGAACGCCTTGCAATGGCACTGCTCCCGGTTCTCCCCAGCTCCCCCGCCTTCCCTCCTGGCCGGATCGCTTTTCCAGCGTCTCCCAAGGAAGGGGGGAGGGCGCCGGGCGGGCTGTCGCTGCTGTGCCCGCAGTCGCGACAGTACGGCAGGTGGCAGCCTGCGCTCTGCCGCCGCCGCTGCCGGGCGACGCGGCTCCCGCCGCGCCCCCGCAACGGCCCGGGGGCGGGTTAGGGGTCGGTCTCGACCTTCTGCTCGGTGTAACAGCTCTCTGCGAAGGAACGTCAGTTGGGAAATTTAATTTTAACTTTTAAATTACGAAATGCTTACGTAAGTTTCTTTCTCTTCGGACCTGCTGTATCGCTGTGCTAAGAACTAGCGTTACCTGTTGGGAGGCTAGTGATTGTAGTAAATTCCTTGTCCACCTCACAGCAATACGGGAGACTTATTCAATGTGTATGGTAGTGTCAGATGTGTAAAATGCTTGTGTAAGATGTGCAGTCTGAGCACTGCTAGCATTTACTACTCTTGATGTATAGCCTAAAGAACCCGTCCTGAAGACAAGAGCTTTACTTTCCAGTTGCTGATTCTACCTCTACATTATAACATTCTACCTCTACACTACAAAGACAGGAGAGATGAAGAGCTCCCAGTGACAGTTGTTTTCTTGTTGATTTATCAGTGTAATGCCTACAGTACTTCTGTCTCAGCTGAAATGTATTTTCTACATACATGCATTCATACAATGGGTGTGTATCTCTCATGTACTTACATCACCTTTGTGTTAGTTTTGAGTTCACTAAGAAGAGTGAGTCAGGAAAGCTGCCATCCTCATTCTGCTGTCACAATCTGGGGTCAGGATATGGTCCTTAGTACGCCCATATTTACGTGAAATTTCAGTGAAATTTGTCATTAAAGCCCAAGTAAATCCCAGGAGCTTCACAAATAATTCTTGTATTTGGCATACAAATTTTTTCAGAAGACATTTGACTTTTCCTTGCAGAATTTATTTTTAAGAAAGAAAGAATATTTCCTCACTTATGTTGCATGCATATGCACAAATGTTTTGTTCTTGGAAAGGTGTCCTAGTGCTTGGTCTTTTTCCCTTCTTAACTCCATGGGTGCATTTGCCTATTCTTGTACACACACGCGCGCGCACACACACACACACACACACAGGTGATGACCACATGCCCGCTCAGGTTACTATGAAAAACCATTCCCAGTGTTCCTCCCCAGAAACCCTGGTCTGAAGCAGCCGCTGCTTTTCTTTCTGGCAGCTGCAGAGACCAGTTCTCTCTTCTGCGGCCCTGGGACCAATGCATCTCTAGCTCACTGCTGAGCCCCTGCACTTTCAGAAACAAGATCCACTTTGGCAGAGTTGCTTCCCCACAAAGGAGGCTGCCTCCCCAGAAGGGTTTGGTGGTGGCAGCATCCCCATGTTTCCCTCCCTGTATAGTTTCATACAATCATAGAATGGTTTGGGTTGGAAGGGACCTTAAAGACCATCCCATCCCACCCCCTGCCCTGGGCAGGGACACCTCCCACCAGACCAGGTTGCTCCAAGCCCCATCCAACCTGGCCTTGAACCCCTCCAGGGATGGGGCAGCCACAGCTTCTCTGGGCAACCTGTTCCTCTGTCTCACCACCCTCACAGGAAATAATTTCTTCCTGATATCTAATCTAAATTTCCCCTCTTCCAGTTTGAAGCCATTACCCCTCGTCCTATCACTACATACCCTTGTAAAAGTCCCTCTCAAGCTTTCTTGTAGGCTCCAACTGTTTGCAACCGCTGTTTGCGGTGTTTGTGTAATCAATGAAAGCCCCATCCTTCTGGTGGTAAGATCAAAGCAGTGTCAGAGCGTGGTCAGATGGGGGTGATGCCGAAGAGGCAGCAGGGGTGGGGAGAGCTGATGAAAGGAGGTCTGCACTTGCCTTCCCCTCTGCGGTTCCACAGCCAGCACGGGGGAATAACGCGGGCAAGCAGCGCTCGGTCGGGCAGAAACTGTGGTGTGGGAGCCCCTCTCAGGACAGCACGTGGCCCTGCGTGGTCAGTGTTTGAGACCCCCCCAGGCGCACAGGCCAATGCACGGCCCCACTCTGCGCTCGCGCCCCTGGGGACGCCGGTCCCTGCGGGGGGACTGGCTCCACAGCTGGATAAACTGTCCCTCCCAGACTAACTGCCTCTTTCTTTCTGGTTTAGTAAGGGAGCATAGGGGGGTCTTTAACCTCACGCTTCTTTTAAGGACTTGTAGTGAAATCCTGGCAGTGCTGAAGTCGATTGGAGTTCTGCCACAAGCTCCATCACAGCTATGCTTTTAGCAGGCTTTTAGCTCAGCCAAACACTGCTCTTTTTATTGTCCTCTGCCAGATCTATTTGGTCATTCTTTTTCCATTGTTCCCCAATTTCAGAGGGACTTGGAATAGGCAATTCTGTTTTCGAACACCCCGTACATGAGGTCTCCAAGAGAGGGGATTTTCAGAAGGCAACTGAGTGAAGTTTTGCATGTGTACAACCTGAATTACAGGAAATAGCCAGCTCTTCCCATCGCCTTTACTCACCCGGTGTCCTCAGACATCTCTACTCCAACTTTACTCCCCACAGGCCGCATCCCAGCCTCTTGGAGCTGCCAGCAAACTCCCCGTGTCTTCAGCAGAACAACCTGTGCCTACACCCAGGCTATCAATCAGTGTTGGAAATCTGTGGATGTTGAGAAACCAGGACACTATTTTCAAAAAGGACTGTGGAGAAGGACAGCAGTCCTCCAGCCTTCTGTGACCTCTTTGGTAGTTAAGGCAGCAGGGCAGGCTCCTGGGCTGGTTGGTGAGCGGCAGGGTGTGCTGAGGCGAGCTGGTCCTTCACAGCCCCTGCAGTCACTTCCCTCTGGCTACAAGGTCCCTTCCGTCTCTGCCGGTGAATGTTTCTCCTGCACCGTACTCCCTCCTATCTCACTATCATCTGATGTGTCTCGGAGCTCATTGCAGAGGCAAAGGCCGATGTGTCGCAAGCTCACTTCTTAAACTAGACGTTCCTCTCTGTTTCGGCTCTTGGCCTCTCCCTGTCTCCCCAGGATCCGCATGTTTTTTCTCTTCAGCCCAAGAAGAAAGGGTCATGTGTGGACTGGAGATATCCCCAACAAATACAGTCCATAAAGTCCTTGCCAGCCCTGGGGCACTGACATGAGTTCTGCATTTCCACAGATAGGTCCTGAAGATAACCTGACAAACAGCCAGGGACACCTGGGACGCGTTTATTCAGATGGAGCTTCCTTGGCCAGTGAAAGAGGCACTAGACAGGGAAACTGTGGGCTCTGGTCCCAGCCCTGCCTCAAGCTTTCTCACTGATATCAAGCAAATCCTTCTTTTTTCAGTCCACAGACCACTTAAGAGCAAGGAGTTTCTCCCCATGGGTGCAGGAGACGAGCAAATCACCCTGCTGGAGTTGCTGAGGTCAGGAAGCTCAGGCACTAGTAGTGGCTGTGGAGTGTTTCACAGTGTGAAAGCTACTGTAGGAAGAGCCCCTTACAAAAACGGACCTGCAGCGCTCTCAGCCTGGGTCTGCGGTCAATGGCATTGCCCAGCCTGAAGAAACCTCACATGAGTCATTGCTTTAGTCTGGGTCTAGAAAGATCGGTATCAGCTCCCTACTGGGGCTTGTCTCTTCTGCATTTTGAGCCCATTTCTTTGTGGTGTTTGGGGCTGGACCCTCCAGCGGGACAGTCTGGTTTGGCTACACAAACTCTTCAGAATCACAGAATTGCTGAGGCTGGAGACACCTCTGGAGATGCGGCTTTTCAGTACTTAAAGGAGGTTTATAAGAAAGATAGGAACAAACTTTTTAGCAGGGCCTGTTGCGATAAGACAGGCTAAACTAAAAGAAGGTAGATTCAGACTAGATATAAGGAAGAAATTTTTTACACCGATGGTGGTGAGACACAAGCTCAGGTTGCCCAGAGAGGTGGGAGATGCCCCATCCCTGGAAACATTCCAGGCCAGGTTGGATGGGGCTCTGAGCAACCTGATCTAGTTGAAGTTGTCCCTGCTCATTGCAGGGGGTTGGACTGGATGGTCTTTAAGTGTCCCTTCCCACCCAAACCAGTCTATGATTCTATTCTGTTCTATGATTCTGTGATATCAACCAGTCTGGACTCCAAGCAGGGTCAGGTACAGCAGGTTGCCCGGAACTGTGGGTTTTGGATGTCACCAAGGATGGAGACTCTGTGACCTACTGGGACACTGTTTCAGTGTTTGAACACTTTCAGCGTAACAGAGTTGCTTCTTGTGCGTAAGTGGAATTTCCAGTATTTCAATTCGTGCCCATTGCCTCTTGTCCTGTCACTGGTCACCACCAAGAAGGGCCTGGCTCTGTCTGCTTTCACCCTCCCATCAGTACACATTGGTAAGATCCCGTGAGCTTTTTGTTCTCTAGACTGAACAATCCCAGCTGTCTCAGCCTCTCCCCAGTATATGAGATGCTCTAAGCCCTTAAGAACTTTTGTGACTCTTCATGGGACCCGCTCCAGGATGTCTATGGGGAGCCCAGAACTGGACACAGCACTCCAGACGTGCCTCACTAGTAGAGAGGAAGGATCACCTCCCTCAGGCCTGAAAAATCATTACTGATGATTTACAAAGTACTAATTATTGCACAAAGAAGCTCCTCTCTTCCCTCCCACATCTCAGTGCTAGGACTGAGAGATGAATACCCTCCACGTATCTGCTGGACTTCAAACCCTGCCTGGTCTTTACTGTGGTTTGGTCCTGCCTGTTTCCTCCATTTTATACTACTCTGCCCACTTTCTCCTTGTTTGGTTTTTGGTTTTCTGTCACTCCCTGCAATTGCCCTCTCCCAGTTTGCCTTGTCCTCACTCTCTTTTCTCTTTAGCAAAGTCTGTTGATTTCATTTTTCAACATCAAGGCCCCAGCTGATGCCCAGCCTTGTTACCCGACTGCTTCCACCCATCCCTTTTGGTGCTTTGTATTTCCAGCAAGACTTTTTTTTTTATTATTTTTTCTCTTTTGAAAATGGCCACAACTGCTTCTTTGCATTAGGGTCCCTGTGTTCATCCCACTGTGTTTCTTCCCAAAGTACTCAGTCCAAAGTTGCATGAGAGCCTTCCCTGCTGAGGTAGTGGAGAGCAGGACCTGACCTGCTCTGCCTTGGGATGTCCTGCCATGCGAGACATCGGTAGTCCGGCGCTGGTCTGGAACAACATCCCTGATGTCACTATGTCTATTTTGGGTTTATGTGGAAAGAAGTTTTAGTGTTCTCACATAAATGACGTTAATGAAAAAGCTGCATAAATCATTATCTCAGGATATGATTGTACAGTTACGCAACTCTGGCTACTCCATCCGCTGCCACAGGTAGCATGTTCCAGGGAGTGAGGTTTGTTTTCCTGAGATAAGAGATGTGTCGTCATAGAAAGATTTCTGAAGACTCTCATAGGCTTGTGCAGGTGATTAGGATGCTGTTGACATCAGTGGGACTAATTGTACCCAAATGGCTGCACACGCAAGACCTGAATATTTCGAGTGACTCGATTACCCTGGCTTGAAGCTTTTCCCATGGACAATTAGACAGCTGTACCCAGGAGACATACCGACCAAATCCTTCCTCAGTTAAGTGTGATTGACCTTCCACCAGTGTGGGACCCAGCCCTCTGTTCTTTATGGAAATAAACTGGATCACACACAGCATTATGATTGAGTTGGCAAGGAACTAACCAGTTTGATCCAAGTTTGACTTTCTCCTCCACCTACAATATTTTGTTCTGCTGGTGCTGAACAGTCTTTTTTCTCTGTGTAGGCGTTAAAGAAGAGGACAGAGTGAGCACTCAGGACACACAGTTTGGTGTGCTTAGGGCATAAGAAGATTCAGCATTGCTGAAGTCACATTGTTTCATTTCCATACGCTTAGGAGCTAGGGCTGCTTTTGATGGTTGTGTTCAATTTATCTCATGTGTGCTCTGACCTGGCAGAAATTGCTTTCCCGTGATTTCTTCAGTTCGTTTGAAAGTAAGTCTCCTCCCTTCCATGTGGCTGGCACCCAATTAGAAATCATTTCCTTGTTATGTTGTAACCAACATCTAACGCAAAGAGTAGCTCTTGTTACTATTCCTTCCGGATGAAAAACAAAAGAAGGAATTAAATTTGTTCTTGTTTGAGTTGTATTTTTGTTTGTGGTAAGGACCAGTTAGTTCAGGCCCTGGCTGTAACCAAGGAACAACCAAGCATAGTTTTATGAGAAACTGTTCACAAACTGAAGTATTTTCCTGGACTCATGGTTTTGTCCTCATGGAGGGCAGCAGGCTCAGGGTTCGGCTCTCAGGGAGATAGTGACTGAGAGGATAAGACACGTCTCACCAGCTCCAGTTGTTCCAGGGTATATTCACCTTAATTGCCTCAAGTGTTTGTAGTGAATGGAGTTAAACTGTCCATCCAGAAGGTGGGGAAGTTGTGTCCTTAGGACTGTATCAAACCCCATTCAGAGAGTAATAATAGTAGGAGAAAGGACAACAGTATCAGGAGAAACAAGGTGACCTGTAGTGTAAGGTAGTCCTAGGCTCAGAATTGTTGGAAGGGACCTCTGGAGGTCCCTTATTCTGTCATCTGCTTAAAGCAAGGCCAACTTCAATGGTAGAGGAGATTTTTTGGGGCCTTATCCAGCTGAATTTGAAGACATCCAAGGATGGAGATCCCTCAGCCTCTCTGGGTCCCTGTTTCAGCGTTTTGCTATCCCACTGTTACTATTTTTTCTTTTATAACCAATTCCCTTATTGCAACATGTGCTAATTGCTGCTTGTCTTCTTTGCCTTACACCTCCAAGAACAGCCTTGCTCTGTCTCCTTTGCAGCTCCCCATTAGTGGGATGGAGGTCCTCTCTTAGCCTCCCTTTGTCAGGTTAAACAAACTCAGCTCCAGGGAGAACTGGTTTGTACTCTTCGATTTCCATCCCATCTCCAGCTCCACTTCCTCATTTTTGAGTTTCTTGTAGGGCCTTTGTGTACCTCATCCCACACAGCCCCTTCCGAGTGTACACTAGTCCCTGACCTGACCTTTCCTGACCAGATGGCTCTATTATATTAAGCTAAGTGGTATATAGTGTTTTAGTGTTATCCACGCTGTCATCTTCCTCTGTAGTCTGAGTGATTGCACTCTTGACACCAAGAGTGTCTTCGACAAGTGCTCAACATGAGCCCAAGCCACTATGGGCTAGTAAATAATGGTCCTAATACAATCTCTGTGATTGAAAAATTACTCTTAGCATTTCTGTACTGCAGATACCATTAAATGGTCATCTAATGCTTAATATATCTTGGAGATATGTACTAAGGGCTCAGTTCTGCCAACCTGCTGTCTTTAGAAAATGTGTTGTCTCCAACGGGATGTACTGGATGCCGGTGCCAAATAGACAGACCTCATTAGCTTCCCACGTCCTCCCCAATCAGCAAGATGCAGTGGGGAGGTATTTGCCTAGAAAAGCCACCAGGATTACTGGTGGTCGAATGAATCCTCTCCTCAGGAGGGAACCGTCCAGTATCACATAGGACAGGGACTTCAGGCCTCAGCTTCAGGTCCTTGTTCTCCCACTCACGTTCTGTACAACCTTGGGCAAGGGGCCAAAATTTCAAACGTGTCCTGTAAGTTGGTGACCAGTTTGAGATACCTCAAGCATGATTGTAAAAGATGGTGAGCACCCACAGATCTGTGCCAATCAACAGGAATTCAGTATCTTTTGGAGAATGCCAAATACCAGTTCCCCTTTTTCAGTGAGGAATAACCATAGCAGCAAACAAAAGGAGCCCTGACTTGGGGCAGGGCTGAGTATCTATCTCTTATTGCTGCCACCTTCACCTCTCTTTGAGACTATCTTAGCACAAAAAAAAATAAATCTGTGCTCTCATGTCCCTGCATGTGACAACCCCTTTACTCCATGTGTATCAGTATGTGTGCACGTATACTTATCACATGATTGGTTATAGCCTCTATGCCTGCTCTCTCTAAAAACAATACATAATCAAAAAGGTGGAAAATATTCTTATTCTGTGCAGGGTGGTACAAATTAATGTTTGTAATCCTCTTCTGGAGCCTCTGAGATCTTCCAAGGGTTTCTTTTGTAGAGCACATTAGTGTTGCAATTCATTATGCACAAGGATAGCAGTCTGTAGAGGAAATGATTTGGAAAATTGAACGGACTCAGGTCCCAAACTGTTTCTCATATGAAAGACCAGAAATACGGCATTTAAGGAATGCTAGTAGATATGAGCAACACCAGCATCATTCTCATCAATATGCAATGAAGGAATCTCTCCTCCTTACATCTTCCTTGGTACCCAAGGTGACATTAGGCATATTCCCTCTGCCAAGAGAAAAGAACCTTTCAAACTCTATCATCTTTAAAATGCCACTGTCCCTTATAATCCACACAAGCCACCCCCTTCTTCTTTTTCCTATGGCTCAAGAGATAGCTCGTGGCTGCACTAAGAAAATCAGTGTGTTTCATGCTATAATTGTTCTACTGTGTCCATGATATTCACAGAGGAAAAAAAAATCTTTGAGTATCCACTCATCCAAGGGGAAAACATTGGAGGCAACTGCACTGTGTGACATTTCTTTTTCTTGGGGAATAGCGGAGAGACCTCAGTACCATTAAAGAAATCCCTAATAGACAAAAAGCTAAAGGTAGGCTAATGGCTGTGTTGACATTAACCCATCAAAATTGTTTAATCCTTTTCTTCTGGACTGCTGGTTCTCATTTAAGAAACCCACTACTACCACTGATGTCTGTTGAGATGCAGATATCTTTTTCTTGCAGAAAAACCCAATGATTTAGGGAGTGTAGGGACTGGACTCCTAATCTGATTCACTTTTAAAGAAGTTTGGCTTTGGGCAGGGCAGTTTTGGTGTAACCTTTAGAAGATCACAGTACCTGAGTCTTCGGGCTCTGGCGTGTTCAGTGGTGACTCTTTACGAAGGCAGTGCTTTATGCTTTGGAGAGCAGTTCATCTGCACTGTCACTGACAGCAAGGAAAATGATGGAGAGAGAACATAACCCCGAGGTGAAGTGAATTAGTGGAAGCATATGAAAAACTAAACAATAGCCAGGCAAGCCTGTAAATACATGCAGCAGACACACAAAAAGAAACTGAGCTTTTATGCCCTTTTTTTTTTATTGTTGTTATTGTTGCTTTTTTTCTGTTTATGGTGGAAATCCAACAACTGCTGGATTTGCACAGTGACTGTGGAAGTGAAAATACTGAATGCCGTTCTAGCTACTGTGTGAAAATACATTTTTTCCCTCTTCTCTCTCCCCAGGGCTCTGGCTGACATCTTAAGGCAGCAGGGACCAATCCCAATAGCACACTGTGAAAGAGAGACTATTTCGGCCATAGATACCTCCCCCAAAGAAAACACCCCTGTCAGGACATCTTCCAAAAACCATTACACCCCGGTGCGCACCTCCAAAAGTAACCCAGGTAAGTGCTGCTTTCCTGCCCTCCCTCTTCAGAGGTGGTTGTACCAGCGGTATGTTAGAAGTCAGCAGAATATCACACTTCGCTATAGTGGGTTTTGTAAACCTAAAATGGCTTTAAAAGGCAATCAGGTAGAGCAGAGGAGTGCAAGGATCAGTGGTGATGGTTCTTTAAGGTTTTTGCTGAACAGAGTGGCTCTTCTCTCTAGGCATTTTACAAATTCAGAATCAGTGAGGTATAAATTCAGCTTATACCAAAATGCATGTATTAAGCTTAGAACATTTTGTATTTCCAACAAAACACACATGCTGTAAAGCGTAATTGGGCTCTCTGCACACAGCAGCTGAGAAGAAAGAAATCCACATAATTGGGGCCACCTTATTCATTCAGGTGAACTCTAGGCATGTTCTGAGAGGAAAGTGTGGAAGGTGACCTAGAGGGTATCCCGGGAGCTTAAAGACACTGGCCTGAGGTCCTCCAGGAGTATTGGCCTGGGAACTGGGACACGCAATTTTTTTTCCAGCTTCTGCTGACTGGGTGGATTTGGTCAAATCATTTCACTGCTCTTTGCCTTGATTTCCCCAGTGGCACAAGGATGCCAGCCTCTTAGGTAAAGATGCTGTTCTGATTTATTTAATGCTTCAGATATTTATAATTGTCAAAACAACGTCTCGATGGTTGCCTGACCACCTTTGTTAAGTGGGATGTGGTAGACTTGCCATCACTTGCCATCTCTCCGTTGCAACTGGATGTGTGCCTCAAAGATGTGCCCTCATTCTGTCACAAGCTATTCAGCTTCACATGGAAGTTTCTGGGTGGCGTTTCCTGACCTGTGTCACCCAGCGATCAGAGGAGGTTTTCCTAATGGTTCCTGCTGGGGAAGCTTCTGAAAGAAGCTAGCAGGAGCTGAGACTGCTCTATGACCTGTGGGGCTCGATGTGCTCTGCTCTTTGTGGAACCGACCCATGACTGAGGGTGGTGACTGGTTTCCATTCCCTCGTTGTGGTGACTATTAGGAGGGTTTTGCTGCAATGTGTATCGCCCCATGGAGACAGGACCAGGTGACCGTGTTCTCTGGAAGCCTCCCCTGCTGCTGGGAGCAAAATAATTTCCCTGAGAACTAAGAAGGATTTCTTCATTCTCCAATTTTCACTCAGAGGCCAGTGAACCCTGTAATTTTGTATGCCAAAGAGTTACGCCTGTAAAATAAAATGTTGGGCTGGAGAATGGTACATGAGGTGAATCTGAAAGAAGAAGGTGCTTTTGCATATCTAGGGCTTGGGGCTGGCTCTTGAGAGGATGTGTGATTCTGCGCCAGGATAGAAACACAAGAAACACGGATTAATGGCCAGTGAACAGGTATAGGCACCATCAGAGAACACCTCTGACATAATCCTTATGATGAGATGAATCCCTTTCTGAAGGCACCCCGTCTCTTCTTGTGGGCTCCTGTTGGTCAGTTAGGGCAGGCACATCCTGAACAAAGATGCAGAAGAGACTCTTTGCTTGCAGCAGGAGAGACCAGCTGGATACTGGAAGTCTGATTTAGGTGTCGTTTTTTAGGCACTGACAAGTCTGAGAAGAGGCAAATGGGAAAGTCATGGGAATTGCTAATTGCAGTATTCTTCTCTGGTGCCTGTTGGTAGCTGATGGCTCCGGTGGACATTTTGAAGACTTACTACTCCTTTAGTGGAGGCAGACAAGGGTGCAAGGACCAGAGCACAGGTACTGCGAGTGGGGTGCTAGTACAGTACAAAGTGACAGCAGCCGGTAAGGAGCCTATTTGGTCCTTGCTGAGGACTGGGACATGAGATGAGCAAGGCAAAATGCCTGGGAAGGAAAAGACATGCAGTTAAAGATGATGGTCTGTGGAAGGCTGTGCTGGAAGTGAATGAATGTCTGTATGTTTGCCCACATCGTGTGAAGGGGAAGAGCCATCACAGTCCGGTCAGGGCTGAAAGAGGCAGGGCACAGGCAGCAGGAGCCCACTAAGAGAAGATACTCACAAACCCAGCCACAAAGGAGTGTGACTTCACTTCCAGCACAGCCTTCCACAGCCGTTGGCAGCTGTTGGGGTAATTGATCACTTCTGCCTGGGGGCAGCCAGTTGGACCCAATGTCACACCGAGCCCTTGCCAAAGCTGGGAAGGGAAAACTTGCTCTTGCAGCTTGCCCAAAAGAACTTGTTCCTGGCTCAGTTGTGTCTGTTATTAACATGCCCTCATATATCATATAAGACAGAAAGCTAATCACTTACAAAAGATCATGAGCTCATAAAACAGCTATAGAGTTAATATACCGTTAATATACCATTCCATTTGCAGAATAGGGCAATGCTCTGTCATAACTATACTCTGTTACTCAGCTAATCTTCAGATTATTGTGGTAATCAGGAAATTGTGTAAGTGACAGCTAAAATCTTTCAGGTTTGCGGGGGAAGAAAAATTTGGAGAACAAGAATGGGTTATAGCTCGTTAAGCTAGAATGAAGCTGGTCAGCCCCGGTATGGAAGTAGAAGACGGTCACCATCCATACTTGCTTTTGGAGGGTGCGGGGAAGAAAAGAAATTAAAAGAGAGGAGTGAGGGACAGCTGGGGGAAAAAACAGAGGCAGTAGCATGTAGTAGCAGGACCCAGGAAGAATGCTGCTCACTGGTGCTGCTAGATTGTCTTGAGAAGACCATGGCTGTAGGGTTTTGCAGAAGTATCAGGTCTGCTGACTGTGGTTTGTCTCAGGACTCCGGAGCAGGAGAGGTTAAGCAAACAGGCAGGACTATAGTTGTTACATACAGGCTGAGATTGAGTTTTATATTTGTTTTACTTGGAACTTTTGTTTCCAAACTTATAACTAGAAGGGTGCCCTTAAGTCTTGCTAAATAAACCATGGCTTCATTTTTCCATTAGGCTTGTTTGGTGTCAGTGAACAAAATGATTGTGGATGACAGTGACAAATTGAGGTGGTCTGTGTCTGAGGCAGCAGAGTACAAGAAGGCGGCGTGCGCAGGTGCTGCTGAGGGCCTGCCTGCGGCACTTCATTGCTGGGTGGTGCCTGCTGTTTCCCGATGCAGGGTGGATAGGAGTCCATCTCCCACCTCCCAGCTGCTACCCTTCCCACAAGCACTCGGGCAGCCCTCAAATGGTGACAGCAGGACATCACAGGACGGGCACGTACAGCTTGCTCTGGTAGTCCACCAAGACATGGGTGCTGTCTCCAGCTGTCACAGATGCCTGATGGAGAGCTCAAGACCAAGGCAAAGTCCTCAGTGTGTTTGCCCAGGCACTTCCCAGCAGGTGGTTTCAGAGCTCTGCAGAGGGACAGGAGGGCCTGGTGTTAGGTTTAGTCTGTACTTCTCTGTTGAGCTTCGAGACAGAAGAACCCAGGTGTAACTAATGCTTATTGAAGGGAAAAAGAGAAGTAGGTCTCTCTGTCCTAGACATGGGGACAATTATCATTCTTCAGACAAGGCAGCTGGTTTTCAAGAAGGCTTCAATCTACTACCTTACAATGGCAATGTTCCCCAGGTCTTGTGGGAACCAGCTATTTATCAGAAGCAGAATATATTTCCCACACTGGATTCTGCCGAGCTTGAGGGTTCAAAGTGCCTGAGGAGGATCTTTGCAGAGATTATTGCCACTTTTGCTTTCCTCTGAGAATCAAACTCCCCTTCTGGTATAGCAGGGGACGGTTCATCTCCCCTTCCACCCACCCTCACTTCCACTGACATTTCTGTTCATTGCTTTTATACAGTGCTGCTGTTTGGGTGGTGGTAGGCTCTCTGCAGAAAAGGAAAGCTGAAAGCTGTGCCTACAGATTGCTTGGGTCAGGGCACACCTCTCCAGCTGTGCACCAACCAATTAGTATGAGCCACAGCACTCTCTGTAGATAGGAACGCAGCTCCAGCCTACACAGACCTCTTGTTAGTTCACTGTTTGCTATAGTGAGTAACAGGTAAAATATGATGAATCTGAGATTACAGGAAATCCATCTCATCTAGCTACCTATTGGCATTTTTGATGTCTCCATCACAGTAGCACCTTTAGGGATGTTGGAAGGAAAACTAGCAACATTCCCCCCGTCTTTTCTCCTTGGCCATGTTATCGCTCCTGACATCTCCTGTGAAGGTCAGTGCCATTCAATTGTTCAGTGGATGACCAGCAAACATAGACAAGAATATGGATAGATGGGAGAAAGGTCAGTAGTTCCTGCAGGCTTGGAAAACGTCATACATAAGCAGCAATGTGCTCCCATCGAGGAAGGTGCTGTGTTTGGCACAAGAGACAGAGTCTGAGCCAGAGGCAATACCCCACAAGGTCCACAGTCAACTGATGTGTCAGAAAAGATGAGGGCAGTTCCTGTGACAGTGATGCTGATGGACATTAGCATTAGTGGAAAAATTAAGACTAGATTCTCGGCTGAGATGACTACCTGCAATACCATCCTTATACCATATTTGAAGGCCTTCTGAAAGTCAGGTGCGAGGGCTTGGCTTGCTTTCATCCCAAAATGTGGCTGAGCAACGCACCTGCAAGATTCAATCCCTGCAGAAATTGTCAGATGGGAGTTTTCTGAGTGCCTTGGTGGTGGACGGGTAGCCAGCTCAGGACCAACAGTCATGCAGGTAGCCGACTCATTGCTGTTTCCCAAACTGAGACCAAACCACAAAAGACTCCAAGTAAGAATTTGAAACAGATCTTTGGCTGGTGTAAATCAGTGTTTTACTATCATAGTGATGGCACATGGGCTTGGTTTAGGTAAATCCTTATGGGTCAGGGAGGCTTGTGTCCCAGACTCGCAGCTGGTACAAATCTATGATGCCTCAGGACAACACATGGTCTGAATTGATCCTTTTTTCTCTCAGTCTCATTCTGGCTCGTCCCCACTGGCTCTTTTTTGTACAATTCACCTTGATAGCATTGCCAGCCTGGGGGAGAGGGGTACTCGGGTAGGGGGACTGAGGTAGACTGAGGTGGGAAGCTGTGTGGGAGGAGAATCTCTCCAAATATGTTCAGGACAAGGATGTCCTTGCTGCCACTGTGCAATACTTTCAGTAGTGGAGGGCGCCCAGATGTCACCTACTTGAGCATGAGGCAGGTAGGTAAAATCTGTGCCTGGAATTGTGCTGCTTCTGACTGTCTCCAGGATCAGGAGGCTGTAAGAGCAATGACAAGACTCTTTTTTTTTTTTGGTACTTGCCAGAGAAAAGACTCTGGCCTAGTTTTATATTCTATTGGCCTCTTAATTCTCAGAACATCAAATTGCTTCACCAAGAGAATACACTGGTCTGAAACCAGCTCCAGATGTGCCAGCGAAGAGCTGACCTCAGGGGGAAACTGAGATAATTTTCCAGTGTGAAAGATCTTCTGCTATTCACCTGAGCCAGGGATGGGGGTACCTGCAGGTGTGAAGAACAGCTTATTGACAGGATTACCACTTCGAATGCAGCAAACAACGCAGGCTAGCGCTCTGATTCGCCTGATATTTCTGGGGAAGGCTTTTAATAAGCCATTTGAGTCAGGATGTTCCAGAGATGTATGTATTCAAAGTGCTGTTTTCAGCAGCGCCTTCCACCCAGAGGCATATTCTGAGCTTGTTCTGAATGTGAACAAATGCGGGAGAGGCCTTTAATCTTTATGGAAATTGTAGCTAACGTCTCTAGCCAAATATAGGCAGAGCAGCACGGGGAGCACTTCCATCCCCATCGTGGCGCAGGGAAGGCGATCGCTGCACTTGCCCTGCTCTCCCTGGCCTACCGGCTCAACACAGGCACTGGCCCTTTTCTAAAGACCAGGGTGAGCCAGGGCAGTCGGCTTCTCAGATTGCCTCCAGGCTGTATGAGCCTTCTCCCTCTCCATCCCTCTTCCTTTCCCCTCTCTCCCCCACGTCTCCAGCTGGTCTCTGCTTCAAATTACTTCCTCCATTCATTTATTGAATTCTCCAGCTTCTCCCCAAAATCCCCAGCAACTATTTGAATTAATTTACTGAGGATCAGTGCAGAAATGTATGTTGAAGGCGTTCAAATTCCCTGCTGCTTCACAGTTTGTGTTGTCATTTACAGCTGTTCAGGGGAATACAAAGCAGGTGTAAAATGATCCCCCAGTCCCCGCAGTAGCATTTTGCAGCCCCTGTGCTCTGTTGTAAGAAACTAGTTAAGGTGCAGGCGGGTGAAGAATTAGGGAAACCACTTGGAAAACACCCAGAGAGTTCCACGAACAGGGTTTTTCTTTTCTCCGTACTCCTGTTGCCGTTCACTGACATTTGAAAAGAAAGAAACAGGACCAGCTTCGAAACCTCTAGTATCTGTAGAAGATAAGGCAGTTCAGTGCCACTCCATCTGCTTTTTCCTCCAAGCACACCTCTGTTACAGTGAGCCCCGATGCTTCCCATAGCTTTCCCACCCAGGAAATTCCCAAATGAGTTAATGTGCTTTCTGAGCAGCCCGAAAATGTCAGATATTTCTGTCTCAGAACATTTTGAGGGTAAGAGTCACTCAGTGTCCTGGCATCCAAAATACCATTGCCAAAAGGGAGCAGAGTGGGGAGAGGTGGAAGCTGCCTGAACTGGGCAACTAAGAGAGGACACCAGCTGCTGTCTTCTTCGGTGTGAAGGATCTAGGTTCCTCACTTGTTTAGGACCTAAGTTAGTTTGTGCAGTGTTAGACATCATAGGTGTTCACTCACCATTAGTCGTACCAGAGCAGCTCCCACTCTCTGTGGCATTGCCAGTCTTCATTTTACAGATGGAGGAATGGGGTACAGAGAGGGTAAGGGCCTTACTTCAAAAGGTATTGGGTTATCATCTTCCCTTGACTCCAAAATAAATACCTAAAACCTTGTAAATATGTGTCCCTGAGTAATTTATGCACTTTGCCCAGGTATTGAGAGCAATTTTGCCCCACAACCTCCACTTTCCCGTCAGGTCGGCTCCTCTCAGGGGATGTGTGCCACAGCGTGTGCTTTAGTCCTGCTTGAATGCTCAGGGATGCTTCGTTCTGCATCTTCGCATGGGCACAGACCCGAATCCTTCAATCTCGTATCCTAACAGCAAACAAGGCTTTTACAATTGCATTGGAAAGCAAAGAGTTTGTCCCAAAGTACCTGTAATCCAAGAAACACAAGAGAAGGGATGGGTTGGAAAGTCAGGTGAATGAGCTACAATGCAATGAGCTTAATTGCCCGGATTCCAAACAGATCTTTTTAACTGTTACATGTTTCTTTGCTTATCCTTTCTTAATCTTGCTGGTTTGGACATCCTCCCGCCCTCTTCCGTTGCTGCCCGAGGTTAGGACCTGGGGATGTTCTATCCTGAGCAGCCACAGGGATTCAACACACGCTGCCCACCAACACTGACGATCCCAGTGCTCTCCTGAGCCAGGCAACATCCTCCTCCCCTCGGCGAGGCTGGGGCTGCACCGACTTCTGCCTCTGGTTATTGGTTTATTCTGGTCTCCTGTGTGTTCTGCTGAGCTGTAAAGTTTTAGGGTAATCTGTGAAAAAGAACCCTTGGGTAAACTATGCCCCACTAACAAGACACATGGGACAACAAAATATCCCCACTGCAAATATGTTTACCAGTGAACTTACTGGAGAATAAAAAGCATTTGCAACAGTTTCTTGTATCTCAAGTCCAAATATCTCCCATGACCGATGTCAAGGTTTCATGCGTCAAAAGAGCTAACAAGTGACAAATTTGGAAAAAATGAAAAAAAAAGTAAAAAAAAAATAGTCTGAGTGCTGCAGGCAAAAACTGGGTAGGTGGAGTGTGTGTGTATATACACACATATGAGTACAACATCTTGATACTCACAGGAACCACACAGCCACGACAGAGTAGCAACATACAGAGCCACAGGATAAATATCAGGTGCCTGCTAAAAGTGTTTTGGTGGAATTTAGCATTCACTCGACAGAGTGCAGTCCCAGAGCCACAAGGCCAGGCACGGCACCGCTTATTGTCCACAGCGATATCTAGAAACTGTATGTTACTATGGTAACGGCATTTTTTTTTAAGAGAGACTAATGCAAGTTGTGAGCAGGAGAGACGATTAAGCATATAGATTTACTTTGAAACAAAGCCTCACAGTGAAACTCAACCCGCTGAAAACAATACAACAAAATACATGGAGAATGTGGAAATTAATTGAAGCGGGCTTTTCTGGCACTGTGCTCCGGTGGAGAAGAGGCGTTACTGTGGAAATAGTGACTGGGAGTCTAATCATAGAATCATAGAATCATAGAACCACAGAATGTGTTGGGATGGAAGGGACCTTAAAGACCATCCAGTGCCACCCCCTGCCCTGGGCAGGGACACCTCCCACCAGACCAGGTTGCTCCAAGCCCCATCCAACCTGGCCTTGAACCCCTCCAGGGATGGGGCAGCCACAGCTTCTCTGGGCAACCTGGGCCAGGGGCTCACCACCCTCACAGCAAAGAATTTCTCCCTCAGAACTCATCTAAATCTCCCTCTTTCGGTGTAACACCGTTCCCCCTCCCTGCTCCAGAGTCCCTCCCCAGCTTTCCTGGAGCCCCTTTAGGGACTGGAAGGGGCTCTGAGGTCTCCCTGGAGCCTTCTCTTCTCCAGGCTGAAGAACCCTAGGTTGTTCAGGTGTGTAACCAGCCAGGGCCCTGCACATTGTGGGGGACAGAGTGGCTGTGGCCATGTGCTGCAACATGCTGGGTGATGCCCTGGATCGCGCCGTGGAGCAGCATCAGCTGCCTGTGTCCCCACTGCCTGCCTGCTACACATGGGCCTCCTTCCCAGAACCGGGCTTCCATCTTTTGTAATGTTTGTTGGGTTTAGGAGCAGACCCCGGGGCTGGTGGGGCTGTGAGGTCCTGGGAAGTGGGAGTGATGGGTGCAGGAGCATCACAGTGACACTGACCAGGAGCAGTGAGAAGGAGTTACTGGAGGATGGAGACTCCATGTGTGTAGGAGGTCCAACCTCATGCACTTGGATGCTTTCCCACTTCCTGAATCTGTACAGCTGGGTTGGAAACGGCAAGGAAATACTGTTCCCAAAACATACAAAAGCATAGATGGAAAGAGTTTTGGAGTGTAATACCTAAGAGTGGAGGCCAGTTAATGCCCTTGTCCCATGTTGCTCACGTTACAAAGTCTGTGTTGTGGGTGGCAGGAAGAAAAGATGTTTAAGCCAGGTGGTTCCCCTTACTCTGTGCTCTGTCCTCCTCCTCCAGATCTGGGCAAGGATCAGGAGCAGAGGGCCATTAGAGCCGGTATCTGGCACAGGTATTCTGGAGACCTTGGAGAGCCGTGAGAAAGGGCAGGACTGGGAGATTCTCTGTTCCTGGAGAGCACTGTGTGTCTGAGCTGAAGTTGCTGTGACACCACCTCAGCAGTCATTATCTGCCCAGGCACTAGCGAGTGCTCAGATGACATGACCACAACTGGGACCACCTGGGAAACAAGGGGGACGGGGGGGCAACTCAGAGCTCAGCCCCAGCCCCAGCAATGGCAGGGCAGCAAGTCATCTGGGGCTTGAGGATGCAGTGGGCAAGGCGAGTCATGGTCCTGCTTGAATTTTGATGTGAGCCCCGACTGGTTTCTTGATTTGAATCTTCAGGCTTGCCCACTCTTCCTCTCAAGCTCCAGTTTCATGGCCAGTTGAGTTAGCCTAATGGCTCTTCTGCCATTGAAGCAGAGGTCTCAGTCCTCATCTCACATCCTCTCCTGCTATGGTTTCTGCCCTGTGTGCTGACTTTGGTGCTGTCACATCCTTCCATCAGCTGGTTTAACTCATTAACCCAGCAAAGTCAGCTCAGGAAGAGGTCATTCAACATATGATGAAACATAGGATTGCCATCAGGAGTGCAGCTGAGAGGGATCGCCCTGTTTTGGCAGCGCTGAACTTGTAACCACTGAGCTGTGTCCCATCAACCACAGCCTTGAATGCGAGTTTTAGAGGTTGCCTGTGAGCAAGCATGGAGGATAGCATATGCTTAGGTGTTCTGGGAACTTGGTGACCAACTGGGATTGACTATCATCAGCAACTTCAAAGTTGCATGCACTTTGACATTAAGTGGGCTGAGGTTCAGGCCGGTGGGTTTGGGAGTTTCCAGAACTCAAATTTGATGCCATGGTGGCATTTTACAATCAAAACAATTCTGCCTCCAGTTAGGGTATTTTAGTTTTAAGCTGCTCAGGATTTTCCTTGGGGAAAAAAAACCAAACTAAGCCCACTGTCTAACCAGCTACTCTGTCCAACCAGCTACTCTGTCCTGTACCACCCTGCAGCTCTACCGGGCGCTGTGGAAGGGTAAAATCGTTTCTGTAGCAGGTTTACTTCTCCCTGTCTGCCTCTGTGTCTTACTAGATCAATTATTGTTTGTAAAATGCATTAGATTTTCAGATGAAAGGCAGAAACACAATGTTTTCTTCCATTAATCAGAGCAGTTTACAGAAAACATCAATTTAAAATGTTAAAGCCAATTTGCAACTGGTATTGACAACAATTAAATTGGCCTCCACAAAGTAATGCAACTAGTTGCTCTTGACACTGTGAAGAATGAAATCTTTATAAGGCCATTCTACGTGTTGAGCTTCCCCCATTTCACGACTGCTGATCCTATCACGCTCTATAGAAGTGTAAACAGAGGTGAGGAGCTGGAAGCAGTACTCCATTAAGAATGTGCCATAATCAGTAAACTTTCCTTCCCCTCTTGTTGGACCCCTGCCCAAATATTGCAACTCAATCTATGCTCTGCTTTCATCAGCTTCCTTTCTTTGCTGCCCAGTTGTCTTTGCTGACTTCAAAATTATGCAAAAATGTACTGAAACAAATGTTCACTACTTTATTCCTGACTTTATCACCAGAGGCAGTGAAATCCCGAGCTAACCACTGGCCACCGCCTCCATGAAGAGCAGTGGCACACAGGCTCTGCAAAGCTGCAAGAAACTCTTGCAGCCTTGCCATGGAAAACTACCAGCTCAGCTTACAGACGTGTGAGAATAGAGGTGATATTGGGGAAGTCGTGGTTAACTTCTCATAGATCGGTCCTTAAATATGTAATGAATAGCTCATCTGACATCCAGAAGCATAGCTTTTGGAGATCTGGCAAGACCCTGGTGAGGGGAAGTGGGAGCATCACCAGCAGAAGACATTGCTCAAGTCACTGAAAACCTAGTTGATTAGTGTTTTGTTTTAGGCATTTAAATCATAAAAGGCATAGCCAGTTGTCTCTTATTGTCCTGTCTCAAGCTCTGCTTGGCCAAGCAAAGGGAGGAGGAAGAGTCTTCAGGGCTGCCTTCCCATTTCTTTCAGCAGCGTTTCTCTACACGAGGCACCTTGGCTTCTCCTTCGCAACACTCACGTCTTCAGGGTATTCCCACCTTCTGCGATATGCCAGGGGTGTTTTCTGATGGCTGTCAGCAAGAGATCGTTTGTAGATTGAAAGATGCCAGGAAGGTTTGGCTCACGTTGAAGGTCTTAAGACAACTTTTATCGTTGGCTGCAAACAGCTTTTATCGTTGGTGCAGCCCCTGCTCCTTCTGGCACGCCAACCATGAGTGTGTAGCTTGGGAATTTAGTGGGTCTTGCCTCACTTCCCCTTCTCTGAAGCTTTATTACTCTCAGATTGTCTTACTTGTTGCAGGTACCTGAAAAGACTCCCATGTGGCTATTTATATGAGCATACCTAAGAGGGAGCGATGCCCTCCTCCATAAAAGGACAAATCTAACTACTCTTTCTGTTTGATTTAAAATATTTGAGGAGGAAGGAAAAGGGAGTACATCTGTCACAATCTCACTTACAATCAGAGAAGTTAATGGAAAGATTCCTTCTGACTCTCCTGGGCTTTGGACAAGGCTCTGTACTGCAACATTAGCAAATAATGGAGTTCACATCTCATCAAATCCTTCTCAGGAAAATAATTCTAATATACGTGGATGGCCTTTCACAGCACTCTCCCCAGATCTGTCCCTGGTTTGTCAGCTGTGCCAACACTTCTATCTTCTAGTGTTAAATCACTTCTATGGGTAACTGTTGCTCTCTAAAACAAACCCCACACAAGATGTTCAGATGCTGCCAGTCACAGGGCAGTGCCCCAGTGCCCGAAATGACCTCTCTGAAAAGGCAGTAAGATAAATGTGAACTACCAAATCTGTGACTTTCTACCCAATGTCTCCCAACTGCAGTAATGCAGCCTCTGTGGCTCTTCCTTTCATTTCACATCTCTCCTCTCTGGATCCACAGCTTTTCCTACCAAGAAAGCATTTCTCAGAGAGCTCCATGGGCAGGGTGCAGTTCTACTGTCTATGCCATGCTTGCCAGAGGGACCTGAAATCCTACTCGTTCCTGGGACAATGTGCCAGATCCCTGTACTCTTCACATAGGCAGCCTGCACTCAAAATTCTGGTTCCTACACATCCCATCTTCCTTGCAGCAAGCAGTGTTACGGCCCTTACAGGAAGGGTCTTTGGGGAACTCTGCAAGGAATTAGCCTTTGTGATGACTGGAGGATGCAAGAAAGGTGTGGAGATGCGTCTGTGCTGTAGGTTAAGTGCAGCATGAAGCAAACTGAAGTGCTGCAGGCTGCCTGAGATCACAGACAGTGAGTGTGGCATCCAGGTTGCACAGCTCAGCAGAATAAGTTTTTCTATTCAATCCTACTTAAATCTTAATATATTCAGTGATCAGGAAGCAGGGAGGGGAAGTTGAAAGGGCTCTGATGCTCAGCGTGCAGTCAGGTAGCTCCAACTGCCTCCATCTCTGAAGTGTCCCACTGCTGCCTTGGGGTTGGTCATTGCGGATCTCAGAGGTTCTTATTCCGAGTGTCCAGGTTTCTGACTGCCCTCATTGCATCACTTCAGTGCCTGGCGCTGGTGGAACCACGCAGCACAGAGAGAGCTGATGTCCTCTGTCTTCTGAGGCTACTTGCTGTGGGTGGGTTGTCCTCCTTGATGAGCATCTAAGAGGTACAGGAGTGACCCCATAGGACTTCAGGTGTGACATGGCTGGAGATGCTGAGGTGGAAGAGGAGCCTTCCTGTCACCTACTGTCCATCCTTTTTTGTCCTCAATTCCTCTGCTGTGGCAGACGGCAGCAGTAGGAGCTGGACTAATGACTCCACTTACCTCTCCACTTGGCTGCACTCTCCGCTTGCCTATCACGGTTCTGAATGGACTTGTCCATCAAAGGATTCAGGTAGATAAGTATGGGTTCTGATCAACGCTTACTGTTCACATGACTTATGGGTGGGAGAGTTGTAGTGAGGGGTTAGACAGGTTGTCATGAGATGTTGTTATACCATCTGACATGCAAGAGAGTGATTGTGTAGCACTATGGCTGTCACTTGACGTCTGTGAGATCACATGGGAGGTCACCCTGTCCTTCGGGAGACTGTCAGAACGCAGGACAGTGCCTTGTACCAGCCCTGAAAATCCAACACCAACTCTCATATCCTCTGCAGATAGCCTGCAGACCCTGTGAGGCTTTGCCCATGGGTAGGTGGCAGGTGCTGAAGCTGAATTGCTCCCATCTGAGCAGGGCGATGAGTTCTTGACTGACAAAAAAGGAAAATGGCACTGTCTGCCCGTGGCTGGAAAGGCAGGTAGTTGCCCCAGACTAAATCCTGCAGCTCTGTAGCCCCTGGCATGGCTGGTGGGACTGGTCTGTGCAGAGCCAGCCTACGAAACTCCCCACTGCTTCTGTCTGGAGATACAGGGAAAGGCAGCAGCAAAGCAGCCCTCAAGAGTCTTCTACAAATATCGTTGCAACTTCCCAACCAAAGAGCAGTTGCTCCACCACGGATCCCAGACTTTTTGTATGAGGCAAAGAGTCACATATCTGAAGTAGGGATAAACCTTGATTTTGGAGAGTATCATGGGAGAAGTGTCACAGACAAGACCTTCAGTTTGGTTGGTTTGATAGATTCAGCCTCAAGATTTGAGGAAATTCCAGGTTTACCAAAGTTCAGATTCTGACCCCTTTAGTCCATTGATGTCCCAGACTGTCTCCCTAATTTATCTTTCTTTTTGTTCTCCGAAGTCAAGTTACACCTATGTTCTAGCTGGAGTCTTTTTGGAAGGTCTGCATTTCGCAGCCAAGCCCAGTCCCAGGCAGCATAACCTCCGCTGGGCCTCCTGACTGATCGAGAAACGTGTCAGATGTTGCATCCAGAAATAACCGGGCTTTCCTATTAGCAGTGGTATTATTTCTTTGGTCTGGAGGTGGGAGTTAAGCTCTCCCACAATGACGCACTTCTCAGTCGTATCTGACCGAGAACATCACAAAGATTTCTATTGAAATCTATGTCCCACTGTGCAGGTTTGCAGCAAGCATCAGGTCCTATGGTAACCTCCTTTCTTTGCCCATGGATTTTGAGCAGATTTTTTTTTTTTTAAATCCAGGCTAGCATTTTTTTATTGATTTGTGCAGATTTTGTCTTATCCCAGTTGTCAAACTGAATTTTCTCTCCCCATCTGGCATTCGGTGCCACTTACACCCTTCTTTCTGCCTCTTCTGAAGAGCACATGGCTTTTTGTGCCTCGTTTCCCAGCGGTGTTACTGATGCAGACTGCCTGGTACCCCTGCAGTGTCCAGTTGCACGTCCCATACAAGAATTCAAGTTCTGCTTTGTTTTAGCCGAGAGTCCCGGCAAAAACGTTTCTGTCAGTCACTCCTGACAATACCCCATGGCTTTTCAGCCCTGGCACACTTCTAATACTGCTTATCTAATCACGTTTCTTCCACATGCTTCTTCAGCCCCTTTTTGTGCATTCTGCGTTTCACTGCTACTTCCTTATGTGCTATTGTGTCAGCTCCTCTGCCTGCCTGTCTCTGTTTCTCTAAATATATTTTGGATAGATGCAATGTGAAAAATCAACATTTTGTGCAGGATCCCCTGAATCTTCAGCCAGGATCTCATGGGGGTGAGCACCATGGTGAGCATCTGGCAGGTTCAGGGTTGACCTGACTGGAGAGCAAGGAATGCAAGTGCCTGAGGCAGGGCAAGCGATGGACACCAGTACCGGCGATCAGCGCAGTTGGTCTGGAGGAGTGAGCATGAGAGAATGATCAGGGCCCTCCTCCTTTCCATTTATGCAGTTTAATAGCCAGAAGAGCGAGGGTTCTGCACTGTAGATCTAGTTCCTTCTCTTTAGGAGAACCCACTGATCTTCAGACATTTGGTCCAACCGTGCTAGGACTTCCTTAGTGTGCATGAGTTCAATATGAAGAGCTGTGTTCCTGCCCCTGGCGCTCGCGGCAAGATCCTGTGGCAGCTTGGGGAGCGCTGGCTTCTTCACAGAAGTACAAGTGTTGCTTTTTGAACTCCTGTTCTTGCCTTTCTGCTGTCATACCGCGCACGCACATCCACCTGTGTCCAGGCTGACAGGTACATGCACTTCTTTAGGAGCTGACAGACCCCAGCTGCCCAGTTGCGCGGGTGGGGATTTAGTTCTGGTTGCGCAGACGTGGGCCCAGCGTTGTATTAAGTTGCAGGGTGACACCTGTGAACATCAGTTTAACGTAATCTGAATGATACTTGGTGGAGGTAATGAAATATTTACCTTTGAGCAGCTGTAAGATCATTAATGTTTCACTGTCTGCTGCCAGCCAGCCCTTTCCTGATTTACGTTCTTGAATTGTTTATGAGGCTAATTGCACTGCCCTTCGTAAATCAGGGACTCAGCCTTTTATGGGGCACTTTCAATTAGCAAAAGCCCTCTGCCCTGCTGGTGAGGGCATCCGTGGCAAGAAACCAGGAGATGGAGGCTGGCTCAACCACTAACCTTCCATGAGGAACCTTCCGCAGCACATACGGGGGTCTCTGCTGACACCCGGCTCCATGGCAGAGGCTCAGAGCACCATGGCACTGGCATCACGCTATGACCAAGCTCACTCCTTCAGGCTCTCCATGGAGCTTGGAGACTCTGCTTGCATTCCAAGGGCGTCCCCTTCCATACTAGCACTGATGTCTTGGCACCTCTGGTGTTGGCATGTCAGTGCCTAACGGAGTGATATTGGCTTAGCTCAGGGGGAGGCAGGAGACAGAAGGTAAAGCCCAGACATTGCCATGCCTTTGGAGAAGGTGAATCCTCCCCAGGACAAGGCTGAAGTGGGCAGCGAGGGTGGTTCTTCCTCTAAAGGCAGTGTCCATGTTCTTTCCAGCAATGCATTAAAGACCACAGCTAACTTCAGTTTGGGCTTGCATGTATTTTTGTCCTTTTCCAGGAGGAAGCATGTGCAATGAAATGTCTGGCTTTGATACGTCTAGGGATTCTTTTTGCTTTTGCTCTTGGTTTTTTGTTGGTGAATTATATCAATTCCTTTACTGTAGCTAAAGAAATAGATTTTTTTAAAAAACAAATTCCTTCCTATCAGAGCTGCAGAGGCTCAAATCTGTAATTGCCCTTAGTTTTTGGGACAAACCTAAGCTTGAGGGAGCTCTTTCTCCCAGACAAGTGTTACGTGTGCTTCAGGAATCTCCCCTGTGCTAGATGAAAGGAGATTTTGTAAGAGAAAAATGTTACTTTTTTCTTGTGTAATCTGATGCCTTGATCTAAAGGAGGGAAAATTTTTAGGCAGAGATTGCTAGAAAATTATGACAATGTGTAGATTCAAAATATGAGGGTAGTCAAGGAAAACAAAACCACTGTCATTTTAATCTTTGCACTGTTAATCTCTGTAGCGGGGCGGGGACAGGAGATTGCCATGTGCTCTGTAGGGGCTGTTTCTGATGATCCCCCTAAAACTGAAGAATCGGTGAATTTCTGTATAAAATCTTATCAATGATATGGTAAAAACCTGGACCAGACAATATTCACTCAAGGGGTTTTAAAGGAGAGCTGCTGAGTTTCGCTGAAGTTCAGTCTAACCATTTAATCAGCCTTTGTGCCAGGTGAAGCGAAGGTGGCAAATGCAACGCTCGTCTTCAGAAAGGCTTTAGAGATGATGCTGGGAATGTGAAAGACGAGCTGGTAGGGCAGGTGCGCTGCAAGGGATTACAATAAAGTGAGGGAGAAGAGTCAAGATAGCTTTTGTGAAAGGAGAGTATGCGTTATGGGGCTGCTGGCACTCCGAGAAGGAGTTGACTGACGTGGGGATGGAAGTGATTCTGTCGAGGCAGTGCAGTCGTTTTCCTTTGGAAATTGTTGGTGAGGTCTTTCATCAACAGTGCTTGAGAATACCGTGGGATAAGAGGAAAAGTCTTCTCAAGAATTAATAACAGATTAAATGACAGAAAGCAACGGGTGCGAACAAACAGGTTTTGCACTGGGTGAATGATTAGAGTCCTGCTTTGGATTAGAGTCCCTGCTTTGGGACGTGTGCTGCTCAGTGTATTTTTGAATGATCGAGAAAAGATGTACAGTGAGGTGACAAAACGTTGTATGTGGCGTGGAATTATTCTGAACTCTCAAATCTGAGGCGGACAGTAGGGATTTAACTGTATGAAGATAATAATCTAGTGGAAGGATGTCCCAACATCGTCGAGAGGGAGCCTGGGAAGCTGTCCATTGGCCAGGGAGCTAACTGGGGATACTCAACACCTCGCTGGGGTTTTAGGTCTCAGTCGTACCTGCTTCATCTTTGTATTTAGTTGTTTAAAATATGAAGTCTTGGAGAAAATCTGTTCTGTGCTTGCAGTGTTTTGGACTTTCTGAGTCTCTGACTGATCTCACCTTTCTAAGAATCCGGGACAGCTTCTATCAGCCAGGTTTCCTCCAAGGCCTCTGGGTTCTGAAGCTGATGGTCAGATCCATTCGGAGACTCAGGCCATCTCCTTACAAGCGATACGCTCCTGGAAGAGCGAGCAACAAGGAGCGCTGCAGGAATTGGGGCTGTGCTGGGCAGAGCCCCGCTCCAAGGTGTGTATCGCAGCGTCCCCCGAGCATCCAGCACCCAAAAGGGCAGTCTGGGTTAGACTGTTTGCACTTCAAACATGCCTTGGACGACAGCCCTGCCCCCCTCGGGCCCCCCCTCGGGTCCTTCAAGGCAGCCAGCTCTGCAGATGCTCAGGGAAGCGGCTCCTGCTTATAAGGCACATTGCTCTCCTTGACCTATTTGCTCATTACCTCCACAAATGCGATTTTGATTAAGGAATTTTCCTAAGTAATTACAATGGCATTAGCAATTCAGCCAAACAGAAAATAGTCCAAAACGCGACATGGCATGTTATGTGCCCTGAAGGCCAGCTCGCCGACTGCCGGGGACGGTCGGGCAGGCAGAGAGAAGGCCATCGCTGCAGGGCAGATGGACAAAGCTCTGTCCTGCCCGCTGGGGCACGGGGTCCTCAGGTCAGGTACCAGGTCTGTGTGTGGCTTCTGCTGCTCGTCATCCTGCTCCCCTGGAGTGAGGGAGAGGTTCTGACACCAACTGCAGACTAAGGGGTTAAAACCATGCTTGCTTCCCGTTGCTTGTTAAAATTAAAATGCCTGCTGAGCTCTTGTTTCGAGCAGCGGGAGAGAAAGATAATACACCCCTTACAAAGAACAGGCTAAATCCAAGGAGCTGGTTCAGTGGCGGTGGCACATCCCAGCCTGGCTCACAAGGGACAGGCTCAGGTGTGTGACATCCCGCTGACCCCCCTGCCCCAGGGCAGAGAGCATCATCATACAGACGGAGCTGCTGAGCGGAGCCTGGCTCGCAGAGCTGCTCAAACAGCCCCCGATTTACAAACTGACCTTGGCATCCTTCCTCATATGACATACTGAGCCACCGCATACTTTCTTGTTAGGAGTTGGCCACCAAGGACCTCTGACAGAGGTTTTCCTGACAGGAGACAACCAAAATCATGTGCAAATCTGGCCCAGGACGAGAAAAAGACAGGCTCAGAGTGACTCAGCCCCAGAAAATTGTGTCCCCAAGTAAAACTGCTTGAAAAAAGGGCCAAAGCTGAGCTCACTTTCACTCAAGAAAGGCAGAAAAATAATGGTGTCACCTTTAATATCAAAGCGACTGGCTGAATTCCTTTCTGTGAGAGTAACTACCTAGTAAACAAAGCCAGCACTCACTTTCTGCAAGCATCTGCCTTCGCCTTCAGCAGCTTTCTAATGCAGTTCTGGGGGAGCGCTGCCAAACACAAAGGGACTCATTCCGAGGCTTTGGCAGTGAAAATATAAATATCCCTCTTGTTAATCTTGGGTGCCATAATCCATCAGTGGCTGTCTTGTGCGATTTAGCTCCAGGACATCTCCTGACAGCATGGGCAATAAAGCATTCCCATGGCTAATGTAAAATAGGCAGGTTCTGGGGCATTTTTTTCAGCTGCCCGTTAAGCTGAAGCGAAGGACGGTGGTGGGACGGTGTGGGGGTGTGGAGCCCGGCCATCGAGGAGACAGAAGTTACCTGGTGCAGACACCACTGTGGCTGGTTGTGTGTGATCAGAGGTGCAAATAGCGAAAGGCACAGTACACAAAGAGCTACAGCGCTGTATATAGAGCTCTGGCCAGTGTGGCCTGATGGCTGGATACAGTGGTCCAGAAAAGGATCAGTCATAAAAATGGAGCCTGACTTATGCTATACAGCCGTGCCACATGTTCTCCTCAAGTAAATCATGCAGAAGATTCATTTAACGCTGCACTAAGTGGTTTGAAATTGTGATACCACTCTCATAACGTTTGGTGTCACATGGGGCAGACTGGCGTATCCTGCTGCATTGCAAAGGGAGGAGGAAGGGACTCCGATGTGTGGGGAGAGGGTCTGCAGCGAAGAGCTTGCTTGCTTGAAGCAAAGGCAAAGCTCTGCTGTTGCTCACAGCAACTCATGAACTTGGGCTTGTGACGGTGCAGGTATAGAACACCACCTCCTCTGAGACCTGCAGGGATCTCAGAGCAGAAATCTGGTGCTGAAATCCCATATTCCCATTTGACTTAATGGATGTGAGCCCTCTGTGTCCATACTCAAGGGCTGCAGCTCAGGAAGGACAAGAGAGAGGCAAAGATGTAATAGCTGTGTCATGTCACTCTTCCTAAAAGAGCTCTTAGGTCTCTGGAGGAAGAGCACCTATGATGTCTCAGGATAAGTCAGGAGCCGTAGGGTGCCTGTCCTCCAACAGCTCGCAGACATTAACGCCCGTTCTTGGCATCGGCAGTATAAGGCTCTGCACATTGGCCCTTCACAGCCCAGCAGGACACTTCCCAGGCTTTGCCTCCTTTAAGCACCCCTCCAGTTGTCTACACATACTGATTTACTAGTATTTTGTTATTTTAGTAGAAGATGCTCAACTGTCAGTTCTCTCCAGCCTCTTCATTCAGCACCAGCATACATTAAAACACCTCCGGGAAGCTTTCCCAGTCCTTTCTCTTCTTCTTAGTAGCCTTTTAACTTACACTTGTTTTCCTCTTCCTTATTCACTAAAATTTTATTTATAGCATCTTTCTTGTCTTTTAGGCTTGCTTGTAGACGTTTGTTCCCTTTGTTTCTGTTCAGCCGTTTCCAGCCCAGTCTGGACTGCTCTACTTTCACCTCTAAACCCTGTTGGAGCAACTAATGTCAAGCATGAAACACGTACAAGACTTCAATGTTACACTTGGCCTATGAAACTTGAGATCTCGAGTGTGTTAGTAGCTCTCCATTGGGATACACACTGCACATTTGCATTAGCAATTAAAATACGCAGCAGGCCTGGCAGCAAGTTGCTTTGTGAAAACCACCTCCCACACTTGTGGAGTGGGGGATTCCTTAGGGAACTCTGATTTGGGATCCTGGTAGGATGCCCCTCCTAGAAAGCATCTCGGCTACTGCAGTCTGCACAGCGTGTGTCAGTGCATGGCTATGCCATGATTACCCATTACTTGTTGGTACAAGCTCTCACAATAAAGGATGGAGCCACCTTCCAGGATCAGCTGCAGAGCAGTCCAAGTCCAGGAATTCAGGAAAGCATGAAAATATAATCAGCTAATAATCAATAAAAGAATCTCTCGTAATCATGCAGGACCAGAAGATGGAGAGAATCAACATCCACAGTTTATGGGGAAACTGAGTCAAGAGGAGGTATGAAGCATTTCCCCAAAGTAAACTAGCCCTTATGGAGTCAAGCCAGAAACAGCAGATAGACCTTCTGAGTCCTGGTGTTGATCTCGGTCTTCTGGGAGACGGTGTTCAGAAGCAGCAATGCTTAACTCCCTGCTTGGATCCAGGGCTTGTGTTATGCATGGGTTATTGTGGATGGGTGAGTGTTTGAGTGAACAGGATACTGAAAACACTGCTCAGGTCAACTCCCTTGGAAGAAGAGTTAGTCTTCTTGTCCCTATGAAACAGCAATAGCTTTGGTAGAGGAATTAGGGAGGGGTGGTGCAGAAGGCCCATCACTGGACTCAGAGTTTAGGCAATGATAGCAGGAGGCACTTGATGCTCGAGGAGCTCCACCATTACACAAGCAATGAGTTTATTAGAAGTGTGCACTAGCAGTTACCTGCTGAGTTGGAAACAAGGACAAGGTGAAGGACAACTGCTGATTAGGACAAAGGGGGATGGGGAAGATGTGAAAGGACAACTAGGGACATTCCCAGAAGGTCCCCAAAGGTAACCTACTACAGATGTCACAGGAAAACAAGTGGGTGATAAGATCCCAAATGATTTTGAATATCAGAGCATGATGTCCCCTCTCAAGTTGCTTTAAGAAAGGATCTAGACACTTCAGCACTTATATAAACTTCAACAGGCATCTGTCTACATCTTTAGGCACATGAAGTACCTATAAGAGCTTTTCCCAGTCTTTCCTAATGTCAGCAGGATTTGCCTCTTAAGTACTGACTTTTCTTTCTTAACTGGGGCTCAGTTTGAAATGTGAGTTTTTGAAGTTGTTGTTCCTAACTACTTTGCTTCCAAATGAAAGCAGAAACCATAAATGACTACAGTTAAGTGTGTGAAACAGAACAACTCACATCCTTAGACTAATTCCATATACCCATTTATTTACTTACAATTATAAAAAGAGCACTTCATAAATATTTATAAAGATGCTTCCAAAGCCCAGCTGAGAAAATAAGTATTATCACCATTTACCAGTTGTCAAACTGAAGCACAGACAGAGACATGACTTGTCCAAAGACACGAAGCAGGCTAACATGACAATCAAGTCCAGGCTGTCAGCTTTCCTTCCCTCATAGCCACCACTGCTGCATCCCCTTCCATCACAATCCCACATTTAGCAGTTCCTCCGCCCACCGTGCTCATGTGGGTAAACACTCATAGAATAATAGAATCATAGAATTGCCGAGGTTGGAAGGGACCTTTCAGATCATCTACTCCAACCATCAACCTAACTCTGACAAAAACCATCACTAAACCATATCTCTAAGCACTATGTCTACCCATCTTTTAAATACCTCCAGGGATGGTGCCTCAACCATTTACCTGGGCAGCCCGTTCCAATGCTTAATAACCCTTTCCGTGTAAAAGTTTTTCCTAATTTCCAATCTAAACCTCCCCTGGCACAACTTGAGGCCATTTCCTCTTGTTCTGTTGCCTGTTCCTTGGGAGAAGAGACCAACACCCCCTTGCTACCCTCTTCTTTCAGGGAGTTGTAGAGAGCGAGAAAGTCTCCCCTCAGCCTCCTTTTCTCCAGGCTGAACACCCCCAGCTCCCTCAGCTGCTCTTCAGAAGACTTATTCTCCAGACCCCTCACCAGCTCCATTGCCCTTCATAGCACTGACTTTAAACTTCCCTCTCGTAGGAAAAGTTTGAAGTATCCTAGATTTCATCGCAAATCAGGATGGGGAGCATTTCAGTTATGTTTATTTGAGCCAACTGAGGAAAGTTAGATGAGTAAAGTTTTCCTAACCATGTCTCGGAGGAACTGACAGCCATCAAATCCCCATGGTGCTTGGGCCATCAGAGAAAGTTGAGATTTGCCTCCCTCACCTCCAAAGACTCTCATGTCCAAGAACTTCCTCTTTGACTGCCAAATTCAGAGCTCTAAGTCTGAACAGGTCACCCTCCTGGTGAAGTGGAGGGAAGTAGGTAGCCTTGGAAATGGTTTCATCTGAGCTACCTTGAAACAAAGATGTACATTTCTTTTCCACTGAATGTAGAAAGGAGTGGCCAGGTGAAGATTTAGATGTCTTGAGGGCAAACTGGGCAAATGAATGCTTTCTGTACCAGACTGAACCTTATTTTTCTGACAGCAAATATAATGGGAGGTTTAATTCTTCAGCTGAGTGCTGAGCTGAGCACTTCCTTGCACCCTCCTGTGCCAGGCACTCTGAGCCATTGTGTTAGTGCAGCCTACGAGAGGCTCCAGGTTGGATGGCATAACTGCTTTTGCTCCACTCTTTCAGGAGTTGAACCATGCCCTGAAAGTATCCCAGCTCTTGCCATCCAACTGTTCCTATTTAACTCAACCAGAACCTTGTCTCCAGCTCAGAAGAGCAAAGGGCTTCTCTCACGAGGTACCTTGCCCCAGTTCACCTCTGGTGCTTGGCAGTGCAGGCTCTGCTGTAGCGTGTAGCAACAGGGACAATCCCACAGCTAAAGAGCCCGGGCACGGTCAGGGAGTCGGGCAATGCAGCGAGGCTTCCCCCACAAGGCACGGCAGGGTGTGCAAGGAGGGCATTCCACCCAGGCACATCTGGAGTTTCTAATAGCAAATGCGTTTTACCAGAGGCACCCACAGCAGCTGGCATCTGTCAGGCTATGGCATTCATTTGGAAATGATAAACCGTTCCTGCTTTCCTTGAGGGCTAGATCTTCAGCATACAGATGGCTGGTCAGAGGGCTCACTTGCCTCATGTGTAGTCCCTTCAGAGCTGGGTTGGATGACTCGTCACAGCAGGTGGCATTAGACTGCAAAGGCAAGACCTGCGCAAGGTTTTATAGTTTGTCTTTTTCAATGCTTGGGCTGTGGTGTGAGCATCACATCAGAAATGCAATGGAAACTGTGATTCTTCCTTCATGATGACATTTTTGGGATCCTTTGGAAATTGTCAGGTGTCCTTCTGGACTTCAAAAGAGAGTTGTGTTGAATTTTGAGCAGCTCGAACAATAGCACAGAAGATCCAGAGGCAGATGATGTGACACAGTCAGTGTTGTCATTATCACAGGTGTGAGGAACCTGTGGAGTTCAGTGTCCCAACTTCATATAGGGCTGAAAGAAATAAATACTGCAAACAGAGCTGGTCCTGCTTGTGAAACTGAGAGAAATGCAGTGCCAGGATGGATTGCTAGAAGAAACTGCAGCATCTTGTAAAAAAGTGTTGTTTTCTAAAGACAGAAGGAAAAATGCTCACTGTGTCTGAGATGTAAGGATTTTGGTCCAAACACCTGTCCCAAATGCAAAGCGGTGCAGGCCTGCCATGGGCTTTAAAACACCCAATGTATTAGTGGTGGACATTGAATTACTTGACTCCTGGAAAAATACCTGCTCTCATCTTGCTCCTACCAGCATGAAACAAGAGCATTGGCACCTCCAGCCTGCTCAGACATGCTCTCTGGTTTCATGTTTGACTCTGGCAATGTCCATGTCAATGGCTTCTCCTTCACAGGAAGACATAAAGCAAACCAGTGTCAGATGGATGATAATCTGCGCTCTTAGGAAGATCATCCCCCTGTCCCATTGTTAAAGTTTACAAAACACAAGTTCTTCGATACTGCTAAAATCTTTGGTTAGCATTCAGTATTATCAGGATACTCTGGGACCCCAAGGGCAGTTTTCCGTAGCATTTTAGGTTGTTGCACTCTCCAAATCCCAGCTGTGAAGCACTGTGACATGTCTTTGATGGCTCCTGCCCTTCAGGTTGGACCCAAAGAATGACAGTCTCTCTAAGAGCAGCAGATAGTTTTGCTATATTTCGCAGCGCGTATTCTTTCTTGGGTTTCCTTCTCAACACACTGATGCATTTAATATTGGCATTCTCCAAATGAAAAAGACGAGTTTTCCTGCTCAAAACAAGCTGTGACTTCAACAAGCTCTCACCTAAAAATAGTATAAAAATAATAGAAGTCCAGAGTGAAGTGTTTGATTGGCCTGACAGATTCTCTTATTTTATTTCTAATGATCAGGCAACTCATTTTTGTGCAATTTCAGCTCTAGTTTCCAGCCAGCTTTGCCTGAGATCTCCAAAACCAGAAGCCTGTGCTGGATTAAAGAGCTAGTCATCTTCGTGTCTTCTGGTTCCTTGTGGAACCTTCCTCTGGTCAGGCACAGAGAGGCAAATCTTGCACGCATTCAGTGTGAGAGACATAAACCCAAAACAGATGCAGAAACCTTAGTCTCCAAATACTTTGTGTTTTATTTTGCTCGCGCTGCCCGTTCTCTGAGTGCAGAGGGGATGTTGATATGGGGTGACACAGTCTGGGGGCAGTTGCACAGTGCCTCGCACTGGGATTTGTCTTCATCCCAGGTCCCGTTTGTGAAGGAAGGCTGCTGTACAGGCTGTGGCGTCCTCCAAACAGGCTGCATGCCACTTCTCTCCTGCTTTGGAGTCCAAGTTCCAGATGCAGACAGCTATAAAATGGGAGGAACTGCATTTTGTGTGTGGGCTGCAGGAGCACAGAAAAGCCACAGTACTACACTGGATAGAAATAAAAAGCCATGAGGACTAGTGACAGGACACAAATTACCATAAGCCATCTGAGAAATCTTTGTTTTCCTCCTAAAACATGCCATAACACTAATGAAAAAATTTCCCAAACCAAACTGGAGCTGAAATTGCTTGCCCTTCCGAAGCTTGTTCCTCTGTTTCACTACATACTCACTATAACTCAGATTTTCAAAAGATATTCAGCAAAAGAGGCCAGGCACAAGCATGCTGGTAGACCGCTTAATCGTAGGAGATCATTGTTGGTCATTACCATCGCGACTGTCAGAATTGTGTCAGAATTGCTGTGTTCATGAAGTTAACAGCCATAAAACTGTAAAAACAGCAAAACAACCAAACAAACAAACAAACAAACAAAAACTAGGGAAGCAGTGAAACAAATATATAGCTCAGACTAGACAGTTTAATGTGTCATTAGCAATCCTTATCAAATCTAGCTTTTTTAATTAGTACGTGATCTCTTTCATTTTTTGTATCCACTCAGGCTTTTCAGGCTTTGCTACATTCTCCCCGCTTCACAACTCCCACCCTGGATAGCAAGTTAATTACATCAAAATTTTGTGCACACATCTAAAACCCTTTAGAATACTGGGAAAGGCCAAACTGGTATATGCTGCAGGGTAAAATCAGAGACCATTTCCATACCAAGGAAAAGTCAATGAACTAGGCTTTGCTAGCAGGAAATTGGTGCCCAATACTGTCATTCTGAGACCTGAGACCCAACTGTGTTAAAAGACTTCACAAAGTTGTGTCTTACTTTATTTCTGGTTTCTCATCGTGATCTTCGTGTGGGGCCAAGTGTTTAGGGAGCATCCCATTTTGCTCTGGAGCTCAGGAAGGGCTCACTCGTGCCATCCTTCCTGCCGGCAGAACCGGGCTGTGCAGCAGCCAAACCTCCCACTCCAAAGAGCTCTGTGTCTCGGGGCAGGTCCAGCAGCTCGTGCCTTGGCAGGCAGGATCATCCCGGGCACCTCCGGCACTACAGGGTGTCTGGGAGCCAGCAGCTGGCTGCAAACAGAGACAGCGGGCGAGTGGCGAAGCACCTCATATTCGTGGCTGTTTTCATAGGAACTTCTAATCCTCCCATACACATCTGGGAGCAGTTACTCTGCAGGCTCTCCTGGACCATGCGGCTGTGCTTAATTAACTCAGCAGGTGGGGTAGCTTTGACCTCTCTGTCGGATAAGAGATGATATTTGTTTGGGAACACACAGACATGGGTATGTCTGGGCTTGTCCGCTTTTCGACTCAGAAGGAGGGTGGCAGCTTCTCTGACTGTGTCCAGCTGGTTGGGATGAGAGCAGCAGTATGGCTGCAGCAGCATAAAGCTCCCGACGGCTTGTGGCAGGCAAGAGAGAGAGTTTATTGATAAATCAAAGGTGGTTTGTGGAGACAGGCCTCTGTTTTGCAGTAGGATGGGCTCTGAGTGACCCCCATCAGCTCCTCAGACAGACAAACGTTATCACTGACAGTCAGAGACAGTCAGAAAGGCAAATTACTCAGGCAGGAACGTGTTTGCTGCACACTACAGAAGTGCTGATGTTCTGCGCAGGGGTCCTCACTCAGCAGGGAAGTCCCTGTTCTCTGCCACTGCCCTAAGGTGCTCGTTAGCACGGGGATTCTTCTCAACCAGCTCCTGCTAATGATCATTAAACAGGACAGGGACAGGATGCTCCATCATGGCAGATCATAGAATCATAGAATAGTTTGGGTTGGAAGGGACCTTTAAAGGTCATCTAAGATGTGGTCTCAAAGTGTTAAGCGTAGTCTCATGAGCTTCCTCGTCAGTGTCTCTGGAGCTGGTGTCTCCTCTGGCACCCGAGCTGGGAACAAAGCCAGCTCCTGAAGCGCTTCCCCTGACCCCTTGCTGCTGAATTCCCAAGTGAGGATGCATTAAGTGTTTTCTAAGTAGAACAGGGCTTGTATATTGGGTCTAAAAAGATCTTTCGTAGTATGTGGCAGGCTGCTAAGTACCAGTGCTTTAACCAGCTTTTTTAAGGCAAAATACTTTGACACATCTTATTCCATTTCCAGTTATTTTAGGGTTTACCTGGATGGTGACGTTAGGGTAGGAACGTACAGCCCAGAAGATCCCCTCCAGGAGATCCCTGTACACGCATCGCTTCCTGCATCCCTCCTGTGCCTTCACAAGAGGATCCTGCCACTCTGGGAGCAGAGACACATTCTCTGTCACCTTCCTGCCCACTGGCTTTCCTTTAAAGTCACTCGCTTAGCCTGTCCTTGGATCAGCGCAGTGTCCCCGAAGGCTGCGGCCACCCTTGCCAAGGAAACTGTCCCCTGCTGATGGGGGTTATTACTTTGGTGCCTGTGGCTTTCTGGACACCTTGGCTCCCAGACCACCTCTCTCCCCACTGTTTCGGAACCCAGCTCCATATGGGACCTGCTGGCACATGATACTCGGACATCGATGCTGTTCCAGTACCTTACCAGATACTTCAGTTGTGTGGCTCTAAGCAGTTTCCAGGAGTCTGACTGAATGGTTTCTCGTGATCTGGCATTCTCATTTGCCCCAGTTCCTCCTCTCCCCTCTTTTCTTCACTTTGCCATTTCTTTCCTTAGCCACCCTTTCATGCAATTCCACTACTTTTCTCTGAATGAGAGTTATTCCTATGCCATGGAGCAGAGATGGGCATGCCTGTGGGGACCAGACACTGGTGGAATTGTGCAATTTTGCAGAACTTCTGTTGAAGTTTGGCCTAAGAGCCCCCCACTCCTGATTCCCCTTCACATTTAGCATCTCGGGTAACTCAGTTCTCCCACCGAGAACTGGGACATGTGCTCTAGGGCCTCCCAGACTCTGCGTCAAGCTAGTCCTGGCAGAGATCAGGAGCAAACCCATTCGTGTTCATCTCCTTGGTGGATCCTTCCCTTGCAGCCTGTTCTCCCCGCGATGGAATCACACGGCTCCCAAGGTGATTAAAGAGCATCAGAATCGAGATCTGCCGCACAAGGCCAAGGGTGATGTACAGACCTAATTTCACTGGAATTGTATCTGGGACAGATCTGAACAGCTCTAGCAATACACATCTGACCCTTGCAAAGGCATTCAGATATCAAAGAATGTTTATCTCTAACCTTAAAGTTCCTACTGGAGACAATCACTCTTTAGTATTCTTCCTCCAGATGAGAAAAATAAGCCTCTACCTTCCCTTCTGCTAATACCCTTGAAGCATGTGTGCGGGGCGATCAGCCCTCCCTGTGGCCTTAATCACTTTCTCCCAGCCTATATAATTAAATTCCATCAGGTATTGCATCTAATTTTTGAGGACCTCCCAAAGAACAAAAGCCAGTTCGGTCGCAGGCGAACAGAACAAATTAATTAGAAGGGGAATATTAGGCTCTCTCTAAATTAGATCAGCAAATCTCCAGCAGAAGCAGCATAGTTTGACTGGTGATGATGCCGTCCCCTTCCTGAGCGGCTGCTCAGTTCCAGAGATTGCGTAGAGCATTCAGAGACACAGCATCACTAGAAAGTGGATTAGGCTTGGAGCAACCTATGCTAAATGGCACTCCAAGGCACAATTTCAAAGCACAACACAGGGAATTGGTGGCCTTGTGTCTCTCATTAAAAACGGTACAAGTTGTGCCATTAGATTGCTTCACTGTACTTTGGGAATGTCTCCCTGTCATATTCCTGCATATCTAACCCCAATAAAGTGGATGCTTCTCGAGTGTAGAGCTCTGCATAGTGCTATTTACCAACATTCCTCCTAGCTATGGAGGTCTTTATGAGTAAGCACTGGAATTATCATATAAAACCAGATCAAATACCCAGAAGCCACTCTTTATAAGCGTTTAAACAAGTAAACAGGCGGCACCGGCGTGACTTACAGCTACCTCTAGGAGTCTGCCGTCCTGGGGAGCTGTCGGCACAGCCCGCCGTCAGCGGTGAAACCAGCACGCCAGAGCTGCGAGAGGCACTGCGCGCGGAGCTGTGCGTGTCACAGGCTCTGCACCCCGCGTGGAGAGCATCGGCGCAGGCACAGCCACCGCTCTCGAGCCACGCACCGCCTTCACCACGCGCTGCAGGACCACGCAGGGGAAACAGAAACCCAGCAGAGAAAAGGAGGGAGCTGGGGGTGGATGCAGACTGTTGAAACAATTCTTGTTAATTCAGTACAAAGAAGAGGTTTTAAAAACAAAAACAGCCTCATGTATCAGTGTTAGGTTGGTGGCTGGACTCGGTGATCTGAAAGGTCCCCTCCAGCCTAGACAATTCTCTGATTCTGTGTATCCTGCCCTCGCCCCTGGCAGGAATCTCTGGTTGTTAATGTACCTGCAACTCTACCAAACATTCGCTTGTCCCCGTTTTCCCTGCTGGAAGGCCCCTGCTGAGCTTATGAGCTCTCTACATGTGTCTGCCCTGGGAAGCCCTGGACGCGCTGCCGAAGGCTCGAGAGGTCTCCAAGTGGCCCTCTCCTGTGCCATTGCCGAGCGACATCGCTGATGGCAGGAGCACAGCAGGAGGGCCGAGAGCCAGCAGTGGAGAGATTAATAAACAGGCAACTACTAATGATTCCCGTATTGAATCCTCTGGCTCGTTCACCTCCTGTTATAAAGCATAGAAAGCAGCAGCAGAAGTGTTTCATGATAGAGCTGTAGCAGACCAGGAGTCTATAGGAATTTGCTGTCCTCCTTGCGTGTAATGTACCGTATCATTTGCCTTTTACTTCCTTTTACCCAGGCTGTTTTTCTCTTTAAAAGTGTGATTGAATTTAGAAAAGACCCAGGACAAACAAAGAGTTATCTCTCTATAGCCATCCCCTGCATGGCCAAGAGCAGATGAAAGGTCCTTCTTACATTAGCGGGGACTGCTTACTACCAGTCAGAAAATCAGACAGGAGGGGGCTTAGAGAGCAGAGCATCTCTGAGGGACAGTCTACATGCATGTCTACACGTGAGGCAAACGTACCCCCCAGCACTGGAGAGCAGGGACGTCCCCAGCCTGCTGTGCATTCCCAGCCTCGGCAGAGAGCGAGTGCCTGAAGCCGTTTTCCTGTTCTCGTGTACCTGGGAAAAGCGGAGTGCTTCATCACTCGTGCCGCTTAGTCAACCACTTAGTCTCCCTTCATAAATTCTCCTCGTTTCCATTTCCGATAAGGTTCCTTAGCAAGTTGTATGCTATTACATCTCTCAAATGAAGGCTTTCCCCCATCTTTACCAAAAAAACTCCCAAACTTTAATAACAAATGCTCATTCTTGAATGCCAAATGTGTTTTTACATCCTCTGCCCTTTCTGTTCCTAGTGATAACACCAGGTCCTTCAGAAGGTGACTAAGGCTAAGACATATATACAGTTATTTCCTCTCCTTTTATCCCCTGTCTCTCAGAGATTTCCTGAGCTCATGTGCTTTAAGGACTCAGCTCTTCAGAGTTAACTGAGATGGCAACAGTACATTCCTTTTTACTGGCTTACCCAGAAGAAAAAATTAGTCATCATCATCCTTTTCCCCTGAAAGTCCTTGCACAATGTGCAGGCTGCAGTGTTAATGTGGACCATGTATTTCTGAAAATTCTGTTTGTTGAGAAGTAACTTAATAAGCCAAATGCATTTGGGGACTGTATCTGAAGTCTTGTAGCTTCTTTATTCAAGAAGATTATTGTAAATGCAGACATTTCAAACATTTCTGAAATTAATATCTTCATATCAAATTAAAACTGCTGTTTTAAAGTCAGTTAAGCATGCACGCATAAACCAGTTTCACTTAGTTATCTCAAGAGATGTTATTACTTGGAAATGAAGGGCTGAAGTTGCAGAAGTCCATTCAACACAAAATCCCAACACAAGACTAAAAAGTCTTGCAGTATAATTCAAAGACCATGCTATCTCTCTTATCCTCTGGAGACCTTCCATTTTCAGTATAATTTTGTAACAACATATTCATCTCCTTTGGGTTTCTCTAGTGTATAGGTTCTTGACATAATTTTCTGAGCACCTGTTGTAACAGAGCAGTAACCCTTTCCTGCTGCTTCCACTTGCTAAATCAGATTACAGAGAATTGGAAAAGCACTCGACACTTCCCTCAGGTTACTTTTCCATGTAGGTAATTGCTGCTGTTCCCATAGGAAGGCTGTGAAAGTCTGGTTCAGGAAAGAGGGGCTGTAGGAAACACAGCAAATAGGGGAGGCCTTGACTGTATAACTGTGACTGGAAGTGGAGGTGCCCACTGTAATCTCCCAGCTAAAATGAGTAAAAGCATCCACATTGCCAGAGAACCACAGAACGGTAGGGGTTGGAAGGGACCTCTGGAGATCACCCAGTCCAACCCCCTGCCAGAGCAGGGCCACCCAGAGCAGGTGGCACAGGAACGCCTCCAGGCGGGTTTGGAATGTCTCCAGAGACACAGACTCCACCACCTCTCTGGGCAGCCTGTGCCAGGGCTCTGCCACCCTCACAGGAAAGAAGTTCCTCCTCATGTTGAGATGGAATTTCCCATGTTCCATTTTGTGCCTGTTGCTTCTTGTCCTATCGCTGGGCACCACTGAAGAGTCTGGCCCCAGCCTCCTGACGCCTGTCCTGTAGATAATTATGAGCATTGATGAGATCCCCTCTCAGTCTGCTCTTCTCCAGGCTGAACAGCCTCAGGTCTCTCAGCCTTTCCACATGAGAGAGATGCTCCAAGCCCCTGATCATCTTCGTAGCCTCTGCTGGACTCTCTCCGGTAGTTACTCGTCTTTCTTGAGCCAGGGAGCCCAGCACTGGACACAGTACTGCAGCTGTGGTCTCACCAGGGCAGAGTAGAGGGGTAGGATGACCTCCCTTGACCTGCTGGCCACGCTCTTTCTAATGCAACCCAGGAGACCATTGGCCTTCTTGGCCACAAGGGCACACTGCTGGCTCATGGTCAACTTGATTTCCACCAGGATTCCCAGGTCCCTTTCTGCAGACCTGCTCTCCAGGAGGTCAGCCCCAGCCTGTACTGGTACATGGGGTTATTCCTCCCCAGGTGCAGCACCCTACACTTGCCCTTATTGAATTTCATAAGGTTTCTCTCCGCCCAACTCTCCAGCCTGTCCAGGTCTCTCTGTATGGTGGCACAGCCTTCTGGTGTGTCAGCCACCCCTCCCAGTTTTGTGTCATCAGCAAACTTGCTGAGGGTACACTCTATCCCCTCATCCAGGTCATTGATGAATAGATTGAACAAGACTGGATGCAGTCCTGACCCCTGGGAAACACCACGAGTTACAGGCCTCCAACTGGACTCTGCGCCACCGATCACAACCCTCTGAGCTCTGCCATTCAGCCAGTTCTCAATCCACCTCACTGCCCGCTCACCTAACCCAAGTAAATGTCCAGCTCTGTCATATTCGTACCCTGGCCACTGAAAGCAAGACAAAACCCTCTAGAGAAGGAATGTGAAAAACGAATTGTATGAATAATTATAGAAATTATATAATAATAATGCAGGAGCAGTGGCCCCAGGTCAGAATAGGACCCTGAATCAGGAAGTCACCTATGCCCAAGCTCTTCTTTGAGCCCTTGCATATTCACTACTGCAGGTGTGGCCGTCAGTCCTCCATTATTTCTAATTTCTACATGAATTACCAGTGCAAGTGAGTTGTCCTCAGGAAGCAGAGAATCATCCCTTTCTCTTAACACAGCAAAATGTCTGAGTCATGAATAGCTCCAGCATCCCACTTGAGGTACCCTGGGATACCTGGAGTTACCTGAGGTCAGGTGGGGCTCACTGTGGCAGCTCTGCCACCTCTGTTGGTCACCTCAATCAAAAGCAGAGCACAAGATGCATTCTTTGAAGCTACGACTTCTTAATAACAGCTATTTATTGTGAGAAGCTTAAAGGTATAATAACTTCATTGCTTGGTGCTGCACCAACACAGACTCAAATCCAATGTAGCTTTGACCAGGAATAGGGCAGTCTCCCGTGGAGAGGAGGAGGAGGAGTACTAAGCTTGTCACAGCAAGTGAAGCTTTTAGCTCTGACAGCAGGTAAGAAATCCAACTTGTGCAAAACAAAGTGAGCACACTTTGCCCCTGAGCTGCGGTGCCTATGACATTTCAGCATCGGGGGGCAGTGGGAGCAAACAGCGTGGTAGGAGCACGCGGTGAAGGACGGCGGTGTGCCACCAGCAGGACCTTCTGTGGGGCTGAGGTTTACGGAGCCTTTACCTGCTCCGCACTGATGGGGAGAACTCACGTGCCATGAAATTTAACACTGTTACAGGGAAAGCAGCCAAGATATTTATGAGATAATTAATTAAGATGGTTTCTCTAAATGTGTCAACCAAAAGACTTTATGTGCATCTAAGCTGGCTTTTTCTCTCACTGGAAACTTTTGAATTTCTTCCATACTGGTCTGGGAATTGGTGCTGGGAGAAGGGAAACAGATTTATGACCACGCTTCGTAGATACAGCATTACATTCAAAATCCTACATAGCCAAAGGGACCTCACCTTGTATGCGGAGCTGAAAGCGTGTTGTTAGTTATTTAACGTTTTAACACTCTATTCAAAACACAAGAAATAGTTACACCAGTACTAGTGCTATTAGTTCAAGTTAATACAGAAAGGCTCATTTATTCAGCCCTTAAAGTGGATATGTAAAACTTACTAATACTCGCCTTGGGTCTCTGGTGTTGTGCTCACTCTTCCCATGTCTCTCTGGTTGGGTGATCAGTTTGTCACCAAGGTCAGCCTGGCTTCGTCAGACCGTTGCCACAGGCTGGCCCCAGAGCGGAGCCAGCCTGGGGTGGGTGACAGACGCTGTGTTGCTATTGCAGCTCAAACAAGCCATCAAAGATGTCCCCGCTTACTGCAGGGGGGGTTGGACTAGATGACCTCTAAAGGTCCCTTCCAACACAACGCATTCTGTGATTCTATCACTCTAAGCCAGAAGCAGCTCAGGTGCAGGCAGGCCCAGACCCCACGCTGCCGGGTTAGTACAAACCCTGGGGATTTTCCCTGATAATGGCAAAAGTCACATTTATTGGGCTGCAACAGCAACACCACTTAGACACTGAAGGGCCAATGCCTGGCAGTCAGCAGAGCCATGGCGTTTACACCAGCCATCACCAGGTCCATGATGCCAAAGGAAGGCCGTGGAGATGGTTGTTGGTTTGATGATGATGATGGTGCCTCTCCCACCGTCTGCTCTGTCACACCCCTGCAACTGCTCCCTGCAGATTTCTGCCAGGGAAGTGCTGTTTCTCCTCTTTTTTTTTCCTTTTTTTTCCTTCTTTTTTTCTTTTTATTTTCTACCGCTGCTAAGTAGGTGGAAATGGGGAGGATTGCCAAAGACTAGCCATCTCCCAACAGACCAGCAGAGGTTCATGCGCTGAAGCCTGAGAGATGCGCAGTCTTTCCTCAGGCGGGACCAGGTTTAAGTACAAATGAATACTTCTGGATATCACCAAATTCCCCTGGTTCACAGCATGAAGGGATATGGGGACAAGTACACTCACTGTATAACGTCAGCACTCACTCATTAGTGCAGCATGGATAAAGGACGGTCTGTCAGTCCAACCTGGCAGGGGTCAGAGGAGCCATAGCCTGGTGTTCAGGTTCTTGCCAGGGAGGAAGAGGCTTGGCCTTGAGGGCTTGTTGGGGCGGGAGAGAAATTAAAGCTTCTTCTTCTGAGAGCTGGGTGAGTGGGCTAACCGCTACACTAGATAAAGCTGTATACACATTGCTGCGGAAACCCGCAGCGTTTAATCGTGACTGATACTCTCTGTATAGAATAGTTTAAGTCAACCCGCAGTAATTGTTTCCCTGCTACAGAATTCAGCAGGATGATAAAACAGTCCTCAGTCCCTATTACGTTTCCCTGAGAGGGTGTTATGTGGTGAGCATGAATGTATGAGTACTAGGGATAAGTGAACTGATTCATGGCCCGGTAAAAAAAAAAACAGACGGAAATGAATGACGACTGAGGGGGGATCTTATCAATGCTTATAAATACTGAAAGGGTGGGTGTCAGGAGGATGGGGACAGGCTCTTTTCAGTGGAGCCTGGCAACAGGACAAGAGGTAGTGGGCACAAACTTGAGCATAGGAAGTTCCATCTCAACATGAGGAGGAACTTCTTTCCTGTGAGGAGGGCAGAGCCCTGGCACAGGCTGCCCAGAGAGGTGGTGGAGTCGCCGTCTCTGGAGACGTTCCAAACTCGCCTGGACGCGTTCCTGTGCCACCTGCTCTGGGTGACCCTGCTCTGACAGAGGGTTGGACTGGGTGATCTCCAGAGGTCCCTGCCAACCCCTACCATTCTCTGATTGTATGATTCTGTAAAACTTTTTGTCCCTCTCCTGAGTCATACAAAAATTGAGCTCCTGTATCGCTAGCTGTACAACTGTAGGCTGTGCTTAAGGACATGCAAGAAAGATTAAGGGTTAATTTGTCATTAATTTTTAATAGCCTAAGCTGCAGGGATGCCCTGGATACATGTCTGCCCCGGAGCACCTCCCTGGGTGCCGGTCGTGCCTCCTGCTCTGCTCAGGTCCGATCGCGCGGGAGCCCTGTGCGGAGTCGCAGCTGTGACCTCGCTGCTGCCAGCGTAGATCTGCAAGAGCACAGCTCACCCTGATACCGATGGGAACACCACATTTTCAGTCACTCTGGGATTTTAGGTATCTGAGACTCCTCTGAACAGGAGCCCCAAGCCTGTTTGGTTTCTTATAGGTTTGGTAGTGGCTTTCTTGTACTCACTGGGCAAGGATTGCAACTGGGTGAGTTTTCTATGGAGATATTAGCCAGTCCTGATTTTCTTGTACCTTCACTGCATTTATGTGATGACATTGCTATAAATTGCACACATGCAGTGCTGGGTTAATGGTTGGACTTGACAATCTTAAAGGTCTCTTCCAACCATAACAATTCTATGATTCTATTCTATGATGAAAAGGTGTCCTTATGTCCTCAAGGAAAAAGAATCAGAGTCTCTTTTCCTTCCTTCTTTCCTTCCATGCAAAGGGGAACAGCTTCAGCAGCGGGAACGGGGAGCACAGTGACCTGGGAAGCCTGTTGTTTGTGTGAGCCCCTTGTTCCTGACGGCATGAAGGGCAACACGCACGGGGTCTCTTCCCCTGTGGTGCTGTGGAGGAAAGGAATGGCCTTTCTGCGCTCTTGGGGGCTTCAGTGCTTGCTCTTTGTGGGGCTTCAGAGCATGCTTCAACACACACGTGTGTAACTCGGTACAGCCCTGTGTTGGTGAGAAGCAGCCCACGGGAGCAGACCTGTTTCCTGCACAAACCGGGTATTTCAGTAGTTTTCTGCTAACCAGCACCTGCAGTTGGAGCCTTGGAGAGGTGCTGTACTTTATTTTCCTATCAGTTTAATCCTCTCTCTTTGAAGGTGTTTTTATTTAGACTTCTTGGCAGAGTATGAACTCATCACTGTATTTGTGTCATCCCCAATGCATGTTGCCGGAGAGACCCCCCTAGCACGTCAGTCCCGTGTTTTACTTTCGCATAGTTGTTTTTTTAAGTTAACAGAACCTAAAAAGGATGTTGCCTGAAGCTTCTTGCAGCTTGTTACAGCTCGCAGGAGGGTTGCAAAGTCCAGGACAGCGGCTGTAGTTAACGGAGTAAAGTAATTAACGAAAGGAGATGTTCCCTTTGTCACTTACGAGAAAAGCCAGTGCAGCTTTTAGCTTCACTTTCTACATCTTTTCCAATGCCAGAAAGATACATGGGGACAACCCGGACTCCCGCAGCTCCCTGCGCTGGATTTAGCTTGGTCTGCTGTGCAGCCAGTGGGCATACTATTGTCAGGGTCGCTGGTTTGGACAGACACAAACCCCGTGCCAGGGAGCTGTTCCCGGTTCTTGCCGTGTTGTGGGAAGTCTTCTAGTATGCGTCATTTTCCGTAAAGCCCAGTTCCTGGCCAATAATTTTACTTGAGAGCTCTAGTATTCAGTTGTGAATAGTAAGCTTTTAGCCATCCTGGTTGTAAAGAAGACTGGAAGATGTGATGCAAATGCACTCTGAAAGCTGCTAATGCAGAAGTCACACTGAAATAAATCAAAAGGAAAAACAAGGATCTCCCAATTTTGAGTTGGAACAATCCTCTTGTTCTGTTTTGAACACACAGTTCCTCCTTGGCTTGGGATTGATCCTGTGGCCTGAGTTTTTACCGTGTTTTCCGATGCACTGGGCAGTCAGTTATGCCAGAGCTGTGGCATGTGGTGGAGAACAAGAGGGATGAAGCAGGGAAGGATATGACAAAGGCTTAGCACGAGGAAGAGTGAGATAAAAAAAGAAGAGGCAGTTATTTTGAAAGAGGGTGAAATTATGGGTAGGTTATCGCATTATTAGTACAGGGTGAGTGGAACTCAGCTCTGCTTGGCTACCAGTATGATTTAAGCGAAGTAATATCTGTAAGGCGTAGAAAACTCTATTATTCCCTGCGCTGATTTGGACCACATCTTGTCCCTGTCTGGTTGCGCAATGCTGACAGCTCACGCTAAGTACCACTGAACTCTTTCCAGTTGCTTTTTTTCTGTACATTTGCATGTTCAGGACAGACAGTGATCCCAGAACTATGGTATTAAACCAGAAGAAACATGCTGCGGCGGCCCTTACTGTGCCTTTATTCGGACAAGTGTGAGAGGTGCCAGCTGGCTCCTGTTTGTTTGTTGGTTTTTTGTTTTTAAGAAAGAAAATGGTAATGTTTCAGTGATATCCTTTGGGTGCCCCTTCTTATCATTGCGATCTCTGCTGGTCTGCGTCCCATGCTGTGGTGAGATACCAAGATGCCCAACCTGCCTGCAGACACTTCCTTTGGTGGTGTAGCCCACAGCCATGTCTAATGCCCACCAATTTCTGCAATTAGACTTTCCTCAAATGGACATGGTTTGTGTGCACTTGCTGCCTGCCCAGGAATTCCTCATTTTGGGTCTGAGCCGTGCCTCCCCTTGCATTCAGAGGCGGTTGTGTTTGACTGACGGGGCAGACAGGGCGATGTAGAGCACAGCAAACACCTTACAGTCGTTTTGGCAGCTCATGCCCTTTGTCTCGGGCTGTTGATATGTGTAAAATCGTTCCAAAAGAATCACTCCAGCAGAAATGAGCAGCATCAGAGGCAGGTAGACTGTGGGGGGTTTTATCTCCCCTAAAATGGATATTTTTTTTCCCACAAAGGTCTGTCTGAGAATAATGTTTGTGAGTAATAATGCAATGAGTTTGGATGTGGGGACTCCTCTCTGGGTGTAGGGTTTTTTTTTTCTGAGGAAATTTGTGACAGGGATGAGGTCAGAATCCCAGAGTGTGTCACGCGAAAGGCTGTCCACGGCAGTCCCTGTCTGCCCTTCTCGGGGTGATTTAATCCGTACTCCGTAATAACGTTTCTGAGAGGTGCATAACAGCATTTTAGTTCAGCTCTAATAATTCTGTTAAATCAGAGCTGGGGTTGTAATTGCTGTTTGTGACTGAGTTTGTTCCATATGTGTGTTACGCTGGATGCCATTGTAATGAAATGTTCCCTCTTTGAGCTGTGTGCCCTAAAGAATATGCCTTTATTGTGTGGCGGGCAAAACACTCAGCTGCACTCTGCCTTTGCTGTGCCTTATAACCAAAGGAAAGGGGAAAAAAAGTCATGTTTCACCTTGTTTCAATTTATTCTGGAAATTTTAAGTTGTGTAAGTGTTAGTCTTCATTTGCTTTGGTAACACAGAGCCTTGCTGGAGCCCTGTTCATTTTTTTTTAATGAAAAAGCCTGTGAGCTTGTGTGCGTCTGAGGGTTTACATGCATTAGAGCACCCGGGTATGAGTGTAAGTGGGAACAGGGAGTGAGAGAGCAGGAAAAGCCTCTTCCAGGGACTCAGTGCTCGGAAGCCGCGTTTTAAATTTTATCCTAACTGTGAGAAATAGACCTTAGAGATGCAAAATCTCTAGAGAAATGCTGTATTAAAAGATAGCATGTTCCATGCCATGAGATCAGGTGGGTGGGTGGTGGCTTTGCTTTGGATGTAGTGTGTGATGTGAGACTGTGTCGCAATCCAGTTTGGCTCCCGTACCGCGCCTTTCATGCACAGATGTCCCCGAGCTTCGCAGGCAGCGTCACCCCCGGGAGAGGAGGGGACACAGCCGTGCTGCTGGCCAGCTGGTTGGTGGTCCAGTGATGACCTGTGTCCAGTTCTGGGATCCCTAGTTCAAGGACAGGGAACTCCTGGAGAGGGGACAGCAAAGGGCTACCAAGATGATTAGGGGATTGGATCATCTCTCTTATGAAGAAAGGATGAGGGATTTGGGTTTCTTCAGTCTGGAAAAAAGACGACTGAGGGGGGATCTTATCAATGCTTATAAATACTGAAAGGGTGGGCGTCAGGAGGATGGGGCCAGGCTCTTTTCAGTGCTGCCCAGGGACAGGACAAGGGGCAACGGGCACAAACTTGAGCATAGGAAGTTCCATCTCAACATGAGGAGGAACTTCTTTCCTGTGAGGATGGCAGAGCCCTGGCACAGGCTGCCCAGAGAGGTGGTGGAGTCTCCGTCTCTGGAGACGTTCCAAACTCGCCTGGACGCGTTCCTGTGCCACCTGCTCTGGGTGACCCTGCTCTGGCAGGGGGTGGGACGGGATGATCTCCAGAGGTCCCTTCCAATCCCTGCCATTCTGTAATTCTGTGACTCTGGTTGTGATCTTCCACAGCTACCAGCAAGCCCCAGAGAGAGTTAGCTGGGTAGGACACCTGGATATGGAAAACTGGCAGATGGCAGCTAATTTCGCCCAAAGCGGGAGCTGTAAAGAGGGAAAGTACACGCTGGGAGCCCGGGGACATGAGTATGCCGGGCTGTGCTGCCCTCACTTGCGACACTGATCTGCTGCTCTTGCTTGATCTGACTTCTAGGTCTCGGTCTCAGGTGCTGCTTCTGCGTCCTGGGTGGTTGCACCCATGAAATGTCCTGTGTGCTCTCCCAGGGCAATACAACACCAGAAGGCAACTTTGATGTGATCAAGATTTAGAACAAGAGGAAACAGCCTCAAGTTACTCCAGGGGAGGTTTAGATTGGATATTAGGAAAAATTTCTTCACCAAAAGGGTTATGAAACATTGGAACAGGCTGCCTGGGGAAGTGGTGGAATCTCCATCCCTGGAGGTATTTAAAAGACAGGCAGATGTGGTGCTGAGGGACATGGGTTAGTGGTGGTTTTGGCAGTGTTGAGTTGATGGTTGGACTTAATGATCTTAAAGGTCCCTTCCAACCTAGACACTTCTATGATTTTATGAATTCTGTGGTGGAGGAGGGAGAGCAACGTGAATAATGCCTCTGGACAGCAGGTACAAGATAGCCATCAAATTGTCCCCACCTCATTGAGACAGCTGATCTAGCCCAGGGATCTCCATTTCGCTGTGTGCTTGGGGTTCTGCAAGAGCTGGGTGCCTCGCCCCTGTCACCGCAGGGCAGCCCTGCGAGGGGACACGCACCGCGCCGGGGCTGGTGCAGCCCCCAGCATCAGGAAGGTCTCAGGGGAACCTCGCGGGATCTCAAAGAGAGGTCCTTTCTGTCTGGAATGGCAGGGTTGGTTTGGTTGGGTGTTGATTGGCAATAAAAATCCCAAAAGTCTGAAATGAAATGAAAAACAGTCCATTTACACTTGTTTTTAGGCCATTTTTAGCTCTCTCACTGTAGGGCAGGGGGAAACATCCCGCTTCAGCCTACTAAAAGCGAACACCTTGGATGAGTTCCAGGGGCTTCTTCGTAGCCCATGGGTCAGGCATCTCCATCAGGAGCTCAGCTTATGGCTGAACCCCGTTTTGGCAGGGCCGGTCCCTCTCCACCGCCTCTGGAAGGACTCCCAGCAGCTGGGTAAGGGCACACACAGCTGAAGGTAGGAGGGAGGAGAACAGCCGAGAGGGGGACGTTTTCTGGTCTGGCAGAGCCCTGTCTCTGCTTCCACTGCTCTGCAGCCTTGTCTGCTCTGCTGGCGCTACTGGGCTCAGGCATTTTGGCAAGGTCCAAGGGAGCATTCACCGCCAGCGTGAAACATCCCGGTCAAGAAGTGATTACGAAAAAGTCTGTGAATAACAGCACCTGAGCTTGGCCCACCAGCAGCCCCCAAGGCGCCTCTAAAAGTCAAAGCCTTGTACCAGTATTTTTACACTGCAAAGCCAAGAGAAATTATCACAAGCGAGCAGGAATAAAAAAAACATATAAAACAAACGTAGCATCCTGTAATGTATCCGTAAAAAGGCAAAACTCATTCTACTTGAAGCCTACAAATTCAAGTTTCTCATGGGAAAACTTAACTCCTATTCAAATGCTAATGGGTTGTTATCACAGGAATGTTTTAATTTAACTACATGTACTATAAGAAGGGGCAGAGGAAAGTTCAGAGAGCAAACAGCTGATGAACGATCTTCAATCTGCCAGTAAATGTTTGCTCTTTTTTTTATATACTTCCCCTTCTTGGTCTGTGTCTTGAACAGATCCTCCAAAGGGACCTATAAAAGACAGCTGATTTCAGCTAGAGGTAATAGCACATATTTGTGTATTTCTTTTATCCTTGTTTAAAACAGCAAATTTATGTCACTGATAGAGTGTCAGTCACCAGAGTAGCTGGCCCTGAGAGCACAGAAATTGATGGTATATGAGCAAAAATTGGCTTACTGGAAAGAAAAAATGCAGCACACTTTAGAAAAGTGATGGAGAAAAAGAAAGCAAATTGGGCGCTGCAGCCACAAACCGTCTCTGCAGGCTTCTCAGGACAAGAACAAATATCTCATGAAGCAAGAATGTCTTCCAGGGACTCAGAGGCAAAGCTCTGCCACCCTTTTCCAGGAACACAGCAGCCAGAGCTTGCAAGAGCTAGGTGGGAAGAAGAGAGCAAGAGCCCATGATCTTTCCTGTGGAAGCAGAAAATCCTTTCTTTTTTCTGGAAACTCTTCTCAGCCAATTTATGGGTGGATGCCTCCACATTTGAAGGTTTTTGCTACCACCTCGCATTACCATAACTGTAAGAAGAAAACTGTCTTGCTGCTAACACTCCGAAACCTGTAGAAACACTTTATATATGTTTTGAGACATTTACAGGGAGCACTTGACTGACCTTGACCAGAAAAAAAATATGTGAGGGAAGGGAGTGGGCTGCTTTTTCTATTAGATAGGAATAAACATTTGTGAGAAGTCTCAGCATCTTCTCCCTGCCATAAGTGAGCCCTCTCTGAGGATCTCCAACATGCTCATGTGATGGCAAAGTCCATGCTATGCTCTCCTGGCCGGGCGGTCGCTGGTGTCCTCCCCGAACGGGGAGTGGGGTTTGGAGCCTGCTCAGATCCATGGCAGGGCAGAAGAGTGGGACATTTTGGGACAGTTTAGACCCAACCTGGGAGGTGCTTATTCTCAGCCCACTCATATGTAGGGTGGACTCTGGTGACAGGAGTTATGGCCTGCAGAATCAGTAGTAGCTGCCGGGGTGCTGGGGCGAGGATGACTGGCTAAAAAGGAAAGAGGAGAAGCCTGCAGACTGATGAGATTTCAAAGCCTCTGTTCCTGCTAGTTTTCACAGTGTTGCCAGAGAGCCTGAAAGTGTACGAGAACAAACGGCATTTGGTCTCAGTGTTTGAAAAATAGTAAAGGGCTGTAGCATCTGTCAGAGGCAACGCGAGCCAGGCGGAGCACGGCCCCAGGCTGCATTCCCACCTGGATCCCCGATGCCCATTTGTCCCTCCCCATTGCTTCCTGACTCAGCTCTCCTGCTCGAGCGCTGGGCGCTGGACCACCTGCCCTGGTGGACTTCCAGCCACTGTGGCTCAGAAGGAGAGGGAAGCGTCTGGGGCTTGTGCAGAAAGGCACGGAGAAGATGGAGACTGAACAGGGAGGGAACTGCATTCCCGGCCCCTGGGGCTGCCGTGCTCCCAACCCCCGCACCTATCTTATCTTTGCCTCTTTCTAAAATAAAAGGAATATAAAAATTAACAACATGAAAAAGGGAGGAGATAATAAAGAGTATCTGAAAAATTATCTGTGTCCTCATTTCAGAGCTTTGCATGGTAACAGGGAGGCAGAAGGCCTTTTTCTTTATTAATATATTAAAATATTAAAAAGCTGGGTGTCTCCTGAACCTACTCAGTTGTCATAGACTAAGAAAGCTCCTATGAAGTGTTCTGCAGAAAACTATTGCACATGACAAACTCTCGAGGGATGCCATTCAAGGACCAGAGCAAACCAAAGCTAAAAGACAGAGTTTGCTGTCGCGTTGTTCATGGGGACTCGGGTCCAGCCTGGACAAGAGCGATATTTGCACCTTTGGTTTTGTGCTGAGACAAAATCTCTGCCAATGGGACAAGAATGCTGTCAGGGAAAAATCGGGAAAAATCAAGGCCACATCTCTTCTGATTTCCTTTAGCTCCTTCGTCTTGAAGGTTTGAGTGAGACCAGTTCCTTGGGAGCGCTGCTCCTCGCAAACCTGAATCTGAGCCACTGATCTTCAAATTTCCTGGAGATTGGGGTCCTTGGTTTGGCACGTTAGTGGTTCCCCTATCAGAATCTGTTCATTCCTTGGCAGTTATCAAAAGACGCAATTGTTCTTTTTTGTAAATCTTTGCCAATAAAGCAGTAAGACTTTGATGCTGCTATAGCAACATCTTTGAGCAACCTGGTCTAGTGGGAGGTGTCCTGCCCAGGGCAGGGGGGTGGAACTGGATGGTCTTTATGGTCCTTTCCAACCCAAACTGTTCTATGATTCTATGATTCTACAGCTATTAGCTTCTGTTATACCCTCTGCTTGACATTAATAATGTAACCATGTGGTGGGGCCTTGATATTCATATGAGGGTGACTGTGTGACACGCACACACACACATATACACTGAATAAAAGTTTCTCTGTTTTCTTTTCCTTGGCAGGTCACTATGGAAAGGATATTTATCGAAGTGGAGGGCCAGATCTCCATAATTTCATCTCCTCCGGGTTTGTCACATTAGGAAGAGGACACACGAAGGGTACAGTGGAAACAATTTTTTGCTAAATAAAAAGATTGTTTTAAATAAAAAAAAAGCTATAACTCAGAAGCTGGGTTCTAAGTGCTATGAGATAACAGTATTGGACTGCAGTCAGTAGATTTAGCCTAGCAAATACTGCTGCAGGTAAAATACTGTTCTCCTGGCAGAACCTTTTAAATCCTAGCGAGGGAGACAGAGGGAGAGTGTAGAGTCGGACAGACAGACTCCAGGCTCCACTCTGACTTTGCAGTTCAACAATTTATACTGCTTTGTGTTTTCCTGGGTGCATGGTTGCAAACCACCATTGTGCTGCTGTATTTATAAGGGGAAGGGGATGGAGTGTAATGCTGTCCAAGGGCAGGCAGTTGACACTTCAAGAGTGCGTGTCTGGATTTCTTTTGTTTGACTTCTGGGCTTTTTTTGTTTTGGGGGGGTATTATGAATATTTTATAAAATTATTTCTTTTTAGGTCCTAAAACATTTATTTTGTGTGTTCATATAATGTGATATAATGTACAAACATGAAAACACAAAAATATACATATACTGCTCTGTGTACGTTCTGTGTATATGTACTGTATATAAAATATATGTTGAGAGACAGTTGTAGCTATATTAGATAAGTAACCATATATCCCAGGAGTTGTGGTGACACAAAAGCTGTGAGATCTGACTCAAAGCAGCTGGGTCACCAAACCCCCCCAATGAATGTTTGTTTTATGACGTCGTTGCGTATTTGGTGAGTTTTTATAGTGCACAGTGAGACTGTGTTTGGAGCATCTTTCTGTTGGCGCCCACACCCTGACCAAGTCATACTGGTGCACTGGCAGTGGGTTGCGACACTGGAGGTGCAAGCATGTGCCATGCCAGTACTCGTCTGGTTTTGTGTCCTGCTGACTTCTGAGACTGTTGTACATTTCTATAGACACAATGTATGTGGAGATACCTATATAGCCACAATGTACTGTATGTGGAGATGTGTCCATGTGCTCGCCTGGTTGAATGCACCTGTGTTGTTTTCTGTGGATGACCATGACTCACAAATTATTAAAAGACCTTTATTTTTTCGTACATTTCCTGCACTTTTTCAAATTCTCCACGAGTGTCATCCAGAGCAGTGTTGGTCCTGTAGAACTGTCAGAGAAGAAACAAATATATGTATATTGTCTGTGTATGTCTGTGTGTGCTTAAATAAAGTTTACTGAGGCTGAGGCAGCACCCGTGGGACTTGTAATACAATACCCTGCAATTCCAGCCGGGCACTGCACCATTGAAGGGAAGCAGAGAAAACCTCCATGGACCTTCAGGTGGGCTGGGAACTGAAATGGTTCGAGGAAGGACCCGTGGATGGCATTTCACACAAGGTTTCCCCTTCTCCTCCCCATCCAAAAGGAGTTTTGCCGTCGTGTCGTATCACATCAGGCCTGACGGTATATTTAGGGTGAGATAGAAAGTGTGCCCCAGTAGCGGTGTGGTCTACAGCGTGGTGTGTCCTGATAGCCTTCATCAAGCACATGGATAGCCCAGGGCAGGGCCGTTAAACCTGCCCCTTTGTCTCAGACATTTGAATTATCTCCCAGCAGTTTTCTGTACAGTACACTTTTCCCAGTTCCTTCCCAGATAAGAATAAAACCTGCTTTTCTTCTTTAACTGAAAAGTCTCAGGGGGCTCTGTTCTTCTGTAAAAGGGCCAGTGATTTTCACACCTTTTCCACTGGCTTTGCTGGGAGACCCACAGAGCACATTTCCTATCCCTGGGAAGGTGGGAGAACGGGCAGTGGGAGCCCAGACTGTTCATACATCACCTCTCCCAACGGCCATCAGATAGGGTGGTGCTTCCAAAGTGGATAGAAGGCTATTATTATCTGAAGAAATTCAACTGTCTTGGCTCTTTATGGACATAAAAGAATGGATTGGCCTTTGAATTTACTTTTCAGCTACCTGTAAATTCAAATTTTATTTGAACAGTACCATAACGTTAACATCTAACTTCTTAATGGTAAATTCACACTCCCACTTGTGACTGGTGCAAGTGATTAACGTCTCCACACACTCTGCAGGCAAACTGCCCTGTTTGCTTGTGCAAACGTGTAGATTTGTCTTTGTCTGCTATACGATTTGGTTGCCTATTTGTGCTGTGAAAGCAGGGACTTTGGATGTAACAAATAACTTAGGGACTCTTTCATTAGGATTGTGCCCTATATCGTTTGATTATGTCTGGAAATATTACACAACAGATTTCCTGTGTTCAGTTTGAACTGGCAGCCCAGTTGAACACGTAGATAGGAGGCATGAGTGCCCCAGCAAGGGTTACAGTCCTGAGCTTTAGCTGAGCAGCTCCATGCTCAGATTTTGTCCTATTTCAGTTCCAGTGCATGTGTTAAAATCTCCACCTCGACTACCGTTAGCCAAATAACCTCACCCTGCCTTGTTGTTACACCACCATGGAAGAGGGTTCTGCTTTTAGACTGAACAAAGCCAATGAAGTTTATCTCAATATTTCTTTGCACTGGGAGACACATTTCTGGTGTTTTCTCAACTGTCTTCTGTGCTGTGGCAGGACTCCAAGTGCTGAGTAATATTTAAGAGCTAGTCTATTTTGGGCAGAAGACAAAGATGTGAGACATGCCAAACTACCATGGATACCAAATCAGCATATTCACATGTCTGACATCCACAGGCTCCTGCAAGATTGTGATTTATGATTCTTATATGACACTCCATTGGGCAATGCATCACTGCCTGGCATTTAAGTCTATAAAATTGCTACATAGTGTGTTCTTCAAACCGTGGTAAAAGACTTCACTGTCAGTCTGTCATGATGATCTAGGAATGAATCCAAAGTCTTTAGGCCATAGAGATTCTCCATGGTGTGACGCACTGCAGGGTCAGTCTCATCTAACCTTAGATAGCTAGAAGTCAGACATTTTATTCTGAGGTAGCCGCGTTCAATTCCATGTAGAGACACCTGGGAGACACCAGCACCTCTAAATGAGCCTTCACTGGGTGGGCACTGGGCACCTTCTCCGACAAGAGGGGAGCCATGGGGACTAGGTCTTCTAGCCATCAGAGGAAGGCAGGTGAATCGCGCCTGCACCTGCTTGTGTCGGAGTAGCTGCTATTGCTCCATCGCTGTGGTAGCTGCTGTGAGAGTTCAGTGCTCCAGTGAAACAGGCAGGAGCACTGAAGACGGGAGATATCACATCCCGTTGTGTGCTAACCTAATTTAAAAAAACAGCTTCTTCACCCTATTCTCTCCCTGAGCATCTTGCTGCTCTCAGATGTCCGGGGTCGAGACTGCCCTGGCATGGACCGTACCCGCTGTCCTGCCGGGGCTGTGCCGGGCTCTGCTCGGTCACGCAGGCTCGGGGAGGAACTCACACAGCTGCAACGTGGAGCGAGCACCCGCGTGGGTATGCAACCACAGTGAGCGGGCAAGTCTTGAGGAGCAGATTACCTACTCCAGGTCATGATTATTGAATTTTCCAGTAAAAATGTGATTTTTATTTTAGTTTTTTTACCACCCTACTCAGAACTTGAAAATAGTTTCTGAATGGAATTGGGTTCTTTGTGTTTCACCAGTCTGTGACAGCAGTAGAAATTCTGTGGAGCAGATGATAAGCTCACTTCATCAGTAAACAACTTCTTTGTTTGCCTGGTAACTGCAACAGTATTAAAAACAGTGAGGTTTTTTCTGGAAAAGCATAATTTCCCAGTTGAACTGAGCGCTAGGGGTCAGAGAACAGTGAGGCAGGAGGAATATGGGATTTTAGACTACTGCAGGGTCATCTTGTAGGGAAAAACAGGACTTTTCATACAGTCTGCTAGTTTCTTGTAAGGTTACACCAGATCCTTGAGGAGGTGCAGAGGCAGGGCTGCAACTTGAAAAGCATGAGGGGAAAACTCAGGAAGAGCCAAGTGTCCTCACAGCCTGCCCAGTGACACTCTCAGAAACGGAACCTCTCGCTTTTGGTTCAAGGCTGCAAATCTTTACTGTTCCTGGATTCACTGGGAGATGGGCTCTGAGTTAGGGCATCTGCAGGAGTCTCTTTTCTTCAAGCATCCCACTAAAATTTGCACCTAGGATGTTCTCCAGCAATGCCAGTAGGCAGGAAAACAAACAAAAAAAAGAGCCATGTCTCCAAGTCAGTGTGATGAGGCTGTTAAAGCCTGACTACATTTTTGCTGGCATCTCTGCGGAGCTGCACCCGCATCCTGCAGTGTGGGCAATGTGAAAACGACGTTGGTGTTGAGAAGACAGCCTGGTGTCTGAGCAATAAAAGCTACCCACAGCCACATTTTATCTTGTGATATTTGGCGCAGATATGGCAAGATTTACAGCCTGAATGTGGGATTTGCCTGCCTGCACCTCTGTTCTCGCTGTCCTGCAGTATGGTTGCACCTCATGCATCTGCAAAGTGGCTCGGGCACTCTTTTGATGGTACAGCCCTTCGCGTGAGGTACAGCTGTCCGGCCTGAGCTGGTTTTGGTTGAGCACATGTGCTTGGTGTGTGGGAACGTGGTACAAGTCCTTTTTCAGGACCTTACACCCAACTGGACATCACATTCCCCAGATACAGGCTCTCCCTTTGCCATCTCCTGATGAATATCCCACTCCCTGTCACCTAAAATGATGCACAGCATCATACATACAGGCAGAGGGGAAAGCGAGGCATCAGCTGCTGCTGATTTCTTGCCTTTTCACAGTTGACAGACCATGTATCCCACGGTGCCAGAGCAGTGGAAGATGGCTCCCACATGGGTTCAAGGTTTGGGAGCTTGCAGGGGTTTGTGAGAGCGAGAGGAGACAAGGTAACGTCAGGACGGGAGGGAGCTGACAGGCTTGAGGCGACAGCTGAGTCTCATGGTTCGCACTTGCTTGGCCGTCAGTGGGAGCTGCCTCATCACTGACCTGGCACCTTGTGCTGCCAGTCCACGGGCAGACCTTCACCCTGTTGGTGGTGCCCTGCAGCCTCCTGGAGATTCAGACCCCTCTGGGGAGCACACCGTGCTCCCACAGTCACCCCCTGGGCTGGTACCGGGAGATGGAGGGTCCGAGTTGAGAGGGTCACTCAGGCTCATTGCACGATGAGTTTCAAGAGTAAAGCAGCAGCTTGCTTTATTTGACAGTTTAATGTTTGTGTTTGTTTATAAGGGAACCTCGTACAAAGGCGAAGATGAAAGAGGACAAATGCAGCTTCTAGATCATACTTAGCAACCAAGATCTTCCTGAGCTGCTTCAGCATCTCAGCCAGCTGAGGTGGCTCCACCTTCTCCCCGGGGAGCTCCAGAGCTCTCCCAGAACCACGTCTCTGCTGCTCCCACTGGAAGGTGATGCCTTCCCTCTGTATGATGAAAGGAAGCACAGGGTGAATGACTCATGACTAAGTCTATGTTTGCCCAAGACAGCATTGCCAAGTTCGTGTTTGCGTGACTCTTAGGAAAGCTTGTCGATGATGGCAGGACTGTGGGACATCCCATGTCAATATGAGGAGGGTGTTTCCTTCCTGAAATGTCTTGATCTGCCCGTCCATTGTGTTCCCTCGTTTGCACATTCTTCCCACCTTCATTGGTTTTTCTGCAAGCTGAAGAATACCTGTGACAGGTTCTGTATTTTATAAATGACATATCTGTACACAAACTAATAGCTATGCAGACACCTCAGTGGATTGATGATATTCAGCATGCTGCAAGCTTTGCATATAGACTAAACGTGGTACCACAAGTGGTAAAATGGGATCGGGTACTGACTGACACCACCTCCTCCTCTTGTACACAGGTTGCACGCATTCCCCTTTTCCTCACACCACTGGTCCTTTGGGAGACCCTGCACTGAGCCCCTTTTACAAGCATCAGCTCAGGAACCAGCAGTTTCACTGGTCTGTTGGCATGTAAATATGATCCAGAGATGAATGGGAGGAAAGTGATTTATTAATTTAATCTTCGTTAGCAGATTGAGGATCCTGATTCCTCTCTCCAGCACTGTCCTGGTTCCCAGCTGTCGTGGCTGGTTCCCTGTCGCTTGGCTCTCAGCCTTGTGTTCCATTTTCCTTCCCAAAGTGCTGGTTCACACCCTTAATTTGTTATTTTGGGGCCTTGCATTACATCTGTCGCAACCAGCATTGGCCCAACGCAGCTACAAAACATGCAGTGAATCAGCTCCAGGATGGAATTTACTGCCTCCCCCCATCATTAGTAATCCATGCTTGCAGTAGACTCATTAATACAGGGGAAGAGGGAAGTTTAAGGGTCATTTTTTTCAGACCTGCATCTATAACACACCATGAATAGATTACGCAAAGATTGAGGGTTAGATATGTTGAGTCCCTTTTCTCATTAAACACTTGTTAGACGTTTCATATCAATGGAGGGTTGTCAAGCCAGAGCCCGCTGCATCCCAATGAATCATTTTATGTTCATCCTGGAAAATATCTAATGATTTTGATGGTGTCTCGCAGTGTGTGCACTAAAGATCACTTGCATTCTGATTCCAGATTAATTCCAACAATTGCATATTCTGACATTTAATTGTATTGACTTGAAAATAGGATCATTGGGATGTGGAAACTGCTTCACGGCTTTGCAGAAAGATTCCATTATGCAATAGGGCATTTCAATCCGCTCTGAATTATTTAATCGACTTCAGACGCAACCGTCCATTTCTCAGCAAAGTCTGGACAGCTTTTTTTTTTAATTTTATAGCCCTCTGAGTAGCTGGGTGGGAGGAGAGTGGGAGTTCGTGGAAACCATACTGATGCCTGCAGCAGTTGTGCAGCATCCCACTGCTGTAGGCAAGAAATGGGGGGAACATGGGCAAAACCACATCAATCCCTGGGGCCACCTTCTGCAAAGTACATTGGAATCACTCAGGTGATGGGTTCGTGCCCTTCTGTCTTCAGAGAAACTGGACACAAACCCGGCTTAAAGCACAACCTGGAGAGACTGGTTCGGAACGTGGCTTTCTGAGCGAGTGCATCCCACACGATGAGCAATGGGCAGAAGGAGGACTGGCAGCTAATCTGAGAGCCTTCCCTCAGTTTATTAAGGGAACAGCAGAAAAATGACCACAAGCAGGGCAGGGAGCACATCTATCACTGATAATCCAGGAGATTCAGCTCCCTGTGGCAAGAAGCCCACAGTTGCTCCGTAGCCAGCCATTATTAAATGGAGACTGCTCCCTGCAGCACGAAATCAAGCTTCCCCTGTGGGCAGCCTCGCCGGTGCCTGTGAAGAGACACTTGCTGTCAGTTGGAGATCATATTGTTCACCACCTCAGCCGATCGATGGCATTTTTAACTTGACCTGACCAAACATGCTTCCTGGAGGACACAGACGGGACTGAGGTGGGAAGAGAGGGTGCCAGCCAGGTTGAGTTGCCTTTTCTTTCTCACTGGGGAATGATTAAACCCAGAATCTTGTGTCTGAGCCAGGGAAAGACCACCCCACCCTGTGCCTCTCTGCCTGTGCACGTTCAGGTGGGATTAGCAATGTGTTTTGGCAACTAGTATTGAAACATGCAATATTGGAGCTAAACTTGCACCTGGCATCTTGCAGAAGGTCATGGGGCATCTCTGGCATTTGACTTCAGGATGTGGTCCCCTGTACAGACCCAGGCATGCACAGGAGCTTGGGACTAGCCTTTGCCCCTGCCACTGCTGAGGACCTTCTATTTCCATGTCAATGTAAATCACAGAAGTTATCACTCAACTTGTTCTCTGTCTGTGGACAGTGAAATATTTTGCTGCCCACATCCTTGTCCTACAAACTCCGTTGCATCCAGCACTCTGCTGAGTTCCCATGGATGGTTTTCAATAGTCTGTTCCTCTAGAATGGATTTGTCTTCTTTCTGCTGTGTGTTAACAGTATATCAAAATAAATCACAATAGCTGAGAGGAGAAGAAAAAAGCCCTGCCTATTATCGGATGCCCTTTCACAGAGAGTCTGTCAACTCTCCATGATGTTTTGGCAGATAACTTTGGAAACTGAGCTGAAGGCTGGTGAAAAGCTGGCAGTTACAGCCCAGCTATCTATGAAACAGGGAGCTTCAGCTGCATGCCACAAACTTCGCTTTGAAGAATGTCTTTTTCTATATTTATTATCAAGAACTGATGTATAAAATACCTTATGATTTCCTGATACAGTGTCATTGAGTACCTCAGGCTGGTTATCTCCCCGAACAGGGATTTCAACTGAAACTGAGAATCACCCTTAGAGTTGGCATGCTGTTCCTTTAGCAGGTCAGCATTCAGTCTTAATTCTGTTTGAAGACTGTAGATAAGAAATTCAAATATTATGAAAAAGTCGGAGATTTCGGGGTGCAGATAGGGGACTTTGCAGAGGGATCTGTGATTTTGAAGCATCTGTGATCTCACCAGAACAGCCGAATCCCGTGGCTAGAGTTTGGCAGATGGATAACTTGGGCATGTCCAAAAATCTACTGCTATAGCAAAACCAGTATGTTATATTCAGCTTATCTTCTAAAGTTCCTTGGGAGGAACATTGGCTCATCGTCAGAGAAGTGTCTTTGGAGACACAGGCCTCAGGTTTGCTTTCAAGATTTACTTTCTGGATATGGTACTCATTCATAGGGACATTATTTGATCTTTGAGCTTCAGTTTATCCTTTAATAGTCAGTATAAAACTGTGGACAATTGTGGGAGGTTTATACAACAAATGCCACAAAAGTAATTGGAGACAGTCCTTGAGAGACAGACTTGAACTTACTGGCCTTCTAGTCCCTAAAGGGGCTCCAGGAAAGCTGGGGAGGGACTCTGGATCAGGGAGGGGAGCCATGGGATGAGAGGTGACAGTATTAAACTGTAAGAGGGGAGATTTAGATGAGATCTGAGGAAGAAATTCTTTGCTGTGAGGGTGGTGAGCCCCTGGCCCAGGTTGCCCAGAGAAGCTGTGGCTGCCCCATCCCTGGAGGGGTTCAAGGCCAGTGTGGACGGGGCTTGGAGCAACCTGGGCTGGTGGGAGGTGTCCCTGCCCAGGGCAGGGGGTGGGACTGGATAATCTCCAAGATCCCTTCCAACTCTAGCCATTCTGTGGTTCTGTGATTTACTTTTTCTGCTCTTTGAAACAGATTAGTCTCCATCTCTTGACAGAATGTGAGTCCCTGGCTGCAACTAGTTTATACTGTGGTAATGTCTAAAGGCCACAGATTGAAGATGGGAACCATGATTCCTGGATGGGGACAAACCAGAGGGAGACATGCCCCAGATGTCTTATTCCTTCTTGCATTTGATTTACAGGTGTGCAACAGCTGAACTTCTGTTGAAGTAGGAATGTTAAGTTTCAGAGTTTACAACATCACTGTGTTGTCCCAGACCTACTGTTAAAGAGCTGTGGTTCTCTAGTCATTTAGCTCTAGTTCTGTTCCTCAGCTGGAGGAAATAGTTTTCATATTATTCCAAAGTCAGTTTTGTTTAATACTGCCATGACTTTGCTGCAGGTCTGGTGTCCATGCTCCAAGAGGTGCATGGTAAAACAGCTGAATGAGGGCTTTCCTACTGCAGTTGTTTTGCAGTCAGTAGAATAATAAATTTCTCTTTACCTTAGCACAAAATCTGTGACTTTTAGTGTGTTGGGCCCTTAATCTAGCCTTAGCTGAAATAACAGAAACTGAACTGTAATCAGCTGTCGTGTAAGGCCTGCTGCTGTTAGCATCTTGCTCTGCTTGTTCAGAGACAAAATGTAGATGTTTTCATCCTTTTCTTGTCCTATCAGCTGCAGTTGCATCCTAGCAGGGCTGCTTTACTCTTCCAGGACAGGGCAAATCCCATAGGCTGAGAACCTCCTTCCGTTTAGATTGTCTCATAGTGACTAATGCTGGTGACATTTGTCAGTGAGCCATTAATCTTCCATTCATGGGGCTGCAAGGACACTTGAGAGGTCTGTAGCGAAGCCAGATGATTCCTGCCCTCTCTGGCTTGAAGTCAGGCTTGTACTTTCAGCTAGGAACCTAAATCCTTCTCTGTTCAGTGGAGAGAACCTGCGCATTTCATCGATCCTGATGCCACAGGCTGAGGTCACCAGCAGGACTGGGATGGCTGTTGCCCTGCGTCTGTTCTTCATCACGTCTTCATCCTGTGCCAGGATGCAACGTGGACGGCTGGCAGCCTTGGGCTGGCGGGAGACACAGACATGATGCTCACAAGTGTACGGCCTCGGCTTTCACAGGTTGGCACAGCAGATGCTGGAGGAACTGCTAGGAAGTTTGCACAGTTAAGCTCAGGTCTCAGAAACCAGAAGCTTATTTTTTGCTCCAGAGAAGGAGCAGTTTCTCTCTGGCACGTACGTGAAAGGTCCTGCTTTAACTGGAAGATATTTCTAACTGTTGAGCTACTCTTTGTGCAGTCAGGGGAAGACAGAGCTCAGCAATTTCCCGCCTGCCAGAGTGACATTGCTGTGACTGAGTTTAGGTTATGAAATCAGGTTGTAGCATACCTTTTTTTATAGGTGAGGGAAGTCTGCACAGTGCAAAATTTGCTACTGTTTCCATGAACAGAAAGTGCAGAGTTCCCAAGGAGCAGGGAGGAGATGAGCGGAGCAACTGCACTGCATTGTCCTTTGTAACTGCTTTGAGGCTGAAATGAATTCACAGTCCCTTGTGGCAGGAATTGCTTCTGCCACCACAGCAGTGGGTAGGGGATTGACTCAAAGTGCCGCAGACCTCTCAGGATTTGAGGAGAAGGAATGGGCATCCCTCATCTGTCATTTTCCTGAAGATGGAGATGACTTGCTCCCTGGAGGTTCTCAGGAGATGGTAGGGCCAGCAGGTTCTCCAAGAAACCCTAACAGAAGAGCAGATTATGTTGGGAAGTGAGGGAGGGCTATGGACCGAAGGATGAGTAGAGCATTTGCTCCTTGCTTGGACTTTCCAAAGCAAGCCCTGCACTTGCTTTTGGGGCACCAGCAAGTACCCTAAATGATGTCATGTGTTGATGATATTCATAGCGCTGATCAGAGACATTGGATAGGAGAGGAGGGGTTGCAGTGAGTCCCCCAGCAGCTGTGCCAGAAATACCCTTTTTAGAGGGCTGAACCCCTTCCCACTGATCGGCTCCTGAGTGTTGCTGGGACAGCTGCTTCCTTTCTGACATCATCTCCTTTCTGATGAGGTTTACTCAGAACTGGAGTAAACCCAATCTGCCACCCACACTCTTCAGGTTGTGGCTTTAAAACTCCCCAGGGTTCTGAAGTCCCTCGTGCAGTGGCCATCACACTCCCGAGAACAGATGCCCGCAATCACTTATCCTAGCAGTGTGCCCTGATTTCCTCATATAAAGGCAGTCACGATGATTTCTCCAAAGGTTTTCCTGGATGAGGGCATCATTTCCATGCAGTGCCTCGGGGCTGCTGCTGGTGCTCTCATGGAGTAAAGCTGCCAGAACCCAGGTCTGTGGCAGTTTCTGAGACTGGTGATTAAATTGAACCTGTGATTTTCCGTTTGACAGGTGAAAAGCAAGCAGCACCTCTTTTTCACTGACTTTTCTTCTAAATTAATGGCTGTAGAACAGCGAGCAGCATTTCAGCTGGAGGCAAAAGATGAGACAATGCCCATAGCAAAAAGATGCATGGAGCAGGAAGCCTTTGAGCAGGAACAACTCTCTTCATGACAGTTTTTCTGACTCTTGGATAGTCCTAGCATCAAGTGAATGAACAGAGGAACTGGGTTTTTGCCAGTAATTCATATAGCTGACATACAGTTTCTGGATGACAGCCTAGTTCCTCAACTAAAGAGCTGATTCCAAGCCAGTGGAATCTGCCACTGACTGGTATTTTTTAATTGATTTCAATGGCATTGGCTTGGATCTGCTGCAGAAAATAACCTTATGTATGCCAATGCAGACCATACCGTACTGCTGTTGCACACCTGCCCCTTGAGAAAATGGTGGGTTTGCTTTCCCAATGTGCATTTCCCCCTCTGAACAAGGAATGAATTAAAGACATGCTACTGCCTGGTTTTGTTGTTGTTGTTGTTGGTTTTTTTTTTTTTTTTAATGTAGCTGATGTTTCTGGAAGAAATGTGCTTATAATGTAAACACAAAGGAGTTTACTGGTCAGGCTGAAAATTGATCCCCGACTGTAGGAGTCAAACCCGATTTTGCCAGTGGGAGTTTGTTCATATTCTGTGATCAATGCATGAGACAGATTGAGCTCAAGGGCTTGCCTTCCCCGCTACGGTAAGAAAAATGTTAGTGCAGACAGCGAGATGCAGATCTGCTGAGTAAAAACCCTCATCCTACACAAGCATATTTCTGAGCAGATCTGCTCTTTATGTGGGGCCGTATCTGTGCGCACAACTCACAGATTTCTCTTTGGAAACATAGCCCTTCAAAATTTTATTAAGGTACTATACTCTTATCTATTCTTTTTATGTCATCACCCTGCCTCAATTGTGTAAACTGTAACACAAGTTTTATTCCAAAGTATATGTTACTGTTATTAATTTAAGATATGCTCAGATACCAAGAGCGTACAGTCTATAAAAGGCATGTCCTCATATTCATTTTAAACCAGGGAACTAAAAATAGAGCCAGTTCAAATATAGGTGATGAGAATAACCTGAGGTTCATATTAGGAGGTATAATGCGAATAAAGACTTTAAAAGTGCCTGGCAAAGTTTCTGTGCTCGGAGGGAGCTGCAGATAAAAGTTTGTAAAGTAGATTTGTGATAGAGGAGGTAGTTTGGTGAGTACTATGCATCCTCTCTGTATGGCAGCTGAAAGACATGGAATTAAAAAAGCTGAATTCAGAACAGAGAGCAGGAAATTTGAGCATTTTGACTCAGTGTGAGTATTTGCCTGTGGCTCTCACTGTTACAAGGTGCTGTTGAGATCAAGCGTGTGCAGGACACAAAACACAGATCATGATGTTTTTGTGGTTAGTGAGAGGGGCAAAGTTACTGTGAGTGTTAGAAGAGGAGTGAGGGAAGTAACACAAACGTTCGGGTCTGAGGCTTAGGTGCCTCAGGCTGTTGGGATGGGAGGAAACCTCCTTGAGTTCACGCTGTCCTGTAATGTCCAGAGCAGGGATTCATCTTGTAAAATGGTTAGTACTGTGCACTCACAGAGTACCAGAAATACCCTCAATTTGTTTCAGTTTCATATGACCTGACTGAAAAATAGGACACTTCAAGTGGGGGAGTGAGAACTGATCAACAAGCACATGGGAAGAGGTTGGGTCCCAACTGAAAGGTCAGCTCCCTGTGGCACGTTTGCAGATGGCAGGTGGTGGGGGCCACAGCTGACCCTAACTGCTTCATTGTGGCCTCTGGCCTCCGGTCAGGGGACACAACTTTGCTGTGACATCTCAACCTTTCTTCTCGGGGTTCCTCGAGCTGCTTGCAGCTCAGGATCCTGGCTGAAGCTCACACAGCCTGCGGGGGCGTCCAGCTCTGTCCTGTTCCCCATGTGAGGCAGGAGCTTTGGCTTCTAGCTGCTGCATGGAAACTGAGCACAAGCAAAACACGGATCCTCTGTGGCTGTTGAGCTGACCCCAGTGTAAGCTCTTGGTGGGTCATTGCTTGCCCAAGTGGCTTGGCAGGGAGGTGTTTTGCTTTCTGCAGACTCCAAATCACAGAGAGTGGGCTTCACCAGCTGCAGCTGTGTGCAGGCAAGCACAGGGCCGGCACAAGTCAGAAGCAAATGACTCTAAACCGTGCAGAGGAAGGATGAGCAGAAGATAAATGGGTGACCCACCCTCCAGTGCCACGCAAGAGTGCAGCCCAAAGGGATCCCTGCATTTGAACCCACAAAGCCACAGTGCTTTGTCTTGCGTCACCCATGTTTATCTCTCTCAAATGTTTAAGCCCTCTGATCCCTGCCCACTGCAAACAAAATGTCTTACTGAGGCATGGTACCCACAGTGTGCCACCCCCACCCTCCAAAAGCAAAGCAGAGACTGAGACAGGTCCTGTCAGCAGCTCGGCAGCTTCCAGCCTCCTTCTGTGTTGTGCGGTTCGTCCTGACACAGCCTCCGCCACGTAAACACACACACAGCCCACTGACTCCATGTCTCGCTGATATTGAAGCATCCTTCCCGCACTTGTCAGGGCAACACCCCATCTCAGGTATCATCTCAGGTATCAGGTATCAGTTCTGTCTTGTCTTTTGGTGCGGGATAGGAAGAGTTTGTGCAAAATGATCGTGCCCCATGTTCCGGTGGCTTTTGCTGCTTCTGGTGAGGTGTCTGGGCCGCCCTGCAGCCTCTCTCATGTGCAGCGCAGACAGATGTACGGGGACACTTTGTGTTGTCCATTCGCAGAATTGCATGTTCAAGTGCACTGCGTTAAGACCTTTCTCTCCTGTTTCCCTGCCACTCCTCCAGTTACACAACAAGCCTTCTGGAAGATCTTGAGCTTCGAGTCTTATTTCCCAAGATCCCTAAAGTGGATGGCAGTCCTTTGAAATCCTTCACGTGGATGATCTCCAGAGGTCCCTTCCAACCCCTGTCGTTCTGTGATTGTGTGATTCTGTGAAGCAGCAGCGACACAGAGCCCGGCAGGGTTGAGGGACGGGGACAGACACAGCCGGCACGTGGCAGAGACCCGCCGGGACGGCGTGTCCGCGGCCATAGTCACGCATCTCCCTCCAACCTGCCACGGAAGAGAGTTCTTCCTCCTGTTGTCAAGGGTATTGTACACTGCCATGATCATGCTCATTACAGAGCTTTCACCCCTTAGATGTGAATAAGGATTTGTATAGAGCAAGTGAAAGCAAAATAGATAGCTGCTGCTGGATTTTCTAAACAAGCCTTTCAGAGCTGCTGGCTTCTTTTTCATATGCAGATAGGACGGAAGTACCTTGAAATATTTAGGCTGAACTGCACAAGAGACACTGAGCTGAGGATGGCAATCATAACAGAGTGAATTTTTACCGTTTTCAAAGCCTTTTCCTGCACCAATACTTCCCAAGAAAGCCATCGAAAAAATTGGGCAACTATCTTAATTTCAAAGTTGGCGAAGGAGAGACAGGAACAGGACTGGAATATGGATCAAACATGACACATAGATCAGAAAGGTAGTTTGGATGGTAGTTTGGTAGATGGAAATAGCTGGAGGAGATACAGTGGCTCTATCTGCCTTGGACCATGGCATTAGTTGTGACCGCTGTACACAGCTGAGGTGACTTTCAGAACGTACCAGAAAGGGGGGTCAGACCTGTGGCATCCTCAGGATGACGCAGGCACCATGGATGAGACAGTGAGAAATGGGACCTGTTCATTCTGTCCTTGCACCAAAACAACCGGATCTGGATTATCCTCATGGCTTGATGGTGTCTGGGTTCTCCCTCGGTCGCTTGCTCATACAGAAAGGAGTAAACATCTTTTCTTCAGGAGAGTGCTGACGTACCCATGCTGAGGTGTTTTTGAGGCTTTAGGACAGTCTCATCCAGAAAGCCTTCTGTTCCAGATCTCTGGGATCTGGGAATGGTACTGGTGAAGCTGAGATTTGGCAATGGTGACCTTTTTCGCCCTGGAATACACAGCAAAGCTTTAGCAGCATTGGGGATCAAGTGAGAGAGCGTAAGCAGGGTTAACTTATCCTCTTCAGGTTCCCTTTTATCATCCTGCAGCATGGGGACTGGTTGTAACTGGAGAGACAATTCCCAGCAGAAGCCCCAAGTCTGCACAAATGACAATTCAGATGTACTTAGCAGCAGAAATTTAGCAGCATCAGTATCTTCTTCACAGTTTGCAACGAACCAGGGGCCTTGTGATGGAGCCATGATTTATGGTCTCTTTTGGTCCACCAGCTGGAGTGGGAATAGGACTACCTGCCCAGTTGCACTGCTGCCTAGGGAGAAGCCCATTTGTGGTTCCATGTTTGCTCACATGGATTTCCCAGGCATATATGAGTTACAGCAGATATTCCTCTTTCCTTTCTGAAACAGGCAGCAAAGACAAAACAGAGTCACTACAGCATCTCCATCTGACTTTACTACTCAGTCTCCATTGGTACAGCCTAGGGAGAAAGAGGCCCTGCTGTGGAGCACATCCCAAACAACATGTCCAGACCAGGCCAGAGAAGCTTCATCTTAACCATGCCTAATTTCTGCACCATCTTACAGGGTGATTGACTCAAAAAGAGACCTCTCTAATACATCCAATTTGAGGATCCCCACCTTCTGATAAATGCATAGTCTTTGTGTCAACCAGATACCCTGGGGCAGAAGCGTCCATCCCTCAGGATGGATATGGGACATCTTCTAGGGAACAGAAAGAAGGCACAAAAAAATGGTGCCTTTGAGCTATTATCTAGTTCTCTCTAGATAAGAAATCACCCATAGGGGGTGCAAGAGCTACTGAGCGGCTTCTCTTTTTCTACTCTGTTCAAGGGAGGTTAATTCATACTGGAGCAGGCACAAAAATATGGGGCAAAGAGGGTTTTCCGGGGAGAAGGTGTCCTGCTAGGCAAGATGAGACTAGAGTTTAGCTTGTTTAGCCCAGAAAAGGAAGACTGGGAGGCATGGGATCATCCTGCATCACAGCGGTGGCTTAATAGCTGGGATGGAAAATCACATGTAAACTAAAGGACAATACTAGCACTAAGACGAGAGGGTGAAGATTGGTCATGGATAGATTTAGTGCAGGAGGTTTAGAGGTCAGAGCTGTGAAGTTCTCCAGCAGTCACACAGTTAGTGTACTGGTGTGCACTGGGACAAGCACATTAGCTCTGTAGCATGGAGCTTGGTCTGTTCTCCGAAGAACACACTGTCCCAGCAGTCAAAGGTACAAGACTTAGAGGATGGTTCCCTTTTTCTCATTTCGGAGTGCTGTGAGGAGGTTTGGAGCACAGCAGGGACAATGTTTCTGTAAGAACTATGTGCCAGCAACCCAGAGTGCCTGATGGGGAGCAGAATAAAGGACAATTTCCCAGAGAAGGGTGGATTATTTGAGCCTTTATAGTTCTGTTCTGAAAGGACAAATAATATCTCTCAAGAAAGAGCTGCTGTACATCTGAGTACATCAGCTTCCAGCTGCTCAGGCTTTCACAAGAGTTGTGTCTATTCACAGCCTTGTTCTGCAGGAACTGAATGCATTAGAAGTAAAGCAGATCAGGCTATTGCGTTCCTTTCTTGTATGCCCACTGCTTTTCTTGCAAAGATAGGTACCATGCCTCAAATGTCAAACCTCCAGACGTCTCAAAAAGCGGAAAAAATTCAGTCCAGTGAATAGGAGGGGGCAACCCTTCAGGACTACTCACTGCCCTGTGTTTCATAGCAGTCCACCCTCCTTTCTCAGGTCACCCCATGCCTTACAAGGCTCACAATAGGTTTGGAGACTCTCACATTGGTCATGTAGATGAGATTCATTTCATCTTACTTATAGCATCTGAAAATGGGACTTTTAGTCTAAGCTGGTCATGTAGGCTCTCCAGGGTCCAGGGTGAGAGGTGGGCATCTTTGCAGCAGTTCAGCTCATCCTAAGACAGGTGAGTTTGTGTACGTAAGAGCCTAGATGACCAACTAGAATTTATGTACAAGCTTTACAGGTAAAACCGGGGGGTTTGGGTGTAGTTTAAAATGCCATCCCCTAAAACTACAACTGGGAGAGGCATTTTTCCATGCTTGTTCATTCCTTTCCTCTCAATGCATCTTCCTTTGTGCCAGCACAAGCACCAGTGTGACCACACAACGAGCCAGATCAGCGAATTCAAGTTGGATGAAACCGAACCCAGACTGCTCTAAACCCAGATCAGTTCTCTACGTGTCCTCATGGATGCTGTGCTGGCTTGAGGACAGGTCTGGCAGGGAACAATCTGCAAAGGGCAGGAGAGGAGTGATGTGACTGTTTCAGCAGCACTGCTCCTTAAAACGAGCATCAAACTCCAGCATGAGTTGAAGCCCACTCTATAGAGTCACAACACAGTGCATCACAGTTAAAAAGCATGGCATTATAGAAAGACTTCCCCTGATTTGTAGCTGGCATCAGATTTTGAGATTTGTGTTATGAAGTACAAGAGCTCCAGCTAGCACAACCTGTATTTATCTTGCTTGCATTGATCCTTACTCTGCCATAGTAATTTCTTGTCTTTAAGGATTCTGGGGTGTTTTAATGTAAGTCTTCAATGATAGGGAAAAACAAGACAGCAAAATCACTGGTTGCTATGTGGAAGCAGGAGAATTCATGTTGGGGAGCCAGAAGGCTACAGCCACCCAGGGAATGGGGCTGATGGCAGAGCACTCAGAGGCTGAGATTTCTTTATCTGCATATGTCACCACGAGACACTCTCACGAGAGGGTGGCTTTCTCCAAATACACCCTCACTCTCTTTCTGGTACGGAGAGGGAGGACTAAAACACTGCGGTCCAGCAGTTTGTCCTACGAACAGTGTTCACAAAGTCATACCCCCAACAGCCTCCATGGCAGTAGAGGCTCCGGGGGTACCCAGTTACCATCTTTTTTCTCTAGCATGTTTTTTCCTTAAGAAAGATGACAGTGTGGATGTAGTTGGAGGCAGATTTGTCTGAACTGTAAGGATTTTAACATATACTTCTACACCCCCCCACACCTTAAGCCAGCTACTGATATCATGCCGGGACTGCATGCAGATTTACAAACTCTGTGCTGCTAAATTAGTCTCACCGCCCAGTGTGAGGAAAGTTCAGAAGAAACCCAGGCTTCTGCTTTGCATATCTATAACACAGAGGTGGGCCCTTTGATGGGCTCCTCTGATGTCCAGAAGCTGCAAATGTTCAAGTCGTCAACACCAAAAAAATGTTGGAGAAAACAACTGAAAATGCGTCCCATCATTACCACTGAGAGTGATGATTTTTCCCTGGCAAAAGCTGACATGACAACAACGCATAACTATCACTTTCTAAATAGGATGAGGCCAGTACAGACATTTATCCTATGGTGAACAGCCCTGTCCAGGTAGCAGAAAGGGCAAACAGGCTCCAGCTTTGTAGATGAAGAGGAGGCCCATTTCACAGGCTCCTGCCATGGTTGTGCTGCTTTGAACGATGAGGGCGAGAGCAAAGGCAAATATCAGGACAAACTGGACAAGACTATGAGCTGCAGGTTTTGAGGCTTTGTTTTAGCTGGAAATATTTTTTTTTTTTGGTGTCACCAGGGAAACAGAAGCAGAAATGACAAATGTTTTCAATTTGTCAACATTTTCCACGGATATTTTTGGTCTTCTGGTGAAAAACAAAGCATACATATTTCTCAGTTTTAAACTATCCCATTCCATTTCCAAACTGAATGTGGAAATGCTGTCAGAGGGCTGAAGGCACAGATAGGGTTCCTTAGATGTCCCTTGTCAGTTTGGACCACTGTCTTCTCTTGGATACTTGGCTGGCCTCCATCCCATGAGTTACCATCGCCTCTCCTTGGGCAGAGCCACCAACCTGTGTCACAGCAGCCTTTGCCTCCTTGAGGTGACATCTGGGGCTACCAAGATGATGAGGGGACTGGAACATCTCTCTTATGAAGAAAGGATGAGGGATTTGGGTCTTTTTAGTCTGGAAAAAAGATGACTGAGGGGGATCTTATCAATGCTGATAAATACTGAAAGGGTGGGTGTCAGGAGGATGGGGCCAGGCCCTTTTCAGTGGTGCCCAGGGACAGGACAAGAGGTAACGGGCACAAACTTGAGCATAGGAAGTTCCATCTACACATGAGAAGGAACTTCTTTCCTGTGAGGGTGGCAGAGCCCTGGCACAGGCTGCCCAGAGAGGTGGTGGAGTCTCCGTCTCTGGAGACATCCCAAACCCGCCTGGACGCGTTCATGTGCCGCCTGCTCTGGGTGACCCTGCTCTGGCAGGGGGTGGGACTGGGTGATCTCCAGAGGTCCCTTCCGGCCTCCACCAGTCTGCAATTCTGTGATCTGGCAGGGCACGGTGACCCAGAAAGGGAACGTGAAACACCTGAGCTGCAACTCAGATCTCCACTCAAGACAAATTGATTTAAAACAGTTTTGTTTCCAGTGCCATTTCATTTTATGATAAAGAGCCTTATTCCTGGCTAGGAAACAGATGCCTTTGTGGGGAAAAAGGGTTTGGTGAAAGAACATGTTTTTCTATGTATTTTTAAGAGGAAAAATATAGACTTTCCTTCCTGTGAAACTCTCTCAGTACAATCTTTTGATTTGTGAAGTTAATCTGGAAGAAATCGTAGAAAGTTAATTGAGGAGCTATGACCTGCTAGGACTTTCCTTAGCTAAGAGCCATGTCTCTGGAGATTATGTTTAGCTGGACCAATAAATCCTGCTGAGATTTCTATGCAACTGTCTTGTGGAGAGCAAAGCTCCTTGATTATCCTGTTTCTATTTGTCAAATGCAAAGGACCATGTGAAAAATCATTTTCAGCCTTCAGAATTATTGTACTTTCCCTCTGCTTTTGATGTCTGAGGAGAAAATAGCCCTGTGAAGCAACTTGATTTCTTCCGAGCTATTAACAAATCTTTCAGGGTCCCAGGGTGACATAACAGGTCTGGTCTGACTCATTCCATTTAAGAGTGTCTCCTTCCAGACAGAAATAGTTCTGTGTGCACCCATAAAAAACATGAATCAATTAATGTCTTTTATTAACTAGAAATGCAGATAAATCCCCTCAATCAGGGGAAACGCAAATTACTAGCTCCCGTTCCTTCTCCCTCCCTGTTCTCTTTGGATCTGGCTTCTTCTTTAATAGATCTTTTTGGATGTTGACTCCAGGTTCACGTGGCTATTTTTGCAGCTGAGTCTCAGACGTTCTGGGTTCTAGAAAGATATGTCAAGAAGATACTGGATCATGCTCTAGGAGATCATTAGCTTTCTGGGAGAATAAGAAGTTTAAAAATTATCTTGGCCAGGGAGCACCAAGTTAAATAGGAGCGTAGGCTGGACTGGGAGAATGAGGCAGAGGTAATGGCTTCACATTGAGTATGTGGGTGTATGGTAGGAACTCAATGAAAATGCATCCTATGCACACACGTTAGTGGTATTTATATTAAAGAACGAGGCACGCTGCTGCTGGCTTAACTATGACTGCAGCCTCCTGCCTTGCTGGGATCTGATCAGTTGGGTCCCGGCATGTATTTCCCCAAAATTGAAGGAGGAAAAGCACTTAATTTTCCTCCCCACTCTGGCCAGCACACCGTGTTCCTGCAGCCTGTCACCCCGCTGGGACCAGGTGTCCCCAGCGCTGCTCCGCTCCCCGGCACCAGCCATCGCCCGCATCCAGAGCTGCCTCCGTCCCACGGGCTCCAGGCGTTGTCCTGGTGAATCCAGTGAGCTCACGGTTGAGGATGTCTGGGAATGCACTTCAGCTGTGCCTTTTTGGTGTAGTACCCATCTTCTAATACTTAAAGGCCTGAAAGTACCATAGTGAGGGTCCGTATTTCCATTTCCACTGCCTCTTACGCAGTAGTCAAACGTCGTCAGCGAGCACTAGCCAAGGGCATTTTAGCACCCGTTCTTTTTGCTAAGCTGGGCGCCAACGACTGGCCATACACACAGACAAGGCTTAGTCCAAAAACCTACTTGCTGCTATTTTTAAAGGGGAAAAAAAATACCTTCTCTAAATAATCTCTACATGGAAATAGGTACATGAGTCAGAATGCAGATTGAGAAGCAGGCAGGAAAGACTTTAAATAATAGGATTCATTCAGCTAAAACATCTACTCACCCCTGAAAGTGAAAGATTAGTTAAAACAAGAGAGTTATTATCTAGGAAGGTAAAATGGGAATCTGAATTTGTTCGTTTCCTCACACAGCAAGTACAGGGAGTCTGCATTTCATTATGTGCTAACCTGAAGGGCTCCAATAGCCCCCACGATGGAAACAGAACTACAACCATTTATGAATGCCTGCAAAAATTTCTCCCTGCACCATTGCTTCATTTTAACCTGCTTTCCAGGAGAGCGGCTCGAGAGGGAGCAGCAGAGGAAGCTCTATCCAGGCTTGTGTCTGGGAGCATCTGGAAAAACATATTGCAATCCACAAAGAGTGGCTCAGTGTAAGGCTTTTAAATCAAATGCAAACAGACTCCACTGCACTGTTCACACAGTGGGTTGAAATGGAAGTTCTAGACAGGAGAATATTTAGAAAAGTTTTGTTTTACTCCTCAAAAATTAAAAAAAAATCCAGACCTGCTGTGCAATAAAAAGAAATAATAGTCAAGGAAATTGATTTTAATTAAAAACAAAACCACAAACCTGGTTTTACTAACAATTTCCTCTGCTTGAATAGCTTGGATGTTTGCTCCAATCTTTTCCTTCAAACTTGAGATTTAGTCTGCTACAATTTTAAATGACGAATATGAATTACTTGAACTTTCAGGCTTCATTTATTATCTGCCCATGCTAAAGATGTTACTGTAGCCTCTGATCTATGCTGACACTCAGTGGAAAAATCAGTTTGTTTTTTTTTTTCCTCAAGCATGTGAACTTTGAGGACAGCGTGATGCTGCATAACTGAGAGGTAGGAGGAAGAAAGGAGGACAAAGAAGACTGATACTGCTAATAATTTATATACAATGCTGGCATCTAAATTCCCCGCATTCAATGTCTGGAAATTTCATATAGCTGTGCAAAAGCTAGTTTGATTGCCCCCTTTATATGTAGGGGGCATGGCAGAGTAAGGACCTTTACACACAGTTGTACAGCTCAGTGATAGGGTTGGGACTGGGAACCTGCTTGTCTTTCGTGTGCTGATACTGGATGAATCAAAACAACACAGGTGTTGTGGAGTAGATGCAAACACCAACTGAAATATCAAGCTGCCAGCACAATGCATGTGCAACATCCTTACCTTTGATATCACCATTCAGTTTGCCAAATCATAGAATCACAGAATCATTGAATGCTTTAGGTTGGAAGAGACCTTAAAGCTCATCCACTGCCACCCCCTGCCCTGGGCAGGGACACCTCCCACCAGACCAGGTTGCTCCAAGCCCCGTCCAACCTGGCCTTGAACCCCTCCAGGGATGGGGCAGCCACAGCTGCTCTGGGCAACCTGGGCCAGGGGCTCACTGCCCTCACCGCAAAGAATTTCTTCCTGATATTTCATCTAAATCTCCCCTCTTCCAGTTTAAAACTGTCACCTCTCATCCTATGGCTCCCCTCCCTGATCCAGAGTCCCTCCCCAGCTTTCTTGTAGGCCCCCTTCAGGGACTGGAAGGGGCTCTAAGGTCTCCCCGGAGCCTTCTCTTCTCCAGGCTGAACCCCCCCAGCTCTCTCAGCCTGTTCTCACAGCAGAGGGGCTCCNCCAACAGCTCTGTGTCCTTCTGCTGTTGGTGCCCCAGCGCTGGAGGCACCACTGCAGGACGGTCTCACAGAGAGGAGCAGAGGGCCAGAATCCCTCCCCTCGCCCTGCTGCCCACGCTGCTGGGGATGCAGATGAGGGTCTGGGGGCTTTAAGGGTTGCGAGTGCACATTGCTGGGTCGTGTTGAGCTTCTCATCCACCAACACTGCCAGGTCCTTCTCCTGCAGGCTGGTCTCCATCCATTCTCCGTCCAGCCTGGATTTGTGCTTGGGATTGCCGTGACCCATGTGCAGGACCTTGCACTTGGCCTGGTTGAACTTCATGAGGTTCACACGTGTGCACCTCTCCAGCCTGTCCATGTCCCTCTGGATGGCATCCCTTCCCTCCAGTGTGTCAACTGCACCACACTGCTTGGTGTCGTTGGCAAACTTGCAAGAAAAATCAAGAGTTCTGGCAAGATGCATCCTTTGTTACTTGTAAGCCCTAAGACTACATTCAAAGAAAGATTATTCATTGTTGTTGTTGCTATTGTTGCTATCATCATCATCATCATCATTATTATAATTATCAACATTATTATCAAAAAGATAAGGAGACCATCTCTTCTGGTTAGGGCAGGTGGCAAGTTGTTAGTTGAGAAAGTGGCATTTGGTTTAACAAGACTCTGTTCCTTGGGGAAAGAAACAATTAATAGTCATACTTGTATTTAGTCAGTAGATCTGGATAACATCCACTTAATGTTTCAACAGAGTTAGCTAATAAGTATTCCACACCTCCGCCAACTCTATTGAAAAGCCACAGAGAACAGCAAGGTACAGGAAGCAGTCACATGTAGTACCAGTATTTGAGAAAGGGATGAACAGTTGTCCTGGCAGTGGTCGTCTGGTAAGTCTGATTTAATCCTCAGTACATGCTTCATTGTTACAAGCAGGATGTATAAACAGGAGTGGGCACGAAACTAGAATTTACAGTAAAAATGGTGGAAATTTTATATTTGTAAAGAAGGTACAGAATATCCTTAGAGGATAAAGTAAGATCTTAAAAAAATAAATTGCACCCATCAAATAGACGTTCTACTGATAAAATGCTAGACCTGTGGCACAGAGGTGTAGACGCAGGCTTTTCCCTCCCTTGGGGTGAAGAGCAGTCGTAAAAACCCATCAGTCTTTTGCAGCTCTGCCCACAAAAAAAAATGTGGAATCGGAATCAGACCCACTTTGTCTTGATTTCATTTGAATGTTTCTGAATATTCCAGTCTTGTGAAATCCTTCACACAATTAATTCAAATTGTCTTGGAGCCGAGTGCTGACTGGGCAAGAGCAAAAACTGGGCAAAAGACTGCAATCAACAGATAATGATACACTGCAGCATTTCAGTTAACAGAAGGAGCTGTAAAAGAGTGCTAAAAAAGGCCAGTATTTGCTCCCGTCTCTTCTCACTCTCCTATAAACCATCCCACGGAGAGCAGGCCATGTGTTAATTACATCCACACCAAAAGCTGGGTGCAAAAATTTGACTTTGGCCTCATGCCTGGGGTAAAGACTCAACAAGTCTCTTTTCTCATAATGATTTGAAGAATCCTGTGAAATCTTGATTTATCTTTCCTTGAAGAGCTTTCTCTGGCGGCTGGACAAGTGTGGGCAGAGCTTAGCCTTGGAGCAATGGTCCTCACAACTGTAGGACTCTAAGGGTGCCTCAAACACTTGATTCAGATGCTAAAGCTGCAAAACCATCTCTGCCTTCATGCCCTCTAGTGAGGCATGAACTGGGCGACACCAGGGTTAATCGTGGATTTAGTAGTGGTGGTACAGAGAAGGCTGCAACTTTGACACTTTGCCAAATGTCTTCAACTTAGTAAATGCACAAGTTCCCAGGAACCTGGGCAGAGTTCAGGAAACTGCTAGTTTTTGTGGTCTCCATACAGAGGCACAGAACTAGCTTGTCATGTGGGCAGGAGCTGGAAAAAACAAATTGCATTAACTGCTCTCTATCAGCAGGACTTCTGCAGATGCCACCAACAAAGCCATGCTCACGCCTGTGCAGCAGGGGGAAATTTAGTGGAAATTGCACTCAAGACAAATCTCCAAAGCCCTCATCTGATCCCAGGTGAGACCATCTAGGACGTTCTCAGTGGCAGTACTGGAGCGATGGAGACTAGGAGAGGGTCACATGTGAAAACATCCCATGTGTCTTGCCCAAGGAGGATGGTAGAAAACCACTGCTGAGCAGAGCTGATAGGAATCTGAGAGCCCTCTTCATCTTACATATATTTGCAGGAGATCTCAAGAGCTCAAGTTGTACTCTGAAAAGCTGATAGGAAAAACACAGCCTGCAGAATGCCTGGAGAAGTAATCAGTGCCACTGAAGGGCAAATGAAATGTCAAAAAGGCTCAGGCCATCTGTCTTCCATCTGCTTGATCCCTCCTCAGAAGCACTCCCATTTTGTGGAGAAGGCATCAGCTCTTTAGTGACCACAGAACAGGCCCTGTGGCTCACAGGGTAAAAAAAGGTTGAACATCACAGATATTGACAGAATTACAGAACTGAAAGAACAGCAGCATCTTACAAATTGTAGTTAGCCTCTCATTAGTACGGTTGAGTGATGACTGTATATATAAGGAGGGCTTATTTAACAATAAATGTCATATTTACATAACATATAGGATGATACTGGCAAATGTAACAGGGAAATACATTACATTAGGAAAGAAAAATTTGTGTTGAAAACCAGGAAAATAAAGGATTGCTGGTGCATGCTGTAGGCAAAAGCAGTGTGGAAGCATTTAGAAAGATTTCTGTTATTTGGATCCTAGTGGTATCACTGGCAGTCAGGGTGCTTAAATCCCCTGGAGACCACCGGAATTACTAACCTTTAAGCTAAACTGATACCATCTACGTTGCTGGGGCTGCCCTATTTTACTGGAGGGAAAGGAATTGTGCAGTACTGATGTTGTAACTTTGGGATTTGCTTTCAAGAATAAACATTGTATGAGTGCAAAATCCCTTTTATGAAGTATCACTTATCCAAGAAGAACAAAGATGATCCATCCTGGGTGCTGCCACGGACTGGTATCCCAATACTCTTGTCAATGTCTTGAATCCGTGGTCTCAGAACAACCAACCTTCTGTATATATAAATGATGCGAGGTCATCCATTAAGCAAACCAGTTAGAAAGGCTCCCAGGAAAATTACAGAGATCAAGCAGCTACTCTAGCTAATAAAGCCTATTGGAGTGGTTATGTAGTTATAGAATGTTCCAACAGCAACTTTACCTCATTATGGAGTTATTACCAGTTTCAGCAGACCAGAGGGACTAAATAAGCATTGTCCGGATGGGATTGCCAGCGTACTTCTGTGACTAGCCGGATGAGTGATGAGTCTGAGCTGAGGACCTGTAGCAGCAGCTACACATGACGCACCAGCTCCAGCTGGAATGGCATATCGAGTCCTCCTCCACGGGGCTTTGGCTAATTGGCACAAAAGAGAGCTAAAGATGACATTAACACTTCCGCGAGATGGATAACAAAGACATTCCACTTGATAGATTTCTCAGCTCAATTTTACTTAGCTACGTGACTACCTACAAAGCTGTTCGGATGAAAATCAAACCTGAGCCATACAGGAGTTGTAATACTCTGCATCAGGCTTACAGCAGAACCTGCATTGCCTGGCAGTACCATGTGTTCAGTGAAACCTGTGACCAAACTCGTAGTTAGGTGTGGTTGGATGTGCAGGCGGCAGCAGGAGCTCGTGGCTGGGCAATGCCGTGGAGGAGGAAGGGCAGCTGCACACCGAGCTGCGTCTTTTGGGTAAGACGGGCATCCAAAAGTCTTCCACCCCTTCCTGCGAGCAGTGCCACAAGGCAAGAAAGCCTGCTTCCATGCACCCCTGTATCAAAAAATGACAGAGCAAAAGAAAAGCCTTACCCACACCCACTTGCCTGTCAGAGCGTAGGCTCCGGTGTCTGAGCAACACGAATCCAGCAGCAGTGCTCGGCAGTTCAGCTCACCTGGAAGATGTAGGTGTGAAAGTCCACGTATCTACATCTTTGGTATGCCCTCCACAATACCCACTAATACCTCCATAATACCCACTAATGGCACACACTGCATTGGTGGCCTTTATTTTGTACTGACGGGTGCAGCACAACTTCAGGTACACGCAGAAGAGAATCACAGCACTGTTAAAGTCGTCAGCATGTCCCTGGAGTTGGTCATGGCCTCACAGGTGGTGGAGGAGAGTCTTCTCCATTATCTCGGCTTCAGAAATGTCAAATACCTGGGTTTAAAAGCAATAAATACAGTTGGTTTAAAGCACTCAAATTTTTAAGACATTAGGTAGCTGAAAGTGCAAAAAGCATATGGCTGCATTTTCAGAGCACTATTGAAAATTTCACTAGGTGCTTTTTAGTTACTTGGGAGCTATCAAAGTTTGACTTTAATTGTGTTTGATGTTTAAATTAATGTTATTTCTGCTAATACCATCAAAATGAGCAATAAAGTGACAGCCAGGGTAGTCTGAAAGCCAAGATGCTTGGAGGGCACTGCTGGGTCAGGATAAGGAAACCCGGACACATACTGTCCCTTCTACATGGAAAAAATGCTGAAATTGGGCTATATAATTAGACATCCCATTTGATGCTAAGTGCCATCGTCACTGATAATTTAAGTAAAGGTGAGAAGCAGTGAAGAAACAGCAGCTTAAGTGACCTTCTCCTCTTGTTATTGATTTTTTTTCCTGGTCTTTCATGATATGACCAGCATGGACACTCATAATTACTACTAAGTTTTCTCAAAAAAGCAAAGAATAGCCAAATTGAAATCTTGCTCCTGGCACATTACTGACTAAAAAATCCTAGGGAAACCCAGAACATGTGAACAGGGGAGGCCAGTCTTCATCTGAGGACTTTCCTGGTGGATCTGGTGAGGGGTCTGGAGCACAAGTCTTGTGAGGAGCAGCTGAGGGAGCTGGGGGTGTTCAGCCTGGAGAAAAGGAGGCTGTGGGGAGACCTTCTCGCTCTCTGGAACCACCTGGAAGGAGGGTGTAGCTGGGAGGGTTCGTCTCTTCTCCCACTTAACAGGTGATAGGACAAGTTGAAACAGCCTCATGTTGCGCCAGCGGAGGTTTAGGTTGTAAATCAGGAAAAATTTCTTCCCAGAAGGGGTTGTCAAGCATTGGAAAAGGCTGCCCAGGAAAGTGGTTGAGTCGCCATCCCTGGAGGCATTTAAAAGACAGGTAGACGTGGTACTGAGGGACATGGCTTAGTGGTGAGTTCATCAGTGTTAGGCTAACGGTTGGACTCAATGGTCTGAAGGGTCTTTTCCAACTTAAATGATTCTATGATCCTGTTATTCTCAGCTTTTAAAAGCAGCCAGCATCAGACACATTCAGTCTATGTTGTGAAACCAGGCAAAGGCACACAGTGGCTTGAGCATGTAATTATTTCATTTCCAAATCACTGCATTAAAAGAGCATGAAGGTCATAAATCCAAGTGAGGGTGGCAGAAGTGAGATAGCTCTAAGTTGGGCTCATTTATAGGTACATATTCTGATTGAGGTTTTACATGATGGCACACACAGCTCTGGGCTCATCTTGGGCACAAGACATGCTATTTCTGATTGGGTACCTGCTCAGTAGTTCATTAAGATCTCTATGTACTTGCCGTGCTTTACTGTATGCTGTCCAAGGTCTACACTGAATAAAATATCAGTATCCTTGAGGTCTTTTCTATGATGCTCAGAGTATATTAATTCTCTCGTAATATTTTTTACTTTCTTTCACACCATTTTTAGGAGAAGGGGTGCTATTTTTATTACAACCAGGTCGCTGTGCTCAGATTATAGCCAAAGTTGTCAGTACAGCCAATTTACTAACGCCAAATTACAGACTTTCATTCTTAATATTCTCATGTCACTTTTATCAGCTAAGTTCCCTACACCAACTCCTTTCTTTATGCTCTCAAATATTCCAGTTCATGCCCAAAGTTCTGCATGTAGCATTTTGTGGCACTTCTTGTGTTCAGAGGTGCATCCTCCTTTCATTCAGCTGTAGGTATGGGAGCAGAAAGTTTTTGTAGCTCTGCTCCTGGAATTTCAGATCTGCTTGGAGTCTAGGCATATACCACTCTTCATTGAATAAGATGGAGGATCTTTCTCAAAATTTGTATGACATTTGCAAGAGAAGGCTGTGTGGCATGGTGCAAATTCAGAAGAGGAGCAATTTAGTTTTGCAGAGGCCTAATTTTGGCATCTTGACCTGACAACTTGATTGCGACTTTACTGAGGTTCTAGGGCAATTTGAAGACAATAAGCAAACTGAAAAATGTATATTCCTTCCTGTAGGATGTTATTGGTCCTTCTATGGCAATCAGCAGTTATGGGAGCTTTAGATTCACAGCATATCTCATAGGAATTAGGTTTAAGAGTACTCGATCCCACGACACACGTCATCATCTGTAGGGACCTGGCACTACAAGCAGGCAGATCCACACAGCTCCTATGTTCAGCAAGCAGCTATATTAAAATTTGGGAATATGAGGTTCAATTCTGGATTTCCACTGTGGAGATCTGAACCTCTTTGTGTTATGTTATCTCTTTATGTCAGTCTCTTTTTTCCTCCTGGTATGTCTCCAGTTGCTGTCCCCACCGGTCCTCTCCTTAGTCACTTTCGGCTTTGCTTAAATTTGCTATTTCCCAGTCCTCCTCCTATCGCCAGCACTGTCCTTTTTTTGTTTTGGTTCCCAGGTACTTCTCATAATCCCACCCTGCAATGGATGGGAATATTCTATCGTCCCAATGAGTTTTATCCTTCTTATCTTCCCATCTTAAATTTCTTTCGTGTCTCTCTCTGCCTTAGCTCTATTTTTGCAACCTGCCTCTTGTGCCATTAACATCCAACTTCTGCTCTCAGCCCTTCCCTTCCACCCCTTCATCTCCTTTTCCTCTTGCCCTTGCTTCCGTCCTTTAAATTTTTGCCTGACCCCTCCTAGGTACCTTTTCTGTCTTCTTTTATAGCTAACTTAAACTTTTCAATCTTTGTGTATTAGTTGCAAGAAAGGCAGTTACTGGACATGGAAAGCCCAGGACAGACAGGCCCTCTGCTCGCAGATCTGGTGCCTGGTGGCACAGACTTGGGAGCCAACATCCTTCTCAGTGTCTGCATCCCTGTAACAGAGCACGCTCAGGCCATCTGAAGGAGGCTGCAAGTGACAGCCTGGTGAGCATGTAGGAGCTTGAGGGAGAGAGAGCGTCCTTAGGACACGTTACAGCCTTAGGGAATCTAGCTGAGACATTTTACGGAATTTTATTGAGAAAGTCTAAACTGCAAGTTTTGGATGTTCATAACTTTTTCAGTTTGGGATACGACTGAAAAGTGCCAGTAAATGAGACACCTTGCCACCCTGAGTGACCTATCAGACCTCAAAACCCTGCTTCAAATCAAATAAGTAAAGTTACTAAAATACAGACAAATCCTCTCCTTGCTATTTCTCACTTGGAAAAGGATACAACTTCCCCACCCCAACCCCCCGCCCCGAAAATTAAAAAAGAAAAAGGGAGAAAAAATCAACCTTGAGAGATGCACCTAGCATGGAAGAGTTCAGTCCAATTAATTCAATTTTTCAAGTAATTATCACCTAGAAACAGGTTTTCACAATAGAAGGTGCTAGACAACTTATACTTAGTCCTTGGTATTTAAACTGGCCATAATGATTTTTGAAATTCTCTCTTGAAGAATTCCCACCCAGCACATGGGGAAGCATGGGGCTATATGCAATGTTTTCTCACAGTTATTTTGTGCCATGGTTTGAATTCTGCACTGCGGTATTGCTCAATCCATTACACTAGTTGCTGTAAATGCCCCTGGAATTCTGTAAATCCATACAACTGGTTAAGTGTTTACATATATATTAGCTAGATCTGGAAAAACAGAATTCCAGTGGCATTTACAGCAACTAGTGTAATGGATTGAGCAATACCGCAGTGCAGAATTCAAGCCACTACTCCGCTCTGGTGAGACCCCACCTGGAGTACTGCGTGCAGTTCTGGAGTCCTCAGCACAAGAAGGACATGGACCTGTTGGAGCGGGTCCAGAGGAGGCCACAAAGAAGATCAGAGGGCTGTAGACCCTCTGCTGTGAGGACAGGCTGAGAGAGCTGGGGGGGTTCAGCCTGGAGAAGAGAAGGCTCCGGGGAGACCTTAGAGCCCCTTCCAGTCCCTAAAGGGGGCCTATAGGAGACATGGGGAGGGACTCTTTACCAGGGAGTGCAGTGATAGGACAAGGGGCAACGGTTTTAAACTGAAAGAGGGGAAATTTAGGTTAGATCTTTGGAAGAAATTATTTCCTGGAGGGTGGTGAGACAGAGGAACAGGTTGCCCAGAGAAGCTGTGGCTGCCCCATCCCTGGAGGGGTTCAAGGCCAGGTTGGACGGGGCTTGGAGCAGCCTGGTCTGGTGGGAGGTGTCCCTGCCCAGGGCAGGGGGTTGGAACTAGGTGATCTTTAAGGTCCCTTCCAACGCGTACCATTCTATGATTCTATGATTCTATTTCTTGCAAACAGCAGGGCTTTGTGAAGCATCTTGCAGACGTATCTCCGCAGTACTGGTGAACTTTGTAAACTCTATCTGTGTCTGGAAGGTTCATTCTCTTGGAGTTACAATTCTCCAAAACCAGGTAAAACCATGACTTGAAATCCACAGCTTGAAAACTGAATCAAAAACCTGAATGTGAACACCAGGCAGATGTGAGCTGGAAGAAGAACCTGAAAATTATCGGTGACTCTCAGACACTGGTTGGGACCCGAGACCAGAGCAGGGTTGTAGGAGACAAGGGGGTGAAGCTCAAAAAACAAAATATGACCTATGGTAAAGCATGGCTAATTTATCAGAAGTGGTAAATACGGTGCATCTGTGGCAACATTCTGTGTTGCAGGTCAAGCAAGCATTTCCCTGGTGGGTGCATGCTTGCACAGTGAAGGACTCGGGGGGGAAGGAAGGGAGGATTGACTGGGTGAATCTATTGGCAGATCCATGGCTTGGCTGTGTCTGACAGCGGTGGTTGTTTTTGTGTGGCCACTGTTGTGTGTGGCTTGAGCAGTATACCTGGGTATGGCTGTCCTTATCCCCCATTTGTGATCTTATTTGACAATTTTCTTTCAGTTGGCAGAGACAAGCTAATTAAACTGGAATTCTTTTCTAACCTATGCATCAAAATGCTGTCCTTGGAGACAGTTCTTCTCCCTGAGGGTTTGCACACTTGAGATACTGCTCAAGTAGTCTGAATCATGATCTCATCAGAGACAATAAGATGCTGAAGACTTCTTAAGTCTTCTGCTGAAGATGCTTCTTAAGTACTCAGTTTAAGCTCCTGTCAGGGAATCTGTCCACTGACATAACTAATACATTCTCCATTTCCAGAGACATCATTCAATTTAGTCCCAAAGTTACCCTTGCTCCGTAGTAATTTGGGGTCAACCCAATTTAGCATTGAGGAAAACATATTTATGCCAAAATTATAGGATTGCAAAGGAGGTTGACAGTAATGAACAATCCCACTTAGAAAACGTCTATTATTCACACATACACATGTGTGCGCACAAACATGCACACATACACAAAACAAATAGAATTTTCTGAACAAAAATATAAAGAAAAAACATGGGCAATAAAACCACTGAAACAGGAACAAGTTCAGAATAAAAAATTCCAATTTTTCATTGAAAACATAATTTGCATAAAAAAAGTGTGTCTTTCATCTAGGTCTCAATTTTCTGTTGGGGAAAAAAATGCCTATCCGTGGTATTTCCTTTATCATAAATAATTTGATTTCCTGGGCTACCAGTGACGCCCATTTTACAGAGCCCCGTCATAAGCTGTTTACCTTGATTCCTCTCTTCATGTGCAGCCAGGGACAAAAGGGGGTATCAGCAGAAATACCAGCACAGCTTCAGTAAGTTTAGCTGTTAATGGTCTTCAAAGAAATGCTATGAATCTTTGAAGCATTGACCTAGAGTCAGTGGAGCTCACTTGAGGCAGGAACAGACAAGGCAAAAGGGCTGAGGAAAATCTCTACTGTGCACCCACGTGTGCATCTACTCCACAGGAAGCATTGGGTGATGGGCTATTTAGTGGAGGAGTCAGACGTAAATGAAGATTCACGCCTGCTTTGTGGAGGACAAATGTGTTATTGCCAGCAAGGGGTACAGTCCAGTTGATTTTATGCCCCATTCCCTGCTCAGAGAGCCATCACACTGACCCTATGTGAGTTTCTCTGGGTAAAAATGATTGAAAATTTGGCCCCTAAAAACCACCCTTTTAAGGAAATCTACAGGTCAGGACTATGCTAGCTTTATCCTTGATGTCTAGTGAGTTTGTACAGGGAAAGCTGCTAGTCATAAATACTCCACAGCCAAATCTGAGAGGACTCCATCCAAGTGCAACACCTTTGATGCTGCTCCACCAGTCACATCCCTCCTGTGGCACTTGGCAGTGAAGCATTTTCGGGCTCTTGGTGAGGAGACTATTCCACCTCCATCCACTCCCATTTTGTCCAGTAAAGTGAAAATGTTAAAGCAAGATTTTGGAGGGTCTGGTCTGAAGAAGCAAGTGCCATGAACCCACCCTCATACAGTTAACTGCATGCACCTTACTGATTTCTTTTGCAAGGAGCGTGAGATGTGCCCAGTTGGCTTGAGAGTGCTGTGAGTCACTAGGTGGAGTCTTCTGGATCACTCTGATGGTCTCCAATCTTACAAGAGAATCCCTTTTCAGCTAAAAATCCTAGACAAAATTAACAGGAGTAAAGCTATGGCTGGCCGTGACCTGTAGAGGAGGATATCCCTACCTGGCACTTCTTTGTTTCCAGTAGTTCAGCATAGTTCATCAGCTCACAGCCTCTTCAGAAGGGGGAGTATCTCAGGAGACTTCCCATTGCTCATTCCTGTGTTGGTGACATCATAGCAGGCCAAAACGGGAGCAGAAAAATGATTGCCATCACTACGGGTTGCACAGGAGGCATTTTAGAAAGGTGCTCTCAATTCCAAACTTCCCAGCTATGCCAGGTTTACTGCCTGTATCCACAGTGGGGCGCGGTGTCAACTGACTTCTGCACCAATAGATATAAATTGCAGCTGAGGGCTCACAGATTGGTAGCAGAGTATGTTGTCTGCCTCCATCCTAAAGCCTGAGAGACATTATTCAACAGAAACCAGAAAGCAGGATTACTCAGTACTTACTTAAGGAAGACTTCATTTGTAATCATTGTTATTGTTGGCTAATGGTACTTCAGTAGGATCTAGAGAACCCAAGATCAGGACTTTGTCGTATTAGTGTTGTATGGCTGCAGGAAAAGGAAGAGCTGCTCCCCAAAGTGCTGACAATTTCAATGGAGATGACAAAGAAAGTGTTATTACACCCAATTTAAACATGGAGATGTGAAGCCCTAAGAGTATAAATTGCCAAAAAGCTAGGCGTGTAGTCTAAGTTCAGACATGCCTCCCAGGATGGGATGAATCAGCCTTGAAAGTGCCCATTTCTCTTCACTACAACCAAAGAATCTGAAATTACTACTTTAGATGGGGCTCCTCGTTGTCAGAGAGAATTTGGGCAGAGAAATTCTCCCCAGATGGCTTGTTTCAGTCACCCACTCCTCTATTCCAGACACCAGTATCTGACCCCATCTCCAGGTTCCTATATTTCCATCCAGCACTGTAACACTGACCCACCCAACTGCCTACTGAGACATTCAGAGACAAACTGCATGGAGGAGGAACCTCCACAGCCACCAGCTACTCCCTGGGGCTCCTCTCACATGGATGAAGTGACCTGTTATGTTTGGGCATGTTCCCCTTCTGAACTTGGCCCTCTGATCAGGTCTGCTGAACACCGTCAGATAATTATAGCTAATACCATGTCTATAATTATTGTTATTATCATATTACTATTATTACTTCTTGTTCCATCATATAATTTCCATCTTATTATTATGCTATTTATGTTTTGGTCATTATTCAGATAATAAAGCCAGATGCTCTGACTTGCTTCAGAGCTTCATTGTGCTGGATGCCATAGTGTCCCCTGTGAAAAGTCAGTCCTCACCCTGAAGCACTTAAAAATCTCATTAGAGAAGACATACCAGCATTATCTTCGTCTATCAGAAGCTTCAATAGCAAACCCCCACTCTTCAGGATATTCAAGGTCACTTTACTTACTGAAGAATTGGTAGAACTCCCAATATTCTTAATGCCTGTGCCAACCCCGGCTCCTACACAGCTCTAGAAGCCACCTTATTTCAGCCTTGCTTTCCTAATTCCTCCTGAACCACACACTCCGACCCGTGCAGATACTTACCCTGATTCACTTATTCTACATCCTACACATTATCTCCCTGAGAGATGTAATCATTCATATAAAAACAATTTTAGCAAATCCCAAGCTGTAAATAAACAGCTTAAACTACCATTGAAGAAGGAAGGATGCTCCTGTCAGGACAGTTTCTGGGACCTGCTCGGGTTCCGCAGCGCAGGAGCGATGTAAGCCCAGGGATACCCCACACCAGGGGGAGCAGCCCCGGCCGTGGGGTCCCTTCCTGGCAGGGACCCCCCGGTGCCTCGGGGGTGCAGCCCCCCCGCTGGCTGGGTTCCCCCTCGTTCGTCAGAGGAGCAGCAGCAAGGACGGCCACGGCCCTGCCTCCAGCCCCTCCAGGACGCGCTCACCTTCACCACGCAGACATCCTCATCCAGAAGGGCTCAAAAATTTGTCGGCAATTGGCTATTTTGCCCAGACACAGCCTAGGCTCTCTCTTTGATTTCTCTGCATGTTCATTTAATAACTCAAATGTGGTTAAAACACCGGAATTAGAGCCTCCATTTATTTTGCCGTTTCCCATCTTTTCCAAAAGGTGAACGTTTAAAATGATGTATGAGCCGGGAGCTACAGTGCTCATTTCTGGCTCTTGCAAAGCTTTCCCCGTGACTGGAAAACAGTGGACATTCGCAATCAATAAGACTCCTCCGAACAGCCCTGTCACCAGTTTCATTAGGAGGTTGTCACAAAGTTATTTCAAAACCTTGCTCAAGTAAATTGGCTGCAAGCAGTGACTGCTCAGTCTGCCGCCGCCTGGCACTCAGCTCTGAGGAGTGAAGTTCCAGAAAGGATTTGTTTCACCTCAATATTAAATTCTGACATGCAATAAGACTGCTAAAACACGGGCTAGGAGAGATCTGTAATTATCTCCTGAAAGTATTACATGTAAATACCCACTGCATGGCTTTGCAATGTCGATACCTGATGGAGAGCTGCAAAAAGGTGTCTTTCAGATGTCATTTACAGCCTACTTTTGGGAAAAAAGATTCTGATCTGGTAATGCTGATGTTCCAGCACATCACTCTGGTGTGAGATCCTGTTAATACGAGTCCTAATTTTTTCCTGCTGAGGTCAGCAATACAGTTGCTACTGGTTTTAGTGAGAGCAGAATTAGGCTGAATTTTTAAATGATACTGTCTAATTCTCAATCTGAGCCCTTCTGGAGGAGATCCACCGTATGGAGTGGCAGTTTGCATTCTAATAAAACATAGAAGGAATTATTGTTCCCTGAAATCCATATGTATTCTCAAAGTCTGCCACTTTCTATTAGAATGCTGCAGAAGCCCTGGGAGAATGACGACATTTTTATCCAAAAGGTTAAGCAAAAAATACTGAATGGAAAATATTAGCTTTGAAATATGAGCTTTTCTGAAACAGAAATTTTTAAGCTTTAAAAAACATTCCAGGTATTTTTTAAGGCTTTTTGAATGAACTTGAAATATTTTATGAAATACCTTTGGTATGCGAACACTGAAGTACACTTTTAAAATTTCAAGCAAAGTAAGCTTTGCAAAATATTCTATGAGGATTTTAAAAATGCAGTTCCACTGTGTCTGAAACACGCTCCTTCAAAATCAAAATCTGAAAAACAATTTGTTGGCCTGTAGTTCCAAAGGCCAAGAGCAACACGCCAAGAGCAGCCGCCCGCTGCCAGGTTTTCTCTCCGGGTTATCCAGTCATAGATAAACCCTGGGAGGACTCTGCCCATGTCCCCTCAGTCTGTCTTCCTTTCCTTCCCAGAGCATGATGCTCCCGGGGTGGGTGTGATGGGCAACCATAACCAGCTTCCAGGAGATGTTTCTTCATCAGCTCACACCTCTCCCTTTGCTGCGGGAGGTCATTTCCCTTCTAAGCTGTTGCTGGGGTAACAGTGAATATCCTTCATCTGGGTTTTCATAGATGCTACATCTTGCTTTTTTCAAAGCCTCTTCTTGTGAAGAGGGCATTCCAAGTAATCTTATCTTCAGCTCTTCAAAATTCATTTTCCTGTATTTCAAGGAAGAAAAAACAGTTTGGGGGGCTTGATAAGACGGCAGGAGACAGACTGTCATTTGTTTTCGCTTTGCAGTAAGAGGAAGAAGGTTCGTTCCTCCTGCCACAGGAGCATTATTTCAACAATTCAAATTTTAACTGATGAAAATTGAAATGGCTCTTCTCTGTGAAAGCTCCAATTTTTCTTATATAAGGAAAACAAATAATCTGAATTGCAGAGGTCATACTGAGAAATCTGTAGCTTGCTCTGGGGAACTTGGGGATTTTTCACGTGCCACGCAAGTGCTGCAGGTTGACTGCATCAGAATTCACAGATTTTTTTCTACTTTCTCCATTGAGCATCCTTTCCAGAGGATCAGATTATTTTATTTTGTCCTTCCTTTTAGATACAGGTCTGGCACAGGCTACTCCCTCCCATTATGCCTGTACTGTCTGTCTTATGTGGAAGCAAACAGATTCTTGGAAACAAGGACAAAGAGGAGACTGTGGAGCTTGTTGGTGGGTGATGCTGTTCAGTCTCTTTCCCAGTATGTTTATGAGTGCCTCCTCGCCAAGGCCTGGAAAGAGGGAGCAGCCAAGATGATGACAGTTGCCTGTTTTACAGCTTCTCAAAAGCCTTAGTCTTAGTTTGACAATTGACTTGGGGTAACACACATGCAGGTGTCATGGATGAAGTTGCCAGGAGCGAAATCTTCCCCCAAAATTAGGGGGACATTTTCATTAACTGCAGCTGTACTCTAAGTCTCCCAGGTAGTCTGCCAGATTCTCCTGGAGAGGTTTTAGAGAATGTGGACGACATGGTGAAGTGGTCTTAGTAAGAGAAGTTAAGGTATGCCCAAGAAATACTTGCTGCTTGACATTTTCCCCTATTTCTCCATTCACTTTAGCACTTGAGGGAGAAAGGTCATTTCACTTAACCTCAGCCATACAGGAATCACCTAGTTTCCTCACTAGTGACTGGGAGAAAGCCACCCTAAATGCCTAAAATGCCTGGAATGAATTACAAGAGATTCCTGTCTGCTCCAATAAGGCAACTAGGTGAGTGCAGACATCCAACTTGTGTGTGGTTTAAATTAGAGGGATGAAATAATCCCAGTGCTGGCAACCAGAAGAGGCTGCATGTGTTGCGATTAGTCTCTGATTTCATCCCTGGCTAGTCAGGATTCTTGCTCCTGTTTGCAGGAGTCTCAGGACATAAATGTTGCAGCAGCCATGCAATAAATGTCCCAGAGTCACCGACCTGCTGTAAAAGTTGAAGGAGGGATGGTAAATTTGGCTAAGCTGCAGTATTTCCTAGCTGCATTATGGGAACTCTGTACAGCTGGAGCACCAGAACACCATCTTGAAGGCAACAAATGGTTCCAGAAATAAACCTGGTGCCTGTGGAGGTGCCTTGCAGCCCAAGCACTACCTACCACCGTGAGCTCTGACAGCACTTGACAGAGATGCCCTGTGGAATTGGCACAGAGAGAAATGCTGATGCAGCAAAATGCTCTATGTTCTTATTATGAAGTCGTCGTTCAGTTTAATTGTTTCAGAGACCTGCCCTAAGCTTTTGAAAAAGAACTGCCATTTGATCCATCCCTACCCCTCCACGTGGCCTTACAGGATGAGTTACAAAGGACAGCTCTGAGTGACAATATCCCATCCCTCGTAACAGCACCTGCTGGTCCTAGTCAGAATCAAATGCCCTTAAATGCTCTATCCTCAGATGTCTGTCATCCAGCAGATATCACAGGGTATGTCCAGATACAGCTGCTCAGAGCTGGAGGGCATCTACCAGTTGCTACTTCTTCCACTCTTCCCTGCTTTCTATAGGCAAGTGCTTGTTGCAGTACCCCAGAAAAAGTCTGCTTGTGCCAGACATACCGGTGAATGGACGAAGAACACTGTGCACATCTCGTCACAAACCTGTGCATTGCCCATTTGACAACCCAGGCGAAGGAATGACTCTGTCTGGTTGGGAAAACAGTGCCTAATAGGAAGAGGCCTGGAAGCTAGCACATTGCCTGCTATCAAAATGGCAGATGGACTTGTACAGCAGCAGAACCTAGCTAACAGAGTGGTATTTGTCAGGATAACTGGAGGCAAGGAGGCATGTCAGCAGCACCCATTCTCCCTGCAGCTTCCATGTATCTGCTGTGCTTGCTGATAGGAACGCACAGCACAGCAACCATCCCTCATCCAGACCTAGAAAAGGAGCTGATGTGCTCAGCTCCTACTGGTTTCACATGAGAGGGCACCTCAAATGCTTTCTTGGTCAAAGTATAGCTCTGTCCTTCACGCCATAGATTCTTGCAGAAACTGCACTTTGTGGCAGGTTTTACTCCAGGAGAGAGTAGATGCAACCCGATGACACCATGGGTCTCAAGCCCTGCAGTAAGGAGAAGGTCCTTCAGCAGGTCCAGAGGAGGACACAGCTGCACAGAGTCACAGAATCACAGAATCACAGAATGGTGGGGGTTGGAAGGGACCTCTGGATATCACCCAGTCCAACCCCCGGGCAGAGCAGGGTCACCCAGAGCAGGTGGCACAGGAACATGTCCAGGCGGGTTTGGAACGTCTCCAGAGATGGAGACTCCACCACCTCTCTGGGCAGCCTGTGCCAGGGCTCTGCCACCCTCACAGGAAAGAAGTTCCTCCTCATGTTGAGATGGAACTTCTCATGTTCAAGTTTGTGCCCGTTACCCCTTGTCCTGTCCCTGGGCACCACTGAAAAGAGCCTGGCCCCACTCTCCTGACACCCATCCTTTAAGTATTTCTAAGCGTTGATAAGATCCCCCCTCAGTTGTCTTTTTTCCAGACTGAAGAGACCCAAATCCCTCAGCCTTTCTTCGTAAGAGAGGTGTTCCAGTCCCCTAATCATCTTGGTAGCCCTTTGCTGTCCCGTCTCCAGCAGTTCCCTGTCCTTCTGAACCAGGAAGCCCAGAACTGGACACAGCACTCCAGATGCAGCCTCACCAAGGCAGAGTAGAGGTGGACAAAGCATGTGCTTTGTCCACCAGCACATCCAGGAGCAGCCAGTTTCTCCATTGTACAGGGTTACAGGGAGTATTCAGTAATACACCAACAGCACTGCAGCTGTCCACATCTTCCCTTTGAGTTTCTCATCTTTCACTTAGGGTGAATGCCTCAGTGAAAGTGACCCAGATCCAAGAGTCATGTGGCTCAGGCTTTATTTGCTGTTATTGCTGCTTTCAAGTGGAAAATTGATATAATAGCAGTCCTTTCTCAACACACACTAGTCTGCACATTTGTACAATGTTCTTTGAGGACGATCAGCATCCACTGGCATAGAAAAGTGACAGATGCTGTCTGCAAATAACGAGCTGAAGCAGTTTCCTTTGGAAGGGAACTTAAGCAAAGTCCCTTTGAGTTTGAAAAGCCAATGAGGTTCCCATGTGGCCTCAGAAGCTGCTCACAAGCCTCTGCCGGAACAGACATATTCTATTAGCTCATATGGCAGAATTATTTTTTAACGGAATGGCAGGGGCTGGAAGGGACCTCTGGAGATCACCCAGTCCAACCCCCTGCCAGAGCAGGGTCACCCAGAGCAGGTGGCACAGGAACGCCTGCAGGCGGGTTTGGAATGTCTCCAGAGACAGAGACACCACCGCCTCTCTGGGCAGCCTGTACTGGGGCTCTGCCACCCTCACAGGAAAGAAGTTTTTTCTCATGCTGACATGGAACTTCCCGTGTTCCATTTTGTGTCCATTGCTCCTTGTCCTGTCCCTGGGCACCGCTGAAAAGAGCCTGGCCCCATCCTCCTGATACCTGCCCTGTAGATATTGATGAGCATTGATGAGATCCCCTCTCAGTCTTCTCTTCTCCAGGCTGAACAGCCCCAAGGCTCTCAGCCTTTCCTCATAAAAGAGATGCTCCAGGCCCTTGATCATCTCTTCCATATGGCATCTGCACAAGTTACAGTGGCAAGGTATAGCCGTGTGATGCATAGTGATGTGCTAAAGTTATCACCTGCCTTTGTGATCTTTGATCTTTGCATCTCACACAAAAATCATTTTGACCATCTGGGCCTGTAAGGAGTCTCACACTTGTGAGGTTGAAAGAAGACCACTGAGATGTTTCCTCCTGAGCCTTTGATCCTCTCTCCTTCCTTCGTGTTTTTATCTAATGCAGACACAGTTGTGTGCCAGAGGCAGCTTTTCCAGATGTGGCAGTATCAGGCATTCAAAGTCACCCCATTACATCATAGTACCATAAGGAGTCTGAGCTAGTGAAAATGAAGGACCCAAAGCTTCCTAGTCAGATATTTCCAAACCTGTTAGTGGACTAGAGGCACAGTATTCCCTTAATTATGCAACTCTTGTTTCTATTGTAATATCTACATTTCAGAGTTTCATAATTTGTGATTATTACCATACTCCTGAATCCTGATAATAAAATCAGACCTATTGCTCTGGGACCCTTAGCTTTTGAGGTGTTGGAAAGAGCGATCCGGTGTTTGCTACTTTCCACTCTTACGTACATAACTGAATCTACAAAAGGATACCAAATGCATGGGGCTTCCTTACAGTAAAAATAGCTCTTGATTTACTATCACTCCCATTAGAGGCTTTAGAAAGTCTGTAAGAATTGATTTTCTTCCAGCATGACCTGTTCTCTTGGGCTCCTTTAGTAGTAGAAGTCCAACCAAATCCAAAGTAGGATGCCATAATTTACCATACATTAGCTGGTATGAATAATGGCAGTTATGTTGCACAGCACATTAAATCGACACACAAATGTATCAAAATAATGAGACACCATCCTTTAAGACATCAGGAGGTAGAGCTAAGGCACAGCCTCAATCCCAGTTCTGTTTCTTATTTCTAAAAGCATGATTTCCAAAACTTTATGTGTCATTTCTCCTGGGATTAATTTACCTCTTTTTATCTCTGTGTATTCTTCCTTCTGCACATCTGTAGATGAAAAGCATATTTAGACAAATTTAGAAATGTGTAATATTGTGGTAAATTAATAAATATTAATAATTATTGATGGATTCTATAGATGAAATAAAGGAAAGCAAAAGAAGGGGATCCTGTATTGTCTTACAATCATAACTCCCTGTGGACCACAACGTGGTCACAGGGATCATCGCGCAGTGGGTGCCCTGATCCTATGCACAGCAATAGCCATGTGAGCAGTCATAAAAAGCAGAGACTTTTGTACTACGAAGTCAGGTGTGGACGACACTGGCCAACTCCAGAACTGCCCTTCCTGTCTGCTGCTTTCCTGACTCCCCTGTGCTCCTTGATCCCCCAAGGGATGCTGCATAACCTATCTGTAGCATTGAGGCTAGCTGCTGATAAATAACAAATCAAACCCAAGCTCTGCTCACAGAACATTCAAATCACATGAGCTGCAGTTCTGTTGCCTTTAAAATCTTCCAGCTCTGGACCTGAATGCTGAACATCCTTTTTGTACAGGGTTGCTTTTTTTGTGGGTTTCTTTTTTTTCTTTGCTGTTGTTGGTTTTTGTTGATTTGGGCTGTAGGGTTTTTTTTGAGCTCCATGTTGTTCAATGAACTGTACTCTGTGATACAGAAAACCCTGGCATTGAAGGGATAATCATTTAGTGACAGGAAAGGACAATAAGGTTGCATAGCCTAGAAAGTAAAAAATCCCCATGCCTAAGCAGACACACCAGGTAGGATCCATCTTGGTGCCCTAGCTGTCAGGTAGTTAGTTGTTTGACTTGGGCAGGCAGCCTGCATGGCTAATGGGGAAAAATGAGTACCTCCAAGAAAAAAAAATTCATCCCATCCTGGGGCTAGAATAGTCAGGGTGAAAACACAACCTCACGCAATGGAGGTAGAGCTGCGAGCGCTAAGGACTTTGCAAATTAATCTGTAGGTGCCAAAAGCTGAAAAAAAGGAAAACGAGTGACCATGTGGTGACGGTGAGGATTCATCTGACATCACATAGAAACACTGGCACAGAGACAGGCTCCAGGTCTTCAAAACAGCTCCTTAAACACAGACCCATCTTTTTCTCCCTGCAGTCTCTTCGTCTATTATTATCCTCCTTCAAACTTTCACCACAAATGAAAAAGACATCCCCTCGCCACAGCTAACCCCAAGCAGCGTGAGGACAGAGAAGAGTGTTCTATAAAAGGGTATTATGTGCCCATGGAATTAAAACCTGCATTCTACAGCAGCTGCACAGAGACCTCAGGACATGGACATGCAGGTTGCACGTTTCCCCCAGAAGAAATTATATGAAACCATATCTCCTACCTCCTCCTCAATAGGAGGAGGCGGATTCAGAGCCAGGAAGCTGTTTAACCCTTACTTGGGTAGGTGACAGAGAGGAGTGGAAGCTGCGGTGAGGCTCCGGAGGCCAGCAGGACATGGATAACAAGGTACAAAGAAGGCATCCTTGCAGGTAGGGAACAAGATCAAAGGGACAAGGATGGACCCTGAAGGAGATTTCTACATCTGCAGTTGAAGGTCAAGAGAGTAGCTGGGGGAGCCTGTGAAGCCCTAAAAAAGGGCTCTGAGGACAGTGCAAGGGCTTAGCCACAGCCTTAGGCATGGACAAGGAGATACTCTGCATTGTGTTGTTTTATTTTTATCTGTTTTGGTGTTTCTGAAGGAAGGCTTGGACACCCAGGCAGGAACAGTGCTGCTGTCACAGGAACCATGATTTTCTTTCTCCTTCCCCTCCCTGTACAGTTTCCCAATTGAACGCGCAAAAGGTGACTTTGGGTAGAGGATTCCCATGGGAACAGCTGGTGGGCAGCCCCCAGGAACTGGCTCTCCCCGCTCTGCCCTCCGTCCGTAGGGCTGCAGCACAGGGCGAGGGGGGTTCACTGCCTTCAGCAACCAGTAGGCCAAGGACCTCCTTGCCGGTGGGTCTCTGAGTGGACGTGTCCTGCTGTTGCCCTCCCCCGATCACGGTGCCACTGGGGCCCCTGGGTGGATTTCCAGAGGATGGTGTGCAGGGGCAGACTGAGGTCCACCGTCTCCTTCTGCCAGGGGCTCTGGCTTCCTGATTTGGGCAGGCAGATGGGGCAGAGAGAGCATCCCTGAGGGCACCCCCATCAGGGGCTGATTGCAGGGAGCCGGGGGGGGCTGGAAGGGAGGGTGCAAACCCGGGGGGAGCCTGGGCTGAGACAGGGAGTGGCATGAAGAAGCCGACAAAAAAAGGAAGTTAAATTAGCTGGCGTCCCCCGCTCTCCTTGCGGCATCCCTGCCCACCTCAGCACCGCTGGGGGCCTGCACCCTGCAGACACCCCCGCGCTGCCGCCCCCCCGCCTGCGACGTGTCCTGCGCGCGTGGAGGCCTCCGCTCTTCCCGGCGCAAGGAGCAGCCTCATCCTGCCTAATTGCGCAGAGGAGAATTAATGTGAAGCGTTGTCTTACCTTGCCGCCGTACGCTGCGTGAATCGTGGAGCGCAGCCCGTGCGTGTTTGGACCCCTCGGCCGGGGCGGCCCTGGAGCGCCGGTGCTCCCGCAGCCCTGGCGCTGCCACTGTGCAGCAGGTTGCAGACACACAGTGATGCATCTGCTGGAACAGGGTCCACCATTTAGAAAACACGGGCACTGGGAGCAACATCAGACCAGCACAGGTGACGCTGGGACAAGCACGGTTTCTCCCCGGGAATAAACCCCACCCGGTCCAGGCTCCTCTGTTTCCTCCTCATTATCTCGTGTCTGACTGCAGCAAAGCCCTTGTAAGGCTGCTGCCAGAACAGCTGGTTGCCAGCGATGTACGGAGTGATCGATATGTTTGGCTTTTCATGTTCATCCATCGTGTGAATCTGCTTTCATGCTTTCATTATGTGAATGAGATTTGGAGGCAGCTCTGAACTTTGCTCTCGTGTCATTCACTGTCTTTGGCCTGAATCCAGAGTCCATGCAGCTCCCTGCTGCTCACTGGCACTCCAGAAAGCAGGGTTAATTACAACCCCTCCTCATCTTCCCCCCCCAAAAAGGCACCGGTTTTAGAATCCAGAAAATCTGCCCAGCGCAGCCGGGCACTCTCCTCCACAGACAGACAAGGCTCTGGAGTGAAAGCCAGAGGAAAAACAGAGCTCCCAGTTTGTTTACTACCTCTTGGCACACGTCCATACCCAGCTTTTTATATACCACTTCCCAGACTTTGCAGCCTAGTGAACAAGACGCGGTTTTGCCCTAGCTATCAACACACCCATGGTTACCAGCAGCATCTCGTGCTGCTCCAGCAACAGCGCTCAGGACCCTGCTGTGCTGAGATTTGTATGTGCATGTATGCAGCTCCTGCCTGTAAAGAAAATTCGTAATCTGTAAATACAAGAGTGTGAGCGTGTGTGTGTGTGATGGTGGGGGATAAGGGATTTCAATCCAAGCTCCACTGTAAAAAGCTCTTTTATGGGTTTCTGAGCTACCGCAGGGAAGAAAGCTGATGTCAGAGGAATATTTCTGAGCAGGGAAATTTGTGGAGGTTTCTGGGTTGTGAAAGGAGAGAAAGGCTAATCCAGAGGTATTGATGGACAGGACCAGCTCTCCTAGATGTACCCCATGGCTGACAGCAAGTGGTGTTTTGGAAAAGACTTTCATTCCCTCGGTTAAGGGATAGGCCAATTAAAAATATTTTTTTCTGTAACCCTTTTGTACCTGTGACAGTAGGGAAAAAGTGACCGTAATGCTTTTTAAAACTAGAATGTAGTTCTAAAATAAGTAACAAAAAAAATACCCCACTCATTAATTTAAAACCAATTTCCCCAAGGGCCTGACTCCATCCCTTTTCGAGGGCCAGCAGTCCTGGGCACTGACACTGACAGCGCTGGCACCTCCATCCAGCTGCTGACCAAGGTCTTCTTTCTTGCCACCATGTCCCTTTCAAAGCATTAACCCCCGGGGTTTCTCCTGTGCAGCAGAAACCTGTTTTCCCATTGGAAGCATTACAGTCATGATGGGACCACTCATCCAGCCCTCCTCTCCACCTTGCTCTCCTTTGGTCTTCAGGGCTCCCCAGCTGCCTCTGCTGGATGAAAAAAGGGTCAGTGCCATCAGTAGGTGACAGTCCCAAAACAACAAGTGGTTCCCGCTTCTCTGACATGTTCCCCAGACAGGCATGATGAGTGGGAGTGGTAGTTATTTTTCTACCACTCACATGAATTATTTCAAGTCAAGATGGCAAAAACACAGTATTTTATGGTGGACTTTTTAATTGGGCTGTGATCAAGGTTAACAACTTAACATTCAAATCAGTTACCATAATAAGTGGAGTAAAGAGTCAGGGGGCTGGAAGAAAACAAAGCTAATTAAAATAATCAGCTTGACTTTGACGGGAACTGGCCTGCATCCTGCAGCACTCGTTGAGGCTGGATGCTGTAGGCACCATCCACAGCCTGGTCGTGGGTGTGTGTTGCATTAGCAGGAACAGTGACAGAGCCACTGCGCAGGAAGGCGCATTCACGTGTCAACTTGTTTCTTGCAATGTTTTCATTTCCTTGCCTGCCTTTCTTTTCCAGCAACAAGGGAAAAAAATATCCGTGAAGCCCTTTTTAAAGAGTCTAAGGCAGCATCCAAGTGATGTATCTGCTCTATTGCAAGGCCAGCCTCAAGGACAAGTTTAGAGGTCAAGTATCACCAAAAACCATCCACCCTGTTGCTCTCTGGAGCATCTCTGGGATGACTTGGAGGTGACCCACAGGGAAATCGCACATGGACTGGCCAGGGTGCCCTGTGGTTGGCATATCTGCCTCTGTCCATCCTGCCTGGCCTTGGAATGATAAGAAGTGGCAGCTATCAGAGAAAGACCAAATCTCAGGGTGGTTCTTCAACATACCCCAGTGGTGGTTACTGTAAGATCTGGTGTGTTTGAGTCACCATGAAGATATGTCACGAGGTCCTTGGTTTTAGAGGGCACCTGGTAGAGGATGGATTCAGGCTTTTGGGTGGCTCACAACAGTATCCTGCACAACAGTTGCAATAACATCCATTCAGGGTTTCTTAATGTTCCTCACCCTGACAGCCATTATAAGGGCAATATATGGCATTCTTAAGAACTAGTCTTAAAACATTGATATATTTATAAGTAATGCCCTAATTTGAAGGGATACCAAGTTCTCTTAGATGTTAGTAGTTACTAATTACAATGCAACAGGAAAATTCATTAGGGAATAGAATCAAACTTTCAATTAATGTAATTTTTATCCGGGAACATTAGATGAGCTTTTTTCTTTTTTTTGCCTTTAACAAGGATCTGGAAACATTTGCTAATTTCCAACTATTATAGTTACTTCTATGAAATAATGTGATCTCTCATTTGCATATAAGAAAACATTTTCTGTATTCACTCTGACTCTGAGCTGCCCTATTTGTATCAGTAAATTGAGCTGAAGACTGCCTGCGCATTTAAAGAGGAGTCTTTTCTTATGCAGAATAGCAACACATTTTACCAGTCCCACGGTGAACATCTAGCATTATTTCTGGGGTTTATTTAACCTAGTCTCTAATACCGCGCTCTGCATGAGTCTTAGCAGTTGAGGCTGAGCAAAAAGCTAAGTGGTGTCTCTTGCTGACTGTTACACAAACATTTCCTTCGGTCTTTTTTGAAATGCTCTCTGCAGTTCTTGTTTCAAACGTTCTACTTTCAATTTCATTTTCAGTCTGAAAGCAAAACCTGCTTGAAATAACAGAGAGTCTTCGGGTGCCAGGCATGAATGCTGTATCATTTAAAATTGAACAAATCAGCTACCTCCAGACTCATTTGTCAGTGGGCTTTGTTTTCTTTCTGATCTGTGAACATTTTGTTCAGGTTTGGAGTTTGGTTTTGCTCTGTTGCTTATATATCTAAAAGGGCCATTCCATGGCATCTCTAATCTGCAAGTCCCTGGAAACCTGATCTTTAGCTGCAGGGGACTGACCCAGAGATATTCCATGTCTATCTAAGCTCTGAATGGATGTTTTTGGTTATATCTGTGTTCTTCTGATGAATCCTAAACAGCCACATTTAAATTAAAAAAAAAAAAAAAAACCCACCTTGCAAAAAACTCCCTTTGCGCCCCACTTGAGAGGATTTCATACAAATCTTTTGTCTCCTGGATTTGCATGTTTATTGTTGTTGCAAACATTAGATAAATCATCTGTATAAAAAAACCCCAAAGAACAAAAACCCAAAAACCCAACCTGAAAAAAAACAGTAATCATCATTTCCTTACTGATTTTGGCCAGGGAGCACAAAAATGGAGAGTAAGCCACCTGGCTTAGCAGGGTGTCAAGAAATCTCTGCAGCTAGGTTTACCACTAGTGCAAAACTGGCTGTCCTAACTCAGAAGTCCTAGTGTCCACCAGGACTATAGTCTCCTACAAAGTCCTGCTTCACTCAACACCTCTGCAGAGCCCATAGCTGTGTTCCTCCACCTGTCACCCCAAACAGATCTCCCAGGTAGATCAGCTTGAGTTTACATCGTGGAAGTTAGCTCCGGGTGCTTCTGATGTGCTTCTCCAGTAGGTATCTCTGAAGCTTTGACTGGGGGGTGCCCACTTGCTGGGAGCTCTCCCCAGACACATGGAGTGGATATTTAAACCTTGTGGTAAAGGATAAAAAAAATGAACTGTGGATCATTTTCTGCTCATGATTCTCAAAGAGAATGGAGGACCTGTCTTGAAGTTGTCTGAAATTATTTTGAAAGGCCGGGAAAACTGCTTTGTGCAAACCTGTTTTAATGGAAGAAAACGGCAGTAGTCATGCAAAACAGTCTGGTAGACTGGGGCAGGAGGGAGGGAAGCGTTAAGAAAAACAGGTCAAAATGTTTCCTTTTCCAGATTTGCATGCAAGTATTTCGTTTTTTTTTCATTTGAAATGTGTTTCCAGTTGAAATGCTTCAATCCCAAGTTAATTTCATTTTTTAAAACAGAAAAATTCATAAATGTTTCATTTGACCCTAGATATTTTTGTGAGGTGTTTTGTTTGTTCTTGATTAAAAAAAAGTTTCAGATCATTGCAAAATAACTTTATTGTTATTTTTTTTTCCTGAACTTTCTCCGGCGACAAAAACAAAAATAATCCACAGTTCAAAAATCCCTCTTCATTAGTCCTATTATATTGGTGAGGAGAGGTGCCCCAGGCCATGGGATAAACGAGAACAGAAAGAGAGCCAGCACCCTGCAGTTAGGGCTCACACTATAAACCAGGAACGGGGGTTTGTCTGAGATATCTCCTTTTTGAGGAAACCTCTTGATTTCTAAGCCCAGAGTTCAGCTGTGAGACTCATCACTGTTTCACACTGATGTCATTAAAATGAGCTCAAAAAGGCAGCAACCAGAACTGCTGTGACCTTGACAAAGTGTTCTTTGACCCAGTAGTTAAAGAAAATGAAGCGTCAGGGAGGAAATGTCACGTCAGTCTTTGAGGGAGGTGATTCAGGAGGGATGGACAGGATCTCGTGGACACGTCAATCCAAGTCCATATCCATCTCCCCCAGCATCGAGGTCCCCTGGGACCAGGGTGGTGCCGTTGCGTCAACAAAAGGTCTCAGACCCTCAGGACGTGGTTGATGTGCAGGTCTAGGGCTACAGACTCACTGTGTGACTGGGGAAGCTGTGTTCTCTCTACTTGCCTTTCTCTTGCCCTTCACCTCAGATCCAGTTACTTCTCTTCCTCCTGCTGCTCTTTGTGCAAGCCTGTTCCAGGATTTTGTTCCTTTGATGGCTGAAAACTTCCTTCAATTTTCCAGTCTGAATTTATTCATGGCTAGTGTATACTTTTTGTTCTTGTGCCAAGTTTGTCTGTTAGATCTTCTCCCTCCCCAGCATTTTCCCTGCCCACATTTATTTATAGTAGGCAGTCTTTTTTTTTTTCTTTTCTTTTTTTTTTCACAGAACCTTTTAAGTTCCCCCTCACTTTTCCAAGACCCGACTTTTGGACAGTTGTCCAGCCTTCCCCTCTAGCCACCTTTTAGAGCTCTGGACCTCATCTCTCCTTGGACTTCTGAGGTTGATTTGTACAACCCTGGGTCAAGAAGGAGTATGTCACAAGCTTGTTTTTCTTGGTGAGACTTAAAAGTGCCTTTCAGCTGTCTCTGAGCCCTGTGTTTTTCTTGTCAGTTTAATATGCTTAGTAATAACACCTACCACTTTTATATGTCACACTCTGCACTCCTTAGTCAACTAAACATTGACTGGCAAAGTAACACAAAGAAATTGGACTTAACCAGAAAGGAAAAATGCCTCTTTCTTAAATAACCTTTGCCTCCTCCAGGTACTTTTGCAGGTCACAGGACTGGAGTGCCTTGGTGACTCACAGCTCTCCTGCCTGGCAATTATTAGTGTGTGGAGCTCAAAGCAATTACTGAAGCCTTAAACAAACGTTTTCTGGGTGCTGGAACCTCAGTGACACTATTAGTGTCTTGCCAGCGAGTGCAAGTCTGATGGAGTCACCACTGGGGAATGCACAGTAGGGCTGGTGAAAATACTGTTTGCTTGAAGTGGGAAAAGTATAAATAGATACTTTAATATAACTCAATAATACATATCTTCACTGATATTTTACAGGCAAAGATGGATAATATATTGCAATAATATAATAACACTTCCTGGGGAAAGTGTATTTTTAGATGAAAAGTGAGAAAAAACCTGTTTTGAGAATTGAAAAATGTTTCAAGTTTTCAAAACATGAAACCTACTAGGAGGATATTTCAAAAGGAATTCAATTGTTCAAGGGAAATGTTTGTTCCTTTTAAAAAGATGATTTCCCTTCAAAAATTGGTTTTGGCCAACCCTGTTCAGATGGTTGTGTCTGAAAGAGAAACCAAAGGAGACTCAGAGAGGGGAACTGTGTCTGATCCCGAGCACGAGGCAATCTGTAGGAGTTTTTCTGTTTTAAGCAAAGCTGTGGATACGTTCCCATTGGTGTTTCATGTTAAAACTGCGTCAGCTGGGTACAAAATTGGATCTCTGGTGCACCCCTGGCTGTGTGCCTTATGCTCAGCTTGGCACTCCTGGGGTAGGGACCAAGTTCTCCTGGATCTGGGAAGTGCAAGGGCCTTGCAAGTTTTGGGATTTTGCTAGAAAGGGTTAGGGAGAGTTTGGGAGCCAGAGGAGAGAGTTTGGGAGCCAGACGCAACCTGAGCTGCGAACATGGGAGGTGCCAGCACTGGAGCAAGGGAGCGTGGTGAAGAAAAGTTCAGTGTCATCCATAGTGTCACCCAGGGAGTTGCAGGAAGGGCTGAGAACACGTCACAGCGCTCTCCTCCCCTTTAACCCAGACACCACAGGCTTGTATTAGAGGTCGTTGCGCTATTCAGCATGCCTGCCTGAGGATGAAACCTGCAACAGAGGTCCCAGGCTGCACATAAAGAACAAAATGAGGGGAGATGCTCACTGCAAGTCCCTTAAATGTGTTTTTGCAGCAAAGCTTGTATAGCCAGTGATGAGGTTTTCCGTGACATTATGATTGGCTGACCACGTAGGATGCAAATAGGCACACAGATAAGCAGCCCTAATTACTACTTACCTTGTAAATGTCATATTTTGTCAAACGGGAGGTAAAATGTATCATCCTAGCTAAGCTAGAAGAATACTGTGAGGTGTCAGCACAGAGATTTTAATGCTCAACTAATTAAAAAAAGTCATCTCTCACACTCCTGAGGGATTTGATTACTTTTTTTATGAAGGCTGGAGGTATCACATCATTTTCAGATGATGTAATTAACCTGACCTATTTGGTGGCTCCATATTAATGTTTCTTTGTGATGGATTTACAATAAAGCTTCATTATTAAAGACTTCAGAACAAGATTTATTATGATCTTGTTACTTTCCATTCATTATTTCGTTCTTCTCATTTGGAAGTGAGTCAGGACCCCTGGGCACTTTTCTTGTGCCTCCTGGTAATCTGCACACTGATCTGGAGAAGACTTATGGGTTTGACCTCCCTGTTTCGCAATTTACTGCGTTGCAAAGTGGGTGCAGAGATAAACCACTTAAGAGTTTCACCAGGCTTGCATAATTCATGTAGGAGCACAAAGACCCAGAGATGAGGCAGGCTAGTGAAAGGCTGTGAGTTTTTCAGCTGGTACATACTGTTATTCATCGTCATCTTTCTTCTTACAGTTCCAATCCCAAATCCTCTGTGTTGTGCAACAACTCCCACTGACTGCAGTCTTCCTTAGTTCATTTGAAAAGTTTCAAAGGCACCACATACGGTTGGGCACCCAGCCGCCATTGAGGGCAGGGAGAGGTCATTCATTAATCCCCATTTGTATCTTAAAGAAAAGAACTATAAAATCCCTGAGCTGAGCATTTTTTTCAGCAGCAAGGGGGTTTTTTTTGGTCTACAATAGGTTTAGAGAGAATTCTGTATTAGAGTCAGAGAATAACATTCAAACTTTTTTTCCCTAGAACAAACCGTTACAGAGGAAACTGCAGACAGATTTCTATACCTGTCTTAACTTCAAAGGCTAGACATCAGCCCGAACCCCACTGCATACTTTGTTTCATTGATTGCCAAGGGCAGAACATTCTTAATGTATTGGTATTAAATAAACAGATGTAAAACTAACCAGAGATTTTAATTTCTGCTGAGATAATGATGCAAGTTTATTGACCCGTGGGTGATACTGATGGAGTTACTATTACACATCAGTAACTGTGGCCAGGCCTTTCGTAGGACACTGAGAAACATACTCAATATTTTGATGCCTCAGTTGGAGCTGGGCCTTCCAAAAGACGTGCTAACAGCAAATTTACTTTCTTTGGTCCGCTGTCTTCAGATACAGGATTACCCACTGCTTCCCACCAGCACAGAGTCCAGCCATCAGGACGAAGCCCTGAATATTTCAGGTGGTGCCAAGTACCAAACTCCATTCTCTCCGTAGCCTGAGCACATGGAGAAGGGATGCTAGACAAGGCAACATGCAACACAAATTTAATGAGCAGAAAGTGTTCTCCGCAGTGTCTGGCTAGGTCATTCCCGGCATCCGAATACCGCTCCTGCAGTAGACAAAGCTGTTTTCCCAGAGCAGAGCTGTCCCTCTGTGTTATGCCTGTGGAATAAGAACTCTCTCTGTCACTGGACACAGAAGATTTATTTAAGAGATGAGGTGGCCCCGAAACACCATCCCTGCAGTAATTAATTGGCTACTGCTGTAAGCGCAGTAGCAACATTTTGAGAGACATTATCTGCTGTCCTGCTTGAATTAAGAATTCATAAGGGCACAAATCATTCCACAGGCTTTGTTTTGCTTTAAGTTATATTGTATACAAATTATCCGAGAAGAGAAGCTGATTAATGACATAGAAAGAGAGAGCCCAGAAGACAATACATCTCTTCTCTATCTAATCTCTTCTACCTTCCAGTATGCTCTCCTGCCTGCAGGACAGTGCGGTGGAGAGCAAACCAAACACTCAAACTCCTGCCCCAGGCCCCTTTTCTGTTTCTTTGTGTCTCACTGGGGTTATGATAAATACACACTTCTATAAAAAGCTTTCAGTTCTAAGGCCAGAGGAAAGCAACTGTCATCCTCAGCATCATCTCTATTGTGTTCAGTACTTGCATCACGGCAGGAGGCTGCTTTACCATGTCTTAATCACCTTCCATTTGCACCAGGTATTCATTGGATTTTGAGTAGCAAGACAGATGCTCTTAGCTTGTCTTTATCCTGCAATCCATTAGATAACTAGATTTTTACTTCCCCCCCTCCATTAAGACTTCAGATCCTATCTCAGCTTTCAAAGCATGAGCTGGAGCAATGGATGGGGCAGAATTGGCATGAGAATCAGACATGCATTTGGCAGATGTGCTGGATTCTTCATTTAAGTCTTCACAAGACTGTTTAAGTCTTCCCAGATTGGTTAGATTGGGATGTGATCTACATCTCCCAGACAGGTCAAGCACAGTTTAATACGAATGTCAACTACACCTTTCTAAATCCCTCGCGGCTCCTTCCGTCGTGTCCCCAGAGGGAGGTAACATGAATAATTGTGCCCAGAGGCTTACACAAAGTATAGAATCATATAATTGTTTTGGTTGGAAGAGACCTTTAAGATCATCAAGTCCAACCATTAACCCAGCACTGCCGAGTTACTACTAACCCATGTCCCCAAGCACCACGTCTGCCCGGCTTTTAAATACCTCCAGGGATGGCAACTCAACCACTTCCTTGGGCAGCCTGTTCCAATGCTTGACAACCCTTTCTGGGAAGAAATTTTTCCTAATTTCCAACCTAAACCTCCCCTGGCGCATCTTGAGGCCGTTTCCTCTCATCCTGTCACCTGTTCCTTGGGAGAAGATCCCGACCCCCCCTGGCTACACCCTCCTTTCAGGTAGCTGTAGAGAGCGAGAAGGTCTCCCCTCAGCCTTCTTTTTCTCCAGGCTGAACACCCCCAGCTCCCTCAGCCGCTCCTCACAAGACTTGTGCTCCAGACCCCTCACCAGCTCCGTTGCCTTTCTCTGGACACGCTCCAGCACCTCAATGCCTTTTTTTGTGGCGAGGGGCCCAAAACTGGACACAGGACTCGAGGTGGGGCCTCACCAGTGCCCAGTACAGGGGCACCATCACTGTCCCAGTCCTGCTGGCCACATTATTTCTAATACAAGCCAGGATGCTCTTCACCTTCTTGGCCACCTGGTCACACTGCTGCATACGCTCAAAAGGCAGCCTAAGGACCTTTTTGATGCATATCCTTGCCTTTAAAAGAAGGATCTACAGAGGCTGTGTCACTTGGAGCTGCTTGGCTATAGCCTTTCTTTGGCTGCAGCTACTGGTGGCTGTTATCGAATACCACCAAATCCACACTCTGGGCCGACTGCAGACCCTCTGCAAATTGGTAGTGCGGATCTCAGGCCAGCTGGTAATCCCAAGGCATAATAGTGGATGAGGGTTGTTAAAAAATCTGTTTCTGTGGCCACTCTTGCCCAGTGCTCTTAGTACAGTGTCCACCAAGCGCCAGTGAAGCCCTTGGGGCTCGGTCTTTCCTGGACCAGCCCTGAACCACCATAAAGTTGCTAAGCCAGTGTCCTTTGCCAGCCAGCAAGGACGCAGTGCCAGTTGTGAGTGTATAAGTAAAAGGCAGGGTGAGAGGAAGGTGTGCCTGGAAGAGCTGCTGCAGGTCCCTCTGCCCTGGGCATGTTCTGAAGGCTCAGACCAGCAGAGCAGTAACTGTTTTAAACAGAGGGATGCACCAAAGCATCCCTAGAGTGGGCTGGAGCCTGTGGGTGTTTGAAAGGAGCTCACAGTCCCTGGGCAAGTGGCAGAACCATCCTGGAATGATCACAGAATCACAGAATGGTAGGGGTTGGAAGGGACGTTTGGAAGGAGACCCCCAGGAACCTTTGGCAGGGTCACCTGGAGCAGGTTGGACTGGAATGCGTCCAGGCGGGTTTGGAATGCCTCCAGAGACAGAGACTCCACCACCTTTCTGGACAGCCTGTGCCAGGGCTCTGCCACCCTCAAAGGAAAGAAATTCCTTCTTATGTTGAGATGGAACTTCTCATGTTCAAGTTTGTGCCCGTTACCTCTTGTCCTGTTGCTGGGCACCACTGAAAAGCGCCTGGCCCCATCCTCCTGACACCCACCCTTTCAGTATTTATCAGCATTGATAAGATCCCCCCTCAGTCGTCTTTTTTCCAGACTGAAGAGACCCAAATCCCTCAGCCTTTCTTCATAAGAGAGGTGTTCCAGTCCCCTCATCATCTTGGTAGCCCTTTGCTGTCCCCTCTCCAGCAGTTCCCTGTCCTTCTTGAACCGGGGAGCGCAGAACTGGTCATGGCTCTCTGTAGCTCTCTGCTGGACTCTCTCCAGTAGTTCCTTGTCTGTTTTGAACTGGGGAGCCCAGAACTGGACACAGTGCTCACCAGGGAAGCACTCTGTGGCCTCACCAGGGAAGAGTAGAAGGGAAGGATGATCTCCTTTGACCTGCTAGCCATGCTCTTTCTAATGCACCCCAGGAGACCCTTGGGCTTCTTGGCCACAAGGGCACACTGCTGCCTCATGGGCAACTTGTTGTTGACCAGGACTCCCAGGTCCATCTCTGCAGAGCTGCTGATGATCTCAGAGGCCTTTGACATGGCCAGTGGGAACAGAAAGTTATAATCTGTCAGTTATAACCTGTTCCACAGCATCCTCCAGCTTTGCAGGGAAGACTGGCAATGCACCTGGAATAGGGCTAGGTACCGCTGAGTCAGGGCTTGGACTCTGCCCGAGGGCTGAGGAAGAGATGTGTAATGCCACTGCTGGCGTTGGCTCTAGACAGAGCACTGGGGTGGAAATGGCTGGACATTTCACAGTGAATAACATAATTCTGTCAAAGTTGTGGTGTCTTTTTCCCCTACAGGAATTAATTTCAATAAATGTCTTTTCCCTTGTCTGTTTGTTTACTAAAGAAGCTTTTCAAGCACAGGAACAAAAGGCTTTGACTGCTGAGATTTTTGCAGGTTTTTATTAATTTTAGTTTTAGGCTGACACCAGTATATGTTTTTACGGCCCAAAACCGAAACACATTTGAATGGAAAAAAGTATGTGAGGGAAATTTCAAAATGTTTTTTTCTTTTTTATTGCAAACCGGAATTAAATAAAATTTCAGAATGGTGGAATAACCTCTTAAATGGTAATCATGGAGCCCTCCCATTCCCGCAATAGCTGTCACCCTTCATTTAGCACAGGCAGCAGGGGAAATAAATACGTCCACAAGCAATCAAGCCCGCGGTTTAACAGATTCCTCAGCCTTCTGGGGTGTTTAAATCCAGGCTAAACAGATGTGTCAGGGTTGACACAAGGAGGGTCAGTACCTCCTTGCAGAGGGTGAACTAGGTGACCTCCTGAGAGCCACTCCATTTTTCTCTGAGGCATCACCGATGACTGAACCTGTTGCAGCACAGGCCACGGAGTTAAGATCGCTGGTTACCGTGACATCGGCTTCCTGATCGTCCCGCTCACCATGACCCAGCCTGGCCTGGTTTATCTGGTGAGGATCAGCAGGATCACAGAGGACAGTGTGCTCTGGCTGCAGAATGATCTATGGAGCATCAACTCAAGTTACATTAAGCTCACAAAATGAACTTTTCAGTGGGAATGGAGCAGAGCTGCAGGGACTGGAATGAGACCAGAACAAAAGTGTCAAGGGAGGAGGCAGGCTGAACCAGAGCTTATCTGCAGAACTTAAAATGAGATCACAACATACCTCTTTCCTGAGCTGCCACAGGGATCCGAGCTGGAGCCTCTGACCCACAAAGTGCAAATGCAATTTGCCACCATTCTAGGTACCTGGAGAGAGCAGAATTGGGAATATCAGTATGCAGTAAGAAATCAAAGCAATAAATCTGCTAACAAATGAGAACTGCAAGAATAATTGATTCTGAAAGAGGAACACAGCAAACAAAGCTCCACAAATTTATTTCTATAGAACATCCTTACTTCCAAAAAAGACCATTTGGAGGCTCATGGAAAAAAAATGGAGGGGGGAAGGGGAAGGTGACCCTCAACCAACACACAGATTTCATATCTGTAGAGGTGCTAGCGAAAGGTACACGAGATTTGGGGCAGAATCTGGACATAAATGCAGATAGGTCTGTTTTCTGAGAGATTAAGGTGGGAAAAAAGAAGAGGAAGAGAAGGAGGTTGAGGGAGCACCCAAGACCTCCAACATGGAGAAGTGCCAAGCTGCAATTCAGCCAGCATGAGAAACTCGAGGAAGGTGGGAAAACTACAGGGGGAAAGAAAAAGTAGCAGATGGTGGCAGAAAACAGAAACAGTGTGTTAGGCGACCTTTATTCCAGAGTCTATGCTAGTATGGTCAGAAGTACTGCGAAAACAGGGGAGAACAAGTCAATGGCTATGTAAAGATCTCAAAACCTCAAAAACTTACCAGCGGGGAAACAGAGGCTCTGCACAGCCTGCCTGCCCTCAGACCTTGCGGGACTCTGCCTACCCCCAGACTTTGCAGTGACCATAGAAATACACATTATTCTTTAGGCTTTTTTTGGAATGAATATAATTAAAAATAAGAAAGCTGCATCATCTCTGATCTAATGGGGAAAGGGCAGCTGATACTCTTCATATGGGGTAGCTGAATTAACTGCAGAAAAGAATAATCAAAAGTGATCTTTGCAGTTCAGAGGCAGTAACTGAAAGATCACAAGGGAAGCCAAAGTCAGATATTAGCTCTCTGATTTAAAATTAAAACAATTGATCAATTGTCCTTGCTGGAATTAATAGCAAAACAAATAAGCCTGCAATATAAACCTGAAATTCATTCCCTAGATCTGGCCAAATCCAAATGCATAGGGTCTCTCAGGACTTTTGTGGATATTTATTATAGTTCAATGAATTGCATTTTTTAGTACATAAAAAACAGATATTTGGCAATTGGGTGAATTAGGAGTTTCCAGAGCTGATCAAACTATATGCAGCAAACAGCGTACTTGGAAATGGGCAGCAGGATCTGTAAAGAGGGAGGTGAAGTTTCAGACAGCTTTTTATGTCGCAATTGAAATTAAAGCAACTGCATCTTGTCTGATCTAGGTGGGGAAAGCAGCTGCTCTCCGTGTTCAGCGTGATCAGCCACTCATTATCTCCTGCTTAAGCCTTGGTAGCAGAAACATTGCGATTGCGTTTGTCTTCCCCAGTTGCTATGAGAGTATGTGCTTATTGGTAAGCGCGGGCAAGTTACCTCGAGCAGAGCTCCCACCAGCCTGACCTGAGAACTGCGGCACTCGACACAGCAAATGGGCATGTGATCAAAAACTTTGCTCAGCTTTTGCAAAGAGGCAGAGAGAGAATAAGGGCACAGGTGCCTTCATAGCTTGCTAGAAAGTGTGTGGTTAATATGCACTTGAAAGTCCCGCACTAGATAAGGATGTTGTAGGAGCCGGTGGGAATCACTGCAGCTCCAACATCAGTATTGCTCTTGGCTCCCGCATCCCGCCCAGGACAGCTTGGTGGTGGTCGATGGTCATCTCCTTCCGAGTAGGATGATGCTACCCAGACTTTCAGTACTTGATATCTCCTGTTGTTCTTTTACCTCCTGAAATGCAACAGGCTCTCTAAAATGGAAATATGTAGAACTCCTGCTTCCTGCTTTATAGTTTCATTCCTGAGCTTAGTGCTGTTCGTATAGCTCCTGGTCTTGGGATCCTGCCTGTGTCTGTCTTGCAGGCTGGAAGCATTTTGACATGGCCTTTGCAGACCCCCTGCCACAATATGGGGCTCAGCATGGGAATACGGCTGACCCCCTCTGTTGTTCTCATCAAACATATATAATGTACAAGGAATCCCACCAAATATGGAGCTCACTGGGGATATGGCACCAAAATGCCTTTTAAAGTGAACTGCAAAAGTGAACCTCAGGGTAAGGTTTGGGTTCGGTAAAATAAAGGGCAGCAGAGTGTATCTGCAGAGCATTTGAATGAAGCCAGATAACAAGGAATTAACGACCCAGAACTCAGGCTTATTACGGTGTCCCGCCTTTGTTATTGCTATGTGCGATTTCCCTGTTGTATTCAATCTCTTCTCGGATACCGATGCATCCTTACAGTCTGCATGTTTAAGCAGGGAGTGGTGAGCATTGGGGTTCTTCACGAGGCTGCTGGGACTGCAGGAGCTGCCTCGGAGTCGGCGTTTCCCCTGCTGTGGTTCCAGAACAGGACTCCTGCCGGTGGGAGCGGTGCGCCGGGGTGGGCTTCCCGCTCGCTGGCAGGCAATCAGAGACTCACTTTCAGTCAGAAGTCTATTGTTTTGTGTTTACCAATGTGCTTCATTCCAAATTCAAGGTTTTTCTTTAAATGACAATTGAAAGATGTTTCATAATGAGCTAGCTTGGAATGAAAATATACATGATTTCCCTTGAAAGATGTCAAAATGAAATATTTCATCTGGAGTGGAGGGAATTGCTTGTTTGCTTTTCTTCTCCTTAAACAGGTAGTTCAGCAAAACTAAGATGAGTTAATAAAATATTTCCGATTCTGCCATTTTTTTGCAAAAATAATCAAGGACTTGCAAAATGCTGCAAATATCCGGGACCCTGACAGCTCCACTGCATTTAACAAAGATACTTCCCAAGGCCTTTTAAATCCCAAACACGTTTCCCCCTTCTGATCCTCAACTCCATGACTCCAGTTCCTTTGCTGCCTCTCAGAGCTCCTTCCTGGTTACGGTGGCATGGGTACGCACACAGGACAAGAGTGCCCTTTCATTTTGAGCTGTATCCACCTGGCAGTTCAGGAGAGAATATGAGATACAGCAGGTGGAGGAAGCATTGGTGGTTGGTGGTTCCCCTGACCGACTCTGTATTTCCCTGGCAGAGGGAAGGGGATCGTTGTCGTAGTAGTACAAGTCAGGAGTATCTCCTCAGCAGCTGATGATTCTGTGCTTGTGTAGTCTTTAAAGTCAGTGAGACCGGAAACAAATCCAGGGCGTAATTTTTGAAAAGCTATTTCTCCTGCTTTATATTGCTTCATCATCTGCAAGAGGGAGGAAATTAAGTGTAAGAACAGTTATAAAGTGCTGGTGAAGAATCAAGTATAAGGGAACTCTGCTCATGCAGTATCTCACCTTGCCTGTGTTATCAAGTGGAAGGCAGCTGCCAGTGCCGTCAGCCTGGGAACAGGCACAGACACGATGTCATGCCCAGGTGAAGCCCCTCGCCCTGCTCCCCCCCTGCTCCTCCTCCCCACGGGGGAGGCTTGGCTGTCACGGCCCAGAGGAACCGGGAGGGGTGGTGTGTTGCTCTGCCCCAGCTGTGGGGATCGAGCGCAGGGTTTCCCAACAGGTAGCCCTGGGCAGAATCAATCACAGCAATTGCATTCATTACTGTCTTTTTTCTCATTTGCTGATTGTCCTTTTTTGGCACCCTTGGTACCTCTGTACCTCCACCCCAGACTCCTCCCGAATAAAGAACCTTGCCCCAGTTACTATTTCCCCATTCATAGCAGTTCTGCTACATATGCGCTGAAATCTGGTATTTCTGATACTGGTACTTAGGTAGTTTTGGCCTTATATACTGTTGCCAATGTGGGTATGCAGATGCTGTTGGCCTTGCATAGCTGTGCAAATCTCCCCAGGACTCACCTCAGGTTACCTGTGAAGTTTGGCCATTTCTCAATCATTCCCCCTTAACCATCCATGAAATCCAACCATCCTTCACAGGCCTATCTGTAAATTTTGTCACGTCTCACACAGCATTCAGTTTTAAACTAAAAGAGGGGAGATTTAGGTTAGATATTAGGAAGAAATTCTTTGCCGTGAGGGTGGTGAGCCCCTGGCCCAGGTTGCCCAGAGAAGCTGTGGCTGCCCCATCCCTGGAGGGGTTCAAGGCCAGGTTGGACGGGGCTTGGAGCAACCTGGTCTGGTGGGAGGTGTCCCTGCCCAGGGCAGGGGGTGGCACTGGGTGGGCTTTAAGGTCCCTTCTAACCCGAACCATTCTATGATTCTATGACTATGTGATTCCATCACATCCAGCCATTTCTCATGCGATGTCCGGCTGTTTTCCAGATCCCGTTCGGTTAGTGTAACTGCAGCCCCAGTCAGCAGCCCAGGCTTCTGCCTGCAGCCCTAGCAGCTTCTCCTTGAAATGGTGTAATGAAGGGACAACTGTCTCGGCAACCATGCAGGAGTTAAAGGCTTCCTGACAGATACTCATAAGAAGAGCATGAAGAAAAACTCTCTGGTAGCAGAAGAAAGCAGTTTAGCATCTTCCAGTGTTGGTGATCAATCACACTTAGACTACAGTATTTAATAGCTACTTGTAGACCAGGGGAAACCTCCTTCTAAAAAGGACACATTTCAAAACCTTGTGAGATACGTTGTAATCTGGGACCTTTGGGACCCCTGGGTCTTCAGGCAAGGTAATAGGATGCAGTCACCTTGGGGTGGAGGACTAACTGCTTTTACATATCACAGCAGCCTGAGTGAAGTCAATGAGGCTACCTTGCCCCGAGACCTCTGAGAGAGGAGAGCCAGGAGCAATCATTGCTGTTTAGTTCAAAGTTCGCACCCAGTGCCTCAGGGAAGTAAATAAAATATTAAATCAAATACTTCAAAGCTCCCTGTGCTCCTTGCAGACACCTCAGCAGCATCATGCTGTCAGGCTGTCCTTGAGCAACCAGGGCTGGGTGAGCTGTACCGGGATCTGACTCTTCCTGACCCTCTTCGACTGCAGCTGGAGCTGGGCTTGATCAGCATTTCCAAGCACTGCCTGCCAGGAGGCCAGGGAGCACACTAACCACTGAGTCTGAAATCTGGCATTCAAACCGGAGAAATCTCTCCTTATCATGTCTGCAACAAAGCTGTAGCTTTGCCGGAGTCAGGACAGCTGTTTTGTAAGAATATCTGGTTTTGATTTAAAGGCTTAGTCTGCTGGAGACTCAACAATATCCCCAAATGATGTATTCCAGCAGTGAGTCTCCTTCGCTTGTGTACATTTGGACCATACTTGTAGAGACACGTCTGGTTTCAGGCTCCAATTGCTGCGTTCTCTGCAGCCTTTTTCTATTTGACGAAGGCACGTCCCCACTACCAAGATCTCCTCCCTGTGTAGTTGTCTGCAGACTATATTTGACTCACAGCAATTCTTCTGCTTTGATGAATTCAGTAACTTAGCTCCTGTTTCTCACTAGAAATGTGTCCTCCAGAGCATGGAATGCTCTCAGAGCGGGCGGCGCCACTGTGCACTGGCCCAGTCTCACAGAGTACCCTGCCCACCAAAAGACTGGTGTGCGTTGGGGGGTGCTGCCCAGGACCCTGCGCCAAGGAAGGAATAGAGCACATTGATTACTGAGCAGGATATTACTGGGCTTCTTCCAACTCATATTGCACCTGGATCTTCTTGGTATTCAGGAATTTCTTCTGCCACTGTCACGTCAGTCTTCTGCCATCAATGAAACTCACAGGATAATGTGTAATTTCTGGTATGTAAGTTTAATTTATGAGGAGAATAAACTGGTATGGGATATAAAATGTCAAAAGAATGGATTTCTTTAGTTAAAACTATCTAGTTTCACTACAATTTGCCTAAATGGAAAGGAAGGAGGTGTTACATAGCACCTTTTAAACACCTAGGACTTGTGGAAGTGATGAGTTCGCATTTGGTTGACTGTTGAGACCAAATGCCCTCTCCCCAGCGTGAGCTCATGAAGGAAGAATCTAAGTTCAATCAGCACCTTCCCCTGGTAACACAAAACTTCCTTCCTTATTTCTTATAGAGACACATAGTCCTTTCTCTGCTACATAGACTACACATATCTCACACAGTGTGCTCTGGTATCTGCCTCCTGCCTACTTAAATCCCAGTTCATCCCCCCTGTCCAGAGAGAAGCTGGCAGTGTGAGAAGGGCTCAGCAGGCCACGGGGGGACACTCACAGTGTGTCGTGGCTGGTCACGCTGTGTGTCACTGCTTCCATGAGCCGGTGAGTGCTCAGGGCAGGCACGGCAGAGTTATTGACTTCCTTGCAAATTTTTCCCTCTTCTGCTTTGGGACTTCTGTAAGAAAAATGCTGTTCCAAGGTGTAGGGAATGGAATTTAATTACATAAACCACCAACTGCCTGGATCTGTAGATTGAAAGTGTTTACACAGAATAACTAAAAAACCCTGCAGGGGTTATAGGATGGCAGAGCTGGACGTAAGTAAACTCCTATAGTCCCAAACCTTCAGGCAACATCTTCCAGAACAACCTGTGTTGATGGGCTTTAGGCAAGTGTGCGATAAGGCCTGTCCTGTGAACGTACCCCAGTATGTGTCACCGAAGGCCATCCTGGACATTGCCACACTCATCTGCACACATCTGTGGTGTTTGAAATCACAGACAGAGCAGTATCTCACTCAAACAAAAGGAGCTTGCTATATATACATGGAGCTCAGAATTCATAGTTTCAATGGATGTTTTAACAGTGTAATTGTCCAAAATGTCCAAATAGTAGAGAAAAACTTCATTAATAAAACAGTTAAAATTGTTATACAGAATCTCCCTGGTAGATATCTCTGTCCTCTAGGGTTGTGCTCACCCTTCCCATGTCCTTCTGGGCCCTAAAATCAACAATTCCTGCTTTCCCTGAGAAAGCGAGTAGGAAAGGTTACAAGAAGTCATTATCATCGTTAGTCCTTCTCTGGGGGGAGTTCAGTGTTGATAGTGGCAGTTTCTCCCTCCTTGTTCTGGGTCTGCTTTTGGATATTTTTATGCATTTTTCTTACGGCAACCTCCTTCCTCCTCATCAGCTCCCAGCTAAAGCCTGACAGCTGCCCAGGAGCTGCCCCACGCCCCCGAAACACAAAGGGCTGTTGTTTGCCACGAGGGGCTACCTGGCTTCATCAGGCCATTATCACAGACCGGTCCCTAAGCAGAGCTAACCCAGGGTAAGTTTACTAAATCATAGTCACTGCACTGTTATAACAGCTAGAAAAAGCCAAAACCAGCTCCAGCAGAGGCAAATCCAGACCAGTCCCGGGACTCTGTGCTGTAAGATCAAAAGAAAGCCTGGGGACTTTCACTGGTAATGGGAAAAATTGTATTTACTGCTCTGCCAATTGGGAGACTGATAGAAATAACTCTACCACATAAGAGAACTCTTGTCCTTAATATTACTTGTAGGTAGGCTCCAAACCTAAGTAGCTGGCTTTCTGCAGAGTTTTGCCTAATGGTGCATGTTCAACCAAGCACCTCTAGGACTGAACACACACCTGGCACCACTTTTTCGTGCAGAGTAGAAAGCCACTGCCGGTCAGTAGAATAAAATGAGGTCAGAGAACTGGGATCATACATTTGGTAAGGTGAAGGAACTGCAATTTGAGAAGGGATTTCCCTGGAAAAAAGAACTGAGAGGTGTAGGCAAAACAATAAATAAGTTGTCTATTTCACACAGTGGACCAGCCCTGTCTGTCCCTGGTGTGACCTAAGTGCTCCTGTCCCACGGGCACCACAAGCTCATTTGCTGCTCACACCCTCTCGTGCTTGCTGCTTCCGTGTATTTGCTGAAGCCAGACCCCAAAGCAGTGAATTTGGTGTCACACGAGGAAACAAAAAAAAAAGCTGGAACTTTCCAGACCAGGTGTATTTGTAGTAGAATAGGGACTTTCCTGAGGCATATCGTTTTAAGGAGAGTTTTGCCTATATCAATGGGTTCCTGTGAGAAAGGACTTCATAGTGGTGAACTGCCATCACTCCAGGAATAGTCTTGCAAAAAATCTGAACATTGCTGTATTGTTTGTTAGTCATTTGGTTGGGTGGTTGTGCATGCCTCTTGCTCTGCAATAGCAGAAACACCAAGCAGCTAGATAGAGGCAGGGAAAGCATCTCTTACCAGGACTACAATAGATGAAGGAGATTTAAATAAGGCTTATACGCCCAAAGTGCAATTTACAGATGAGCTGGTGTCTGCCTGTGGAGACCAACTGTAAAGTCTAGGTCACCTCCTGATGTCAGAGAGAACAATCCATCTAGCAAGGTTAAAGGACTGGATTTAGATTAATTCAAGAGCTTGTCCAATAAGATAAAGCAGTGTAGTGAAGGTAAATATTTGCAGCTTTATTTGCCGTGAGATTAATGTAATTGGTTTGGATTCCTTCACATCCTCCAGCCTCTTCATAAACACTGCACACTGTTAAATGCTGCAATAATGAAGGCATTTTGTCTTCATCGTACTGGAGGGCAAGAAGCAGGGGAGAGCTATTCTTGCAAAATATTAGCCCAGTTTTGCAGACCCCAGAGGATCTATTAATTTAGGTTAGAGTCTCTGCATCTAAGCAAGGGCTGAGCTTGGTAAGCATGTGAAGCTTTCCATAGCCCCGCCTCCATCTCCTTCTGGGCTTTTTTCCCCCTTTCTTTCTTTCTTTTTTTCTTTTTTTCATATAACCAGCACAGAACCCGGGCACAGAGCAACCCAGAGCATGGGGAGTTTGTCTGGATTGCCTCCCCAAGGGCTGCCAAGTAGGGCTTTAGACTGCTAGGAAAATTCCACAGCTCTGTTATCTGGCATCACTGCTGTGCGATGTTACACTCAGAAATCCTGAATCTCAGCTGTCAGATGACAAATGAAGTAACTGATCTTAAGGAAGTGTGAGATAAGAGGGAATGGGGAAGGGAGAGTTTGCTCCTCACCCAGCCCCAGTGACCAATGCAAGTGTCTCTCTGTTATGTGTAATGGGAGAGGAGAACATGGCTTCTCTGGCAGAAACTCAAGATAAACTCAGCATCACCCCAGGATAACTATTATTTGTTAACAGTTATCTCCCTCCTGCCAGCCACAGCATCACAGCATCACTGGGACTGGCGGCACCTCTGGAGACCACCTAGTCACACCCCACTGCTCAGGGCAGGCTCACCAAGTACAGATTCCCCAGGACTATGTCCAGCTGGGTTTGGGATATGACAAGAAGAAAAGCATTTCTTGTGTTTCAATGGAATTTAAATGGTATTTCAGTTTTATATTTGTTTTCTTGTGTCCTTTCACTGAGCACTGAGAAGAATGATTCCATCTCCTTTACTCACCCCCATCACAGCCACAGGGATTTGCTCCCTCCGTCTCTCTCCCCAGAGCATCCCCCTGCCAGTTTCCCCTAATGCAGGTTGAAATGGAAATAGACTTCAGCTCAGTTATTCAGAAAGTTTGGCTTTCCACCCATTCCCCATCCTCCCAATGCTAACCATCAGAAACACAGATGGACAACGACAAATCGAACAGAAAGCAGCTCTCTTTCACTGTGCAAGCTGCTGGCAGCAGTTGGGTGTTTGGGTAAATGAAGTCCAGCCTCAAAGTATAACTGGCTTCTCAGCACACAGCCAAACTACCGTCTGTGTGGGTATTGATAGGCAGAGTCCCAAACTGTCCGTTATTGGAAGCCTCTCAGTGATCAGAAAAGCGAATCATACCAATATGTGCAAAAACAATTAAAATCTGCTCATCTCCAATGTAGGATAGGCCAGCCGCTGGAACCTGCTCTTGTTTCTTCAGCCCATCATGACAGCCCCTAATTACTTGCTTCTTGGTTTTTTATAACCATTCATTCAATGGCTGTTTCAGTGCTCAGAGACTGTTAAGTACTTTTGGGACTATTTTAGATATCCACTTGTCTGCCTCTCTGCTCTGTGATTTACTTTCCAACCTGGAGTCATTCATTAGTGGGGTGCTTCACTGGAATTCATACATATTCTATGATTATTGTTATCAAAACAACACCGTCCACATTGGCTTGTACAACAATAATGACACATGGCTTGATGAGCTATTAAGCAAGTCCCAGCCAGAGATATTGATTAGGTGGTTTTGGCTCAGCTATTGAGGAACCGCAAAAAATTGTTTATTGCAAAAATCCTCTGCAGTGACAGGGATAATTCATATCATACAGCAAACTATCATGTAAAAAAGCAGAGTTATCTCTCTAGTTTTCCTCTGTCCTGACTGTGTGAAACCAAAGCGCAGGAGACGTGGGGAGCTGGTGGGGCTGGAGGGCAGGTTGCCACATCACGGGGGCTTCAGCGGGGGTGGATGAACATTGTAAGCCAAGGCTGGAGGAAGTGCTTGTATGGAAAAGGAGCACCACGATTCAGTGGCCTTATCGACCATTTCCACATTACAATTTCTGGAATAATATGAGGCTTTCCTCTACTATAGTTGGGTGCATTTTGTCTTTCCAAATTCCTAACTGGTGAGGAGACCCGAGCACCCAGAAGGACTCTATTGTTTCAATAGGTGATTTAGTGACCAAAACAAAACACCGGTCGGATAGCATTGTCTAAATGGCACTTTGTCCACCTGGCTGCGCTGCCATCACAGCTGGTACCAGTGAGGATGATGCAGGAGGCACTGCTGCTGTAGGGCTGCAGTCCCTCAGCAGCGTCTCCAGTCCGCCACGTGCTCATCATGGGCCCTGCTCAGACATAAAAGTCTCCACTTCAACCCAAAAGTGGATGTCAAGACACAATCATCACATTACTATTTCTACAAGCCTCCTGTAGGTGACTGTCTTCTGACTGTAATGTGGATCATATATATGCCAGAATGTGAGCAGAAGGTAATTTCAGGTCTGTGATTTCTATATAGAAATTATCATCAAATTTAGATCTGTTGCTGTCAGTACAAACCACCCACCCAGAGACCCGAGTTTTCCTGAGGTATTACAGAAAGCATTCCCCTTTTTGTAAACTCACCGTATGCCCTGCTTCCTAGTATAGTAACATGGGAGTGGTTCTTCTTGGTCAGAAATCTACTACAGACCTACCCAGTCCCATCCAGCCCCAAATCTCCTCTTTGACAGGAGAGGCTTAGAAAAAAAGTGTAAGACTCATGAAAGCACAGAATTCTCTGTCCCCTGTCTCCACACTCCTCCCACCACTCCCAATAATGAGGCATTTAGAGATTTCTACACCTGACATCGTACCAGGACTGTCATGTGGTTATTTGCCTGTCTAATCTACTTTTTTTTTTGCCTTTTTCCCCCCCTCCTTTGCATGGCAATGAGTTCCACAGTTTAATTAAGCACTACATGAAAAAATGCTTCCTTATGTTTTCTTTAAACTTGCTGAAGTGATCATTTCCTTGGGTAACCTCTCACGCCTGCGTTTTGACAAAGTGTGAATAATCTGTCTTCACTTCCTCCTTTGTCATTCACAATTTTAGAGGCCCTGCATTCCTCCTTCCCCAGGGTGAGCCCATGTAGAGAACTTCTTGCAATGTAGCTTCCCAATCAAACCCATAAATCAGCTTTGACATAACATTGGAGCTGAAGAACATCTGTTGTCTGCCAATGTCAACAGCGAGTCCGAAAATAGAGCTATGTGGACTATAGAGAGAAAGGAGCTGTGCCTTAAAATAACAGGGGGCTGCAACATAGCTGAAACATTTGATAGCAAGCCAGCCTAGTGCCGTGCTATGTAGCCCAGTAGCTCCAGCTCGAATTTTGTGAAGCACTGTCTGTTGGAGATTAATATGTCCTGGTAATTGAACAAACTAGGACTGATTACCAGCTTCCCACCTGAGCATCCTCAGTGATTTAACTCAAGCCCTGCTTAATTGTAATAGCGCATAACCAGGACTGGTCCTGCTGTCCTGGGGTTCTCACCAGCACTGTGTGGATTGCGTTCACCAGACCCTTCCTGACACCTCTTGGGAATAAGAGCCAGGACCTGCTCTCAGGATGCAAGCTTAGCATTTCTAATCATAGAATCATAGAATCATAGAATCATAGAATCATAGGGTTGGAAGGGACCTCCGGAGATCATCTAGTCCAACCCCCCCTGCCAGAGCAGGGTCACCTTAGAGCAGGTTGCACAGGAACACGTCCAGGCGGGTTTTGAATGTCTCAGAGACAGAGACTCCACCACCTCTCTGGGCAGCCTGTTCCAGTGCTCTGCCACCCTCAAAGTAAAGAAGTTCCTCCTCGTGTTTAGGTGGAACTTCCTACATGGGTGTATCTGCACAGAAGAGGCTCCGGGCAGCCATCAGTGATGAACAGGGTCTTGAATTAGGACTCTGAATAATTCTGTCCTCCCCACACTGATGACCCCTTGTTTGGCAATGTACATCTTCGAGGCACGCTGCAGACCCTAGGACCTGTAAACCCCGCTGCTGTAAATAAGTGGTGGCATTGGCTGAGGTGACAGTTCCAGGTCCCCTTGCAGTCGAAAAGAGGGAGGGTGCTGGATCACTCCCAGTGGCAGAGGAGTCTAGAAAGAAGATTGCAGGTACTAGGAAGGTGGGAGATGAGGTTTAACACCACACATCACAGGATACTTCCTGAGATACTTCTGAAATTTCAGGGTCAACACTGCTCCTGGCCCCACTGTATCCTGAGTATGGCCAGCACAGGTTTCATCAGGTTCCTCCTGGGCTGACGAGCAGCCTGAGCACTAATGCCAGTGACAAATGAGTGTTCAGTAGGGAGGAGGTTTGAGGAACAGTGTAAGGCCTTTGTTTGTTTCTCTGTCTCATCCTCAGGAGCCTTTCAATTATGTGAGTAGGGAACACTGCTTGAAGAACTCAAGTGAACAATTAGCAGTGCCCAGCTGCTGTCTCTGCATTCTGGACAGTTTGGGGAAAGCCTCTTTTCCCTCCTCTCCACAATTCCCTCCTTTGTCTGTGTCTAGCATAGGGGTACCTTAGCAGACTGCTTGGCAGAGCAGCATCCCAACAGGTTCCACTAGCTCTAGGGAACAGGGTCTGCATTCACAAAAGAAACACGTGAAAATTTCTGAGAGCTCAGGCAAAGGAAAATGTTCCTGCCACAGGGAGAAGGAGGCACTGCCTGTGCGTCCTAGTACCCACAGCGCTGCCATACAGTCATTTTTCAATGGGAGTCTCCCTGCCTCAGCGGACTGAGCCACTCCAACTCCAGAAGAGAAAGCAACGAGGAGAGCTGGGTGTCTCTGATCGTGCTGTTAGGGTCTTCCAGGGGATTCACTCAGCCCAAGAGGTGCTGAAGGCAGGGGTGGGGAAACAGGAAGGACACACAGCTAGAAAGCAGCAGACGCAGCTGTCAGTGTATGTGGAGACATTTCTAAATGAAAAAGGGCATAACTTAATTCCGTTGAGCAACCCAGGGTTTGAACTAAGCACGGAGGACGAAGAGGCTTATGTGCAACGTCCTTGGCCCCCCCTTTAGCTGCCTCATGATGAAGAAGAAAAGAACTAAGGAAACAAGAAAAGTGGAACAGAATCTGGGAGAAAAGTAAAACAGAGGCGCGTGGACAGAGGGCCTTAGCCAATCGAGTTGAGGGGCATTGTGTGTGAGCAAGGGAGCTGGACCAATCATAATGTTGTTGACTATGCATGCTTTTGCTGCGAGCCTGTATATACTCTGTGAAAATATTAAATAAAGGAGAACGATCATACTCACATTGAGACTTCGGCGTTACTCCGGGTCCGATCCCACTCCGACAAGTGTACATATGGTGCTCATGACAAGTCCACAGAGCCCTAAATGTCATGTCCTCTGAGCTTTCTCCCAGCCAGCCCTGTGCAGCGTAGCCCTGCAAGAAATCCCAGGGTTCACCCACAGGGGCAGCAGCTGCCCAAATCTCTGCTGACAGCCAGAGGGAAAGGCAAGGAAGATGTCTGCATTAACTTACCTGGTCCTCAAAAGTCCTCAAAGCTAAAAGCAGAAGCCTTTTGCATTCATGTTAGCAAACGGTTCCTCTTCAAAGCAAGGAATAGCAGTAGCACAGTCAGGATTTTCTGGGGAAACCTTGGTTGCCTGAAGGTCACCACTGATGATAAAAGGGAGCTGGGCTGTCTCTGGGAGGAAGGTGAAAGCAGCCCTGGCTGCAGTCTCTAGCCTGCGATGGAGATGACCAGAGCAGCCAGTTTATCTCGCAATCAGCACACCCACTGCAGACGCTGGCTGCAGCAGCCACTGGGAGTCACGGCCAAAGCTGATGCCAGGCAGCAGGTCCTGGAGCCCTCTCAGAGGGAGAAGGCTGAGGAAACATACTTTGGAGCTTGTACCAAACAGCACCGTCAGGCTTGAAGTGCTGGTAGCATCAACGAAAGAGCATCGTGAGGTCCCAAGGGAGGAGAGGCTGCATCCCACCTCCTTGTCCCCTCCGGTCCCTTCTAGCAGCTAGCGCTATCGCCATGTGCTGGGTATGGACACAAGGCTACTCCAGTGCTTATTTCTGGCCATGCCAACAGGTATTGTTAGCAGCCTCACACTCCCATTGTCTGAACTGAGGGACTGCTTTTCCCTATGCTTTCCTTCTCTGGGTTTTGCCTTCCTGAGCCAAACCAGTTTCTAAATTGCTCCATCCCCTGGGGGCTGCTACTGGAAATCGGGAAGGTCCCAAATTCTTGCTTTCTTATTGAAACTCCCTGCCTTCACACTGACTGCTCTGTCACTGCCAGGGTCTCTGCCTGCTCCAAACACAGGTATGACAGCACAGCCCTGGGCTGGACTCGCTTTCTCTTGTCTTGTGTAATACTCACATTCCACCCTTTCCTGAAGTTGAAATGCTGGGGATTTAATAGGGGATTCAGGAAATTTAATATGAGTAGCTTACAAAACATTTAATTCACTCTCCGAGATGTTGTAGCTGAAGTCCCTTGAATCACAGAGTGATAACGCCTTCCTTTCTAAAGGGGAACCATCATATGATCTACTTAGTAATGTCTTTATCATTCTTTAATTGCTGCTTTTGTTTTTAAACAAAAAAATAAGCATGAAAAGAAGCCAAGAAAAGTATATATTTACATAAAAGTAATTCAGATACATGAATGAAAGGAAATGAACCAATTTAACAAGCAGGAAAGGTTAAAGATGATTACATGCCTTATAATCTATGCAATCTCTTTGCAACACTGCTCATTCTAGACCATGGTTACTGTAACATAAATAGTCCTGTATTTTAGACCGTTCCTTTTAAATCACTAAAAAAAGTATTTTTAATGCATTAGGCAGAGAATGATGCTGTTTAAGGAAATGGGTTGGTGCCGAGGACCAGCACGCACCTGGCTTTTTCTGCACGCTGTGTAGAAATGTGCCCCGAATGTTCCTGGGACCTGGAAAGCAGCAGGCTGAAATGTCAACCCCCGCTAACAAAGGCATTGTGTTCCCTCTCACATTGTTGTGGCCTCAGCAAAAGAAAACCCACTATGAAACTGGAATGCCTCATTAAACCAGCACAGATGAGAAGAAATCCCATCTGGGTCCCCTCCAAACGTGCTCAGCTGGCAGAGCCCCGAAGAGATGTGTGTAGGGGAATTACTACAGTCTAATTACTGGCATTGAGGGGCCTCTCCTGGGGCTGGACTGGGCACTGGCCGTACACAGCAGAAGGACATACCCTGGCCTGTGGGACAGACAGTCCAAACACAGCTGGTGGGGAGAAGCACAAGGAGAGCTGGAGAAACCAGTGCCCAGTGGCAGAAATAAGACTTTGGTCACTGGAATCTTCGATCATGACATCTCACAGCTTTTCTGCATAGCGGCTCCTTCCTTCCTCTCATTTCCACCTCCTCATCAAAGCTTTCCCAGGTTTCCCTCCTCAGTTTTATTTCTGTCCCCCATTCAAGTCTTCAGTGCCCTCCCAAGCTGCCCTTAGTGGTGGTTTGGGGTTCAAGAGCAGGAGGCTTTTCCATCTTTCTTCTTGTCTTCAAATCCCCATTTAAGATCTTAGTCCTTATAGCAGCCTTCCAGTACCTAAAGGGGACCTACAGGAAAGCTGGGGAGGTACTCTTTACCAGGGAGTGGAGCAATAAGATGAGGGGTAATGGTTTTAAACTGAAAGAGGGGAGATTTAGATGAGATCTGAGGAAGAAATTCTTTGCTGTGAGGGCGGCGAGCCCCTGGCCCGGGTTGCCCAGAGAAGCTGTGGCTGCCCCATCCCTGGAGGGGTTCAAGGCCAGGTTGGACGGGGCTTGGAGCAACCTGGTCCGGTGGGAGGCGTCCCTGCCCAGGGCAGGGAGGTGGTCCCTTCCAACCCAAACCATTCTATGATTCTATGGTCCTCTACTGCCCTGCAGAGCTCCAAGTCAGAGGCAACCTCTTGGACATGAGGGTCAGAGGCCACGTAAATGAGCCGGCACAAGGCTTGGACAACAGCTGTGATGTGACTGTCTGCTCAAGTCCTTGATGCTCTCTGGAATCATACTCTTTTGATCTCATGGTCCTCTTCAAAGCAATACCACCCAGATCCTGTCCCTCTGCAGGGCTTGCAGTCCCTACCCTGTCCCATGTGCTGTGGCACCCCAAGGAATGAAGATACACACATTCATATCTTCTTCCCCTGTTCATGGCAGAATAACAAATTCATGCCCACTCCTCTGAGGGGAAGTCGTAACAGTTGCAAGGCAATTCAGAGCTCATCCCCACGTATTCATGCACACCGCTTAATTTGGTGGTATTTCCCCTGTTTTGTGAATGCCTTGGGCATTCTCCTTGCTACTTCACCTCAAAACAGCACAAATGGAAGTGGTCCTCAGAAATTCAGGCTTTCCTTTCAGTGGAAAGCGGTTCACACATTTCAGATATGAAGTTTCAGAACTGCATGGGTTTCAGTAGTACATTGAAAAATATGAATGAAAAGCAACACATTGGAGCTTCAAAATAGCCTGGGGTGAGATCTTTTTCTGATGAGAAGGAGGGGTAGTGAAAAAAAAAAAAGAAAGATAATTTTATGCACAATCCAAGATGGAGATGGGTGCCTTTTTATGTCAAAAACTGATCATCCTATTTTTGAAACAGTGCCTTTTTGTCTACATGAAACAGTCACTGTGAGGGAGGACTGTAGATGAACTATTTTTTTTTACATTTTTCTCACAAATCTGTGCTATGCGCGTGCAGGTGCCAGTGTAGTCAATAGGGAAAGAAACTGATAATTTGGTGCTGAAAGCACAAGTCAGTGCTACTAAGAAGAAATTCCCTGAAGCTCCAGGAATCAAGAGTCCTTCTTTCTTTGTCAAAGTCAATCAGTGGGAAGAGGCAAATGTCATAGCCCCAGCTGGAAGGCTTCAAGGTCATTTGAGATGTGCTAGGAACAGCAATAGAATCATAGAATCACAGAATGGTTTGGGTTGGAAGGGACCTTAAAGCTCATCTCGTTCCACCCCCCTGCCCTGGGCAGGGACACCTCCCACCAGACCAGGTTACTCCAAGCCCCGTCCAACCTGGCCTTGAACCCCTCCAGGGATGGGGCAGCCACAGCTTCTCTGGGCAACCTGGGCCAGGGGCTCACCACCCTCAGAGTGAAAAATTTCTTTCTGATATCTAATCTAAATCTCCCCTCTTTCAGTTTAAAACTGTTCCCCCTCGTCCCATGGCTCCCCTCCCTGATCCAGAGTCCCTCCCCAGCTTTCCTGGAGCCCCTTTAGGGACTGGAAGGGGCTCCAAGGGCTCCCCGGAGCCTTCTCTTCTCCAGGCTGAACCCCCCCAGCTCTCTCAGCCTGTTCTCACAGCAGAGGGCCTCCAGCCCTCTGATCTTCTTTGTGGCCCTCCTTTGGACTCATTCCAACGGATCCATGTCCTTCTTGTGCTGAGGGCTCCAGAGCTGGACACAGCACTCCAGGTGGGGTCTCACCAGAGCAATAGCCAGACCTATATTTTCAGTCAGTCCCAGGACTGAACAAGCTCCACTCTGATTCCTAGGAAACATCCTTTTTCACTCATCTCAGAGTCTTGGCTGTGCAGGCTGGGCCCCTGTGTCTTTCCCAGACCTTCCCTGGTCGCCCCAGCTCCTGGCTGCCCTTTGTCCTGCTGCAGTACCCTTTTCTTTAGGTGGCTTTGCAAAGCCCCAAAGTTCAGTTCCTCATAGGGAGGGAAAAAGTCCTGTCTTTCTAAAATGTATTCATCCTGACTTTGTGTGCAAAAGAAGGAAATTATTAATGGGCAGACTTCTGTCCAGCATGCTTAATGACGAGGCACAGAGGGACAGGAAATCTGCGAGCAGAGGGGTCTCCCACTGGCACCTGCCAAGGTGCCAAGAAGGACAGTGGTAAGACACACAGAGAAAATTGTAAAAGTAGAATAAGAGAAGGGAATACAATTTTTTATTTGCCTCCAAGGGCGATCCCCTCCCTTGAAAGCTGTATTCACAACACTTCCAGGACCCAGGGTGATCAGTTCACCTGGCTCGAGGGGCTGGATAACAGATATGTACAGCTGGCAATTGCCTTGGAGCTCCATGGAGGAGAAGCTCTGGGGATAATTCAGAGCTGAGCTATGGCCAGGGCTTCCATTGCAGGACCGGCCCACACTTGGTGTGGAGCAAGGCTGGACAAGTGAGACTGATTTCTGTACACCCTGCTGGGTCCCTTCCCTCCCGCAGCTTCTCGCAACACCCAGCAACTCCTGTATCAGAACAACCTTGCTGATGACCACAGGACATGACGCCAGCCTGGGGCTACACATGGATTTCTGAAGAGCTGTAAACACAGGCTGGTCATTCCAGTATAGAGGCATGCAAGTCATTAACAGGCTATCCAGCACCATCAACTCTACAGCAAGGCAGCAAACCATTAAAAAGATAGTTAAAAATATTAATAATTGATGCCACAAAGCTCAGGCAGTGCATTAAGCTACAGGTGACCTGGACTGCAGAAGATCATTTAACCAGGCAGAAAATAGACAGCAATAGCACAGAACGCTGCAAGTGGTTAAATTACAGAGCAAGTTGAAGAGCTGGCATGATTGATTAATCTCTATCAGAGCATCAAGAAACTATGAAACAAACAGACACTCTGGTGGGCTTTATCTCCCAAGCGACCAGCAGAAGTGTCAGGTTTGGCTGCTGTTTGTCAGGAGGGTGGTTTGTATGCAGCCAGGGTAGCCGCACAGTTAGCAGTCCATGCAAAACGCTTTCTAAGGGATATGGATGACAGTGCAGATCAGCGATGGATATGCAGTCTCAGGCCCAGGGGATGGAGCTCTTCCATGACTTTGTGCTGCTCGGGCAGTGCCAGAGCCACTGCATCTTAGCACCGTGGCCGCAGATCTGAATTTCTAAAGCACCAGAGGTTTCAATGGGAAGCAAAGGGGAAACTGAGTTCCTCAAGGCAGCTTTTTATTAGAATCCTGGTACCTGCTGACATTGGTGACACATTAAATAGCTGAGTAGAAAGAGACTTTTTAATACCTAGAGGAACAGTTAATCTCATGGAGAGCAAGTGAAATTCCCACATGCAGCCTTCTCCTTGTGCTGCGCTGCCTCTCCCTACTCCAGCTGTGCAAGCAGAGCTGCCAGGACCTCTTCTCCAGCGCTTTCCTTCTGCTGCCGGTAAGCATGCGTGTTCATCTGCCATTGGAGGGCTCACCGGTGCAGAAAGCCTCGCCTCAGCTTGAATCCTAGATGCCTGCAAGTCCCTAAAGTCCTCGAGCCAGGCAATGTCAGGGTCCTCCTAAGCAGGATAGACCCTGGATCTCCATGTTGTCTGGATGCCAGGCACGTGAAAGGATGGTACAGGCAGATGAAATAGGTGAACTTAGCCAGGCACAGCTCAGAGCTCTGAGGCCAGCATGGACCAGAGAGGGGAGCGCCTCCAGGGCACACTGAAGTCCAAAGCATGTGCTGGAGGTTTCTCGAGTGGTCCAGTGGGTCACACTGGAGCTTGTCCTGTAGACCTTCTCCAGCCTTAAGGCTACTTGTTCATGACAATGCCACAGCAATATCACAGCTCTTGATTCTTATCATGCCAGCCTAGCGAGAAAAGACGTCCTGGGAGCAGAACTCAGATTGACGCAGAACAAAGATTTGGGGGAATTTTCTGGATCTGCATGCTAAACAGAGAACAACAATGGCAGAACAAAGGGTTTGAGACCCCCTAGGCTCTGAGGAAGGCACCACTGTTCTGTACAGCCTAACTCTAATAATTAAGTATTCTGCTTGGGTTGTTCTTCCTGTCGACTGCCACTGTTCCCAGCCAGTCCCAGAGGGTGACAAGGGATGCGCCGCTACTGAGTTAACAAGAGAAGCTGCAATGACCCAGCTCCAGGGACTGTACAAAGGACAATGGCTCCTATGGTCCACCCTGCAGTAGGGCAGAGAGCTGGGAGGCACAGTGACAGAGACTTGAAATACTGGCTTCTGCTCTGAGAGGTGTCTTGCTGTAAGGACCTCACCAGGTAATTTGCCCCAGCAGAACAGGCTCTGTTGGCAAGCTAATGCTGAATTACAGTGGAATCTTACTTACTTGTGTCATCTAGGTGATCACCTGGTGAGGCCGATCACAGTAATGTAATTGGTGTTCAGTAAGAAGCTACTGACAAGAAGGCACAAAGCTGTGCAATATTGCACTGTTGTAAGTTCTGTGTCTGTTATTCCTGATGAGTCAGAACGAGGAAAAAAGCCCCATAAAATCCCAGCTTCTCCCAAGCCATGGGGATGCCAAGTCACAACCTGTGTTTGTATCCTCAGCACATGGTGAAGGTGGGGTGCCCCACTCCTCCCAGTCTCAGCTTTGATTTTGCAAGTAGGCACAAAGCTATTCTTTTCCTTCTTACCACCTTATTTTATTTTTTCCTTTGGAGGCAAGGCACTTGTACTTCCATTTCTTTGTATGTTCTTAGCCGTGTTCCACTTCTCCAGACCTTTACGTATTTGGTTCTGGCTCCGGCTCCGAGTACCAGGAATAAAACATATATTTATGGAATAAGTAATTTTAAAATTTGATCATGCTAATTATTATTTTCATTATGGCTCAGTCCCGAGGGAGCGCTTGAGGTTTTGAGAGCTTTCTAATCAAATTGTTCTAAAGCTCATTTTGAGGTTCATTAAAACATGCAAGGATCTTTCATCTTTATATATCTTTTGAAATTGCTAAAGCTCTTAAATAAAATAGCAGTCTCGTAAAAAATGCAGCATGGCACCAAGTATACTAGGTAGGACTTCGAAGAAAGGAGTGAAGAGGGTGGTAATTTAAAAGCTTTTATGAAGAAAGTTTTCCAGATTAGTTAAAGAAAATGAAGTGGAAAAAGTTTTTTGGATTCAGCAGAGAGCAAAATTATCCCCTGGACTAAGGTGAAGAGTGAACCTGTTGGAAATTATCTCAAAATGCTGGCATAAAACCCTAAGGACAGTTCTATAAAATTACAGCTATTTGGCACTGAGTCACCAGTATTGTATCCAGCTCGAGGAGGATCAGCAGTCCATGCAATAGTTGGTGAAGGAAAACTTACCAGAAAGAAAGAAGGTCAGCTGTATTTCAAGTCACCTTCATTCATAAAATGCTGCTTTACCTGCTGGGGGTGGGATGTTGGGAACTAACTTTGCTTCTTTCCAAGTACATTCTGCACATCACCACTTTTTTAATAGCATGCATGTCTGTAGCCATAAGGGAATCATGACCATATTTTTCCTTTTAATTTACAAGATTGTTTGCACACTGGGATGCCAGATGGCCTGAACTTTAAGTTAGGAGATAATGAAGTCAAATACCAGCCTCCCATCCTGAGAGGAGGAAAGAAAATCCCTCTGAATAGACAGCTTCTTTCTGAGTGCCCACAAACATGTCCATGAAGGGCTTAAAGCCTCTGCAGGGGCAGCAGTTACACCAGCAGGTTAAGACATCACTCCAGTCCTTCCTTAACAATGACTTCAGGGTATTTCAGAGAATAGCAGCTGGAGACCCTCCATGCCTGCGATGGGACGTGAAGTCCATTGGATACGCAGTCATGGATCCCCAAATCTTACTGCCAGTCAGTACCTCTCTCTGCCCCTGCACAGTCCTCTTCTCCTGCGAGGTGTGCAGCCCTCAGTGGCCGAGCTGACCCTGCTCCCTGTGACCTTGCTGCAAGGCTGGAATAGTTGGAGCAAAAGGTCCTAAAGACTTCTCCCTGCAAGTGTGAATCTCACCATGATGGGCATCTGTTCAAAATGAGACGTTGCCATTCAGATATTGCATCAAGGTAGTTGTGGACAACAGAGAAAGCAAAGAATCATAGAATCGTAGGATGTATTGGGTTGGAAGGGACCTTTAAAGGTCATCTATTGCAAACCCCCTGCACTAAGCGGGGACATCTTTAACTAGATCACTTCTAGGGCAGATAAGCCTCTTCATGGACGTGTTTGTCTCTACGTACTCAGGAGAAGCCTAGGTGGGTAGGTCAGATATCTGTGCCATTGTCATTTAGAGAGAGAGAGGAATACTTCTTTGTCATTGTAGACTGCAGGTTTTCACACACCTGAAATGCTATTTATGTGATTGGTTTTAAAGAGGTCACAGGCCTTACAAAGATAAAGATTATCTCTGTCCCACTGAGGCAGTCTAGTGCCGCCTCCCACAATATAGGTGCCCCTCCAACCAGGGCGTGAAGCCTAATGGAGCTGGGTGGTCCAGGCCAGACCATGATATGGCCAGCCTCTGGCAATGGGGAAATGAAGTTTGGTCTCCTGACCCCAAATCACTGGATTACTTCTCCAAAAACTCTTCATTGCTAGACTTTATGCTGCAAATCTTTTCACTGCCTTCAATGGAGCCTAATGTAGTGAGTACCATTGCGATACAGAGGGTAGCTGTCTTCAGACCTCTCCTGTGTTCCTCTCCATTTCTTTCTATATTGCTGCAGTTATGATTCAGTTTTCAGCAGTATTCAGTGCTCTCTATGGGGAAACGATGGGCACTAATGGATAAAATGCTTTCATTTACTTGGTGACAGAATTATTAGAGGCTGATAATTGATGGAATGATATCACACAGCTTTTTTCCAATGATCACATTAATTATATATCCCTCCTGCTTTCTTGTCTACAGCACTGTTTCTTCCATTCATGCTCATTTAACTAGATCATGCATTTCATTAGAAAACAATAAAGTATGATTATATGTAGGAAGAATCCCAGCCGTAAATAGTGGCCTGAGCTTCACAATTTAAAATTAGGAAGGCAATAATTTTTTAGAGTGTATTTTGGAGAAGAGGAGTATTTGCTTCGTTTGTTCAGTGAGGCTGGTCCAAAGTCCACTGAACCCAGGAAGCCATCCCGTCAATTCAGGGTGTTGTGGATCTGCATGTTAATGAGTTCACCACAGTGAAAGGAGTGTCCAGAGGTGTTTCATAGCTTCCCAGATCTTTTTAATGAAGATTAAGTAAAAGTTCAGACTTGGGAAGACACACAGTGGAACACGAAGAATTCATTATAGGGGCCATGGCTTCAGGAAAAGGGGTTGTGTGAGGGTTGTGAGAGCACCTTGGTCTGTTATTAGAGTTCTTAGATAACAGCTATTATCTGGAAAACAGATTTCAGTGCCTGAGCTGAGACTGCAGAAAGAGAAAATTACTGCCATGGTGTAAATGACAAACTTTGTCCCAGAACTCATTTCATTCGTGAGTGTAACGTGTCACAGCTAGGACATGGTCCACCCCTGCTCTCCTGATTCCTCTCCCATTGCAAGGTCCACATTACCACTGAACAGGTCAGAGTGAATAGGAGACACGTTCTTGGCTTTGCATCATGCGCTCAGAGACACAGATCTCTGTGTATGGGCAAACTGCGGGACTTGCAGGTCCTCCGCTGCTGCTACTCTCTGTCTGCAGCCCTTGGGGCCAGCAGGCCTGGGTAGCCCTGATCCTGAATCTGTTCTGAACCTGTCTGGAGGGGTGTCATTTCTGCTCTGCATGTCCCATCCTCTTAGTCCTAAAAGTAGGACACGGGCTTTGGGGTGCCTTGTTTTATGTAGCCTGAGAGGCTGTGCCTGTGTGAGAACAGAGGCTGCGCTGCAGGCGGCACCTGGCGCCTTGCTGCAGGATGGGAACGGAGGTGCCGTGCACTCGGGAATGGTAAAGACCTGAAGGTCGCTGACATCAGCGATCAGGGCCATATCTTGCTCCCTGAGCAGCTGTAGTTCTGCTACAGCACTGGGGAGCCCCTTTCTGATTTGTCTGTGAGGAAGCCAGATGTGCAATTTATTTTTGCTGCCTGGGAAACTGAGGCCACCAGACACCACAGGTACAGGGAAACACAGCAGCTGTGTCCTGCAGAGAACACCTTCTTTCCAGAGTGCAGAAAGAAACCAAAGGCCTTCGCCATGGTATGGCGGCAGAGGCACAGGGTGGTCCTGCTCTGAATTGCTGCGTGTCCAGCAGCTGCCACTCATTCCATGGATTTCTGCCCCACTGGTCCCTTAGGACAACACATCCCATCACTCACTCATTTTGTTAGGCATGAAAAACAAGACATATTCCTATGCAGAAGGGCAGTCTTGAGGGATTTTGGTGCCTTCTGATACACCCAGCTGCCTAGAACAACAGGAAAGCTTTTAACTGTCATGAGGAGACTGTACAAACCCAAGGGCGTGAGAAGACTGTACAAACTGCACTTTTGGGTTCAAAGCCATTGAAGATGGAGGCTGCAGCAAGAAATTCAGGCTTGGTGTTTCCTTTTCAGTACTTTCTGTTATTTTCTGCACCACATTTTTAGCTAGTTAATTCATTTAAGAAAGAGAACAGACCACGCGGTATAAGAAGCTCTTGTCATTGCTCCTGCAAAGCCACCCTGAACCTTTCTTTTTACTCATTCTGGGCATGTGAGCGTACATCCACTTTCATTACTCATGGAGGTCCCATCTTAGGAGGGAAATAACTCCAGCCCAGCGGAATTCAAGCAAATGCTTAGTAAATTGGGTCGTTTGTGCAAGAAAGACAGGTGTGTCCTTCTCGACAAGGGAAACATCCTTGTATTGGATTTATGGAGTCACCATATGGTTACAATGCGTAACGAAATGCACATCTCTGCTATGAATGTCTCTTAAAGCATTTTCATGCTGGGCCTTAAGGACAGTGCTCTTGACTCCCAGGGATTTTGTTGGGAGCAGAGCTCCTTCCCACACCAACAGGGGCAGTGCTCCCTGCTCCCACCCAGCGTACGCCCCACAGAGAGGAGAAAATGTGGCTGCAGACTCCGGTGAAGGAAAGCTCTGAAAATCCCCCCAACCCTTCCTGTCCTCCTGTCTGCCCTCTTCTCTGCTTTCTTGGGGTGAGATTGAGATGAGGTTCACTACATCTGTTGTGCTTTTACTCACGGTTCTTAGAAAGCAATGATTATAGGTTTTATCTGTGATCTTGTGTTTCAGTTAAAAAGAAGGCAAAACTTAATTTCTAGGTTTCCTGGTTTGGAAAAATTGAGTCATAAAAGTGTTGAAAGACTTCCTGCATGACCATGAGAAAGACAGCTGGTGAAAAGCCAAGAAGAATGGAGCACAGGTAGTCTTAGATTACTTCCCAAGGGACTCTGAATTTTTCACACTCAGATGGTTGCTAGAAAATAGCCACGAATTGAGCCTGAGACCAGCCTTTTTCCATTGCCTCCCATACAAGTATAAAAAGGAAAGAAACACTGAAACTGTCTTTGAGCGATAGGAAAGCCATGGAAGAGCCCTGCAAAGGTCAGGATGACCACTAGTAACTTTGACAATACAGTGGCTGTAGTTGGTCAGGATCCCACCAGTCTACAGAGGCAGGAAATACAGCTGTGCCATTTCTGTTCACTGGTCAAACTGGAAAGTATTGTAAAATTGTTGACAGACAAAATGACTTGCCTTAGCTGCAGAGATTCTCTTTTTTCATTTCCATTACACCAAAACAACCAAATTAAGCAAAAGTAAAAATCAAAACACTTAATTCTGAAGATGTCAAGGGAAAATGCTCCTATTGTTCTGAAATTAAAAAAAAAACAAACCACCACCTTTTTTTTTATCCCAGGCAGAATAAAATTAATAAATTCACCGTGAGGTGTAGTCAGCCTGAACTTGCATCATTGGCAAACAAAATACTTTCTTTCTTTTTCTTTTTTTTCCTATTCACCTCAGTTCCATCTTAAGCCCTATCTTGTCTGCACTTCTTAAAATCCCCAGCCCCTCCAGACTCTGAGCTCTGCCATACATGCATCCTCACCCACAGCAAATTCTCAAAGACCCTGCCGTCTCAGCCCCTGACTCCTCTGGGATAAGAGAGCTCCTTTTATGCCAGTGGGATGACTAATTAAGCTGTTCCTAGAGATACTGCACATCATAGGGCATAATCCCGCTTCTGCTGATCGGGGGAAAAACATTTTCCAACTCAGAAAAAGCTATCAGTGGATGCATGTTTAAATCTCAGGTTTCTTGGAGGGGCAGAAACACCTGCCTTTGAATTCTGTGTTGGGGGCAGGCTTGTGTAGCAGTTGGCAGGCTGCGGATGCTCCCTCCCAAGCCAAAGGCAGACCTGGGCTGGGTTGTGCTGTGCTACAGGGACTGCTTTGCTGCAGCGCTCTCACCATCACGTTCCCCAAGTCTCCAAATCTTTGTTGCACAATGTGGAATAGCCCCATCTATCCAATTCTCCAAACGCTTGGCAATTTGCTGAGTTTGATAGGCGTGTTCACAAATGATTGTAGCATTGCTAATTCATTTACTGCTCGCTGCTGTGCCAAGACTAACGCTTCATGAGAGACAAGGAACAAAACACGCTTCCTTATATGCAGTCACTGCAAGCCTCCCTGATTTTGCATGCTCTATCGTATTATGCATGCCATCCCGCTAACTCGATTTAGCAGAAATAAAAAAAATTGTACACGGCCGAAGTCAAGCCCAAATCCTACTATACAATCTTCCCTTCTATCTGTAGGGTCTGTTTCTCTTTCAAAAATGCTCTATCATACACTCCTTCTGTGTCCTTTACTAGTTTTAACCACCTTTGCTTCCCTGGAACTGGTTCACTCAGCTTCAGTGACGAATATTCAGCTAATATTTTGCTTCTAACTGTGGTTACAAACCAAAACACGTGTTCAGCAACAGTGGAAGGGCGATTCGCTAGTGCTATGCCTTTAAATTATATATCCATAATCTCTTAAATCTACACCATTTGAACCAGGTTGTGATGACGTGCATCAAGGAGAGCTTCTGGGAGTGGCAAAGGTTCCCACGTGTGGATTGGTGATAAAAAGATTGGAAAGATAAAAGAAATAAGACTGAGAAAGGTGAAAAATGTGGTGTGTGGTACTGCACGTGCATCCCAAGCAGGGCAGACCCGCGGGTGGGAGCAGGAGCATGTGCGATGCCGGGCAGAGGGAGCCCAGCTGCCTCTGCAGGAGTGGGCTCACCCTGCTCCCGGCCACGCTGGAGAGTCTCTTCACTTTGGTTATTCAAACACTGAGTCTTGCCCCTGCAGGGCCAGCCTGTATTTATCGTACAACTGAGTTTGCTCCTCTCTAAATGGTGATCTGCAGTTCCCCCTGCACTCCATCTTGGCCCCCTTCGATCTGCAAGTTCTTTAAGACTAGACACATTCATTCCCAGCACAAAGGATTATCTAGGGGTACCTATTCACAAGACTAAAGGAATTAAATACATTCATTACTTCTATCAGCAGCATTTTGCTGCTCTCTGGCTTGGGAGCCAAACATATGGCCTGCCTTGCAATGGCAACAAGGACTCCCCTGACAGTTATCGCTGACATATGAGGCAGGACAAACTCTAATTTGATCTCCCCTGGCAGCAGGAGGCATCTGTGATGCTGGGAGCACTGGGACAGGGCAGGAAAACCACAAGGTAAAGGGCATTGTAGAGAGGGGAAGGGAAAAATTGTTAACTGAGATTGAAAACAATCCATTGGCTCAAACTGAACTGAGGTAAGGGAGGCTCTAGTTTCAGGTAGAACTGCAGAGGTATCGCTAAAAATGCAGAAAATTACCTGAAAGACAGTGCCTGGAAGAAACCTCCCTCTGAGGGACGAGGTGGGTGTGTGTCTCTTGGCCTCTAAAGGTGGCCATTAATTGACATTCAAAAACACTAGTTTGAAAAAATGGCACAAAGATAGCCTGCATGGGCGAGCTGGGGAGGGGTGGTCAGAGGGGACAGTGTCTGTGCAGGGAGTGGGGGGTGTGGAAAAACCCAGTGTCTTCACAGCAAAGTCTTACTCCGGATCTTTTTTACTGAAACATTGGAGAAATACCAGGGTGTGTGCCCCTGCCAAGGAAGCAAACAGGAGAGGGAGAAAGAAAATCAAAGTGAACTGAGCTCCTCACAGGCACAAACAGCCCCAGATGAACCCCTGCTGATGGAGGTGTCTGCTTGAGTGGCCTCCTGCAGCTCCGCATCCAGCAAAGGGGAGCAATCGGATTTGGCGAAGGAAGGTCCGAGTGGCAGAGTTCACGTCAGGATTAACTCTGGCCTCAGCCAGTGCTCGATTTTATAACGTACGTTCAGAAACCTGGTGGGCCTTTGGACCAAAAGTGCTTCATGTTTCAGCAGAATGGGCCACTTGACGTTCCTTGAAGACTTAGTTTTAATCCTTATTTCAGAATATAACCCTTCCTTTTCATCTCCTTGTTTCTGTCAATAGCACAAAGGTCAAGGTCTTGTCAAAGGCTATGGAAATATCCAGCAGAAATGGATCTGGACTGTGTAATATTAAAACCCTGTTGTCTGTGATGCATTTGGCTTCTTTACCTGGAAGCAAATCCCTCCTGGACTGTGAGTAAAAAAGTGTCAGGTTGATGGAATTAGCAGTGGCTTTATTCAAATTATTTATATAGCATATTCAAGACATGATGCTTCGGAAGAGGTTTCTACGTCTGGGAACAAATGCTTGGTGTCCCAGAGCCAATGTGCGCCGCAATGAAAGAAATACAAAGCTTCAGGAAGAAAGAAGCAAGTCACAGATCTAACGCACGACGGAGCAGAGATTTGTATCAAGAAAATACAGTAGCACTGTGCTGAGAAGCCCTTATAAATAACTTTCCTCCCAGGAATGGCACACATCAATCATGCTGATGCTGAGTTTATAGATTGTGCACTGCTCTGTCTTTATGTACCAGATTAAACAGTCTGAAGCTGAAGCGGAGGGGAGGCAGATTCTGATGTTATTTATTGCCTGTATTGCACCAGGTGCTGGTGCCTGCGGAGAACCAACGGGGCCCTGAGATAGGAGTGGTAGGAACAGGCTTCCTCGGGGCTGTGAGTGGGGCAAAGGGGTCTCCCTGTGAGCAGCTTACCTGCCAAGCATAACATAAGTGACAGCGGGTCGATTTACAGTAACACGTGTGAATTATTTAGAGCTATTTTGCTGCAGGTACAAACCATGTCTGCTGCACAGATTCTGTTGTGGACATTGGTGGACTGAGAGGAGTCTAAAGTGTACATCTACAGGCACACTGTCCCTAAAGGGCTTAGAGATAAGAGACCGAAAGTCCCGAAGTCTACAGAAGAAAATGAGCCAGTCCATGTTCTGAGCAGTGTGTGTTCACTGTCTGATTCACATTTCATCTTCATCACATCGGACTGCAAAAAGCTTTAATTACAATCTGTCCCCCTGTGATTGGGATGGTTTAAATGTTGTCACAGTGTAATTACGGCTTGCCCCAATAACAAATGGAATGATATTGGCTGGACGTAATCCTCAGTGGGCTAAGTTTCAGTTGCCCAATGATGTGTCCTGAGTAGTACAGGAAAAGTCACGTCGCTTCTGTCCCTTCTTTCCTAACACATGTAATGGCAAGCTTGATTCTGGACTTTGTATTAGACTGCTCTGTGGGATGTTATCACAGAATCATAGAATGGTTTATGTTGGAAGGGACCTTGGATCATCTTGCTCCAACCCCCCCTTGCCCTGGGCAGGGACACCTCCCACCAGCCCAGGTTGCTCCAAGCCCCGTCCAGCCTGGCCTTGAACCCCTCCAGGGATGGGGCAGCCACAGCTTCTCTGGGCAACCTGGGACAGGGGCTCACCACCCTCACAGCACAGAATTTCTTCCTCAGATCTCATCTATATCTCCCTTCTTCCAGTTTAAAACCGTTACCCCTTGTTGATTAAAACTCTCCAGGTTCGGTAGTCCAGTCTGTAGGGCTGGTGCAGGGTAGAATGCCAGAGCAGGAGAAATATGAGGAGCAGAAAACAAATGATTCCATCTTTCTGTTATTGCTTATCCCAGCAATAAAACATCAAAAAGTTGTTCTCCAGAACTCATGAAATTTTAAAAGAATTTTTTTTTAAACTGTGTAAATCTGCTGAATTTGTGCATATTGTATGTTAATCCTCTTTCTCCAACCGGCAGGACGGAAAACTTTTATTTGTTAATAAAGCTGGGTTACTCAGGGAGTAGAGTCTAGAAGACGGAGTATTAAAAAGCAGCAGGAAATAATGCTGCATTTCACTGGGTAGAATCATTGGATTCAATACTATTAATTTTTTTTATTGAACTACTGAGCGTTTGGACTGCAATAGGCAGTGCCACACTCCCTGCACCTGGCAATACCAAACTGGTATTACTTAAAAACAGAGAAAACATTTTAACTAGGTAGTCTCAGAACTGGCCATTAGATATTTTTTTTTTATTGAAGCTTATATTTCATCACTCACGAGAGACATGAAAAATCAATTTTGCAAGACATATTTTTTAAAGCAACATATAATTGCTTGCAAACAGGGACTTAGACCAGAAGTGCCTCCTTCAATTATGCAGCAACAGTATTGCAGAATTATAACACGATGTATATTACTTTCTTGACAAATCAATAAAAAAATAAACAAACAGCAGCAGATTGGTCCCATGCTGATGCCAAGTCCACTCCCAGAAAGAATTTTATAGGCCTTATAAAAACAGGGTTTATATTATGGCATCTTAATTAGAGCAGCACTTCCAATGCTGCTGTGTATTTATGTAAATTGTTGGTTCCTGTAGATGGGACAGCCAGGCTGGGATCACTGCTTTTACCGGTGCTCGCTATCACTGTAGAGAGCTGCTTTCTTGCAATTTTGGCTACTTTGAGAAAAGATGAGACAGGAAAGTGAAGTTGGGAGTGAAGATTAGATGAGAAATGCTGAGGTTTTTTATGTTTTTTCCTTTCTGAAAACAGAAAAGATATTTTAAAATAGTCACTCTAACTGATAACAGAAATTTGGGACAGATCTTGCAAAATTTCTGTTTCTCTTTCAGTCTTTGAAGTATTTATTTCTCTTGTAGTATAACTATAAGTGAAATTTTGAAACAAATGTCATTTAGAATGGAAAAAAACCCCACAGATCCTTTTCAAAATCTGAAGAGAAATTTAAAGAGTTTATAATTATTTGCCTTTAAATCTGTGATTCAGAGTTGTCAAAATTGTATTTTGTCATAACTAGTTATTGTTTCAAGAAACCATCATTTGCGAGCTCTAGCAAATGATGGGAGAGGAATTTGGAGATTGCTGAACAGTATCACTACAGTGTTAAAAATTAACAAGATACAGTAAGAGTATATGGAATGCCTTTATCTGTAATTTGAACCAAAACTTTATAGATCCTTGTAAAACTTTGCTAAACTCTGCTGGAAATTAATTGCCATTTCCTAAAAAAATAGTATTTCTAGTTCTAGCCCTACAACTACACAGAGATAATATTTTATTATAGTAGAAAATCGTGGTGTGTGGGGTCAGATGGAGAGATGTGACTATGCCACATCAATAGACGAGCACTTGTTTTAGTGCTATGGCCACAATGTAGTTCAGAACAATCAGGCATCTAGGAAGAGAGAAGACACTCTTTTGGCTAGGTAGTTTGAATGTTTGTCCAGAATAAATATTTTAACTGCAGGCAGCAAGCTAGGATTATTCACTAAGTTTGTAGAGAGGAAGAAATTGGGAGAGGACTCTGGAAAGTAGGTAATTTTCATGAACGTCAGCAGTTTCTCTTCCCCTGCAGGCTCAGACACTTGCAGGGCAATTCACAGCTGCTGCTTCTGGCTTCCAGAGGTCAGGGTGGAATGTTTTTTCCCAGGAGACAAACAGGTGAATGGGCATGATCCAGGATGGATCAAAGATGTGACTGGACCGACAGTCTGGTGGTGAAGAGAGTCCTGACCTTTCCCCTGTGTGGCAATAGTCCCAGAAATGTCAAGTCTGTTCCAGAATTTGGAGCTGGACAGTGATCAGGTTTACTTAGTTCAGCCCATTTTGTCATGAAATTCACGTTCTCCATGTTTGGAAAGGGTCATTGGTGGGGTCCCAGTCCAACTTCTTCGCTTGCCCTGATGCTGAAGGCTAGGTCATCTACCAGGAGGGCAGCAGATGCTGAGTGCAAGTGGGTGGCTCTCTGGTAGGGTCACAGAGATTTCCCCAGCAGACAGACTGTGCTGCCCTGGGAGGTCTCAGACATGTCGGCCTGCTTGGACCATGCAGGGAGAGGATACAAGAAGCCGGATGGTCCAGAGAGGGTCCAGGGCCAGCCCGGCAGTGTGCAGCCCTGCTGTAAACATGACAGAGCACCACTGGGACCATGCACGTCCCCAGGACGCTCCTACATGCCCGTGCCAGTTTGAGCTGTGCTACGGCAGATATCCAGCAGAGCTTGTGTTCTTGTTTGGAGTCTGTCTTCCCTTGGCACGCCTGAAGCGTAGCTGCTCTGAGACGGTGGCCAGGATTTTTTCCTGCAAGAACTGTTCCCCTGCAGGGGGGCAGCGTGGACGCACCTGTAGTTTCTTTCCTGGTAACAGCTCAGCTGCTTCCCTGTCACTTGAGACAGACCTGTTTGCCAACAGACTCCTTCAGTCTGTCAATGTCAAGTGATGCTGAAAGCAGCCACCAAACATGCAGTGTCCCTCCTGCACCTGCAGCATCCATTGGTTTCCATGGGCACTGGAAACGCTCAGCACTCCTTCACCCAGCCGATGTCAGTTCCTCTTCTAGCAACACCCCTCCATCCACCGCGAGCCATCCGGCAGTGATGATAAGAGCCTTTTCCTGAAGCTGAGGTTTGCACTGAAGCGGTTGGGTTGCCCTCCTGTAACACCTGTCTATCTCTCTCTTGCGGTGAAGGTTGTCTTTCAGGCCGGTTGCCGAACAGTTACAAGGTGCAGATGTAAATGTACAAATACCTAGACAGGCGGAGTGGAAATCTCACAGTATTTGATTAACCTGAATTACTTGCTTTCATAAACAAGTAGGTTTTGAAGATCTCTCCAGGACTGCAAATGATTTTGGCAATTATCTCAGAGAGATAATTACAGATTTCAAAAGAGGATGCTCTAACAGGGATAAGGGAGGATACAAGGTGACCTACTGCAGTAATCCACCATGAAGATTAGGGAGGAACACATCAAAAGGAGCTGGGTTTATCGATGCAATTTCTATTAACAGGATTAGTGGTGATAACAGAGGAAAACTGCCCCAGACAAGAGACATTTCTCTTCGGAGATCTGAAAACAACAGTCACATTCACTATCCTGGAACCACGTGGGTGAGAGGCTGGTGTCATCCTTTGGTCCTGTCCCCACCAGAGGCTGTGGTGGAGTGGTCCTGCTGAGGATAAGATGTTGTGAGCTGTGTTGCAGGCCACTGCTCTTGGTAAAACACCCAGACCCAGGAGGTATGGGTGTGAATCTTGGCACTGCCACCGTCCCCTTTCCGGCACGAGGGAGTCTCCCTGGTCCACTCCTCTTGCCTGCCCTGTTAAGAGGATGCAAAGGTTGGGTCCTCTCTGGGGCAAGTGCTATTTTAGTACGTGTTCTCTAATAGGAGAACAAGAAAGATGGAGGAAAGGAGGCGGGTAATGTTGTGAACACATTTTTATAACAGAGCTTGCTATGAAATGACTGAGAAATACCAGTTCAATTGGATTCCCAGATTCCCCCTTCAGCTTCTGGTGTTGGTGTGTGCTTGTTTATCCTTCTAGAGAGCTAGGACTTCTTTAAAAAGCTTGATTATTATTTTTTTTTTAAACTCAGGAGAGAAAACCTAAGAAATATAAAATCCTCTTGAATTCTCAAGCCCTTGAGTTGGGGGAAAAAAAAGTTGCCTAGTTGGAGATGCCAGGATGGGGATTCCTGACAACTCGGAGATATTTTTTTTAGCTGTTCATGCTGTATATTCTCCAGTTTTAAAAAACTTGTCTGATTTCTCTACTAACGAAGTGGGGTTTGAATTTAGAGGTCTTGTAGTTGTTCTTCCATTGTGAAAAATGGAAAGTGGCAGGCAGGTGACAGGCAGGCCAGTGCTGCGAGCTGTCATGCTGTCATCCCCATCTCCAATTTGAAGATGGTCTCACTGGCCTTCTGTGGAGCCTGGAGCCTGGGCACTGCCCCTGCTGCCAGGTGCCCTGGGCCTGGGCATCCCAAAGCAAAGCCCAGGAGACTCACCCCATCTCCCCGGGTGCTGTGCCCAGAGCACACCCCCATGGGCGCACACCTGTGCACAGGACATAGACCCAAGTAGTTTCCCATGTACATCCTTGTTCATCCTCCTCCCACGCCTCCCTGGAGGTGTCAGGCTGCCTCCTCTCTGGGGGTGCTGCATGCTGCCCCCATGCAATGGTCCAGCTTCTGCATCCTGCCCCCTCCTGAGGTCTGTTTACATAAAAATCTGCAATTTGCCAGGCCTAAATGAGATCAGCTGAGTGCCCAAGGTTGTTAATAATACGTTTGTTTGAACAGCTTTGACTCTTCTGCATATGTAAGCTTTCTTTATTCCTGTGCCGGGCTATTCTAAAAAAGCAACAACTCCCATTATTAGAACTCTCGCCACGAGATTTATGAAGTGTCACATACCAAACAAGGTACAGTGGAGTATCCACCACCCCTTGGCTTTCTGATGCATACATAATACTCAAAACTCCCACAAGCAATGACTGGAACTGTCATTTTTTTCATTCTAGGACAGCCAAATTTTTACCACTAATTGCATTTTTGTTCCCCTAGAATACTTGAAACCATTTGATAAAACACATGAATCATCCTTGATTTTGGGTATGGACCCCCAAAGCAACCATTGGTTCGGAGTGAGAGGGATATAATGTTGTGCTCAGAGTCTCTGATTAAATTTCCAGATTGCAGAGTTGAAATGTAAATGATAGATGCTGGTGTGTAAAGGTGTCACAGTGTCAGATGGTCAATACATTTCCAGCATAGCTTTATGCGGAGGGAAAATTTAATTTTCAACCAGCCAAAATTTTCAGAAATTGAAAAAAGTATTATTGAAAATTATTTGGATTTCAATTTTCTTTCCCCCCCCCCAATATTTCCTGAAGGAAAACTCAGCTTCTGCAAGAAAAAAAATATCTCTTTCAATCTGCTTTCCCTGTGATACAGTATTCTGACTTGGACACCTTGGCCAACCAGACATAGATAATTCTGTCAAGTTAAAAATTGACATAAAATTTGTCCCTCAAATTCATATTTTCAAGAAAGGGTTCATTTGATGTAATACAAAAAGACAGATCAGTTCACTTCGTAAAAATATCACCAATATCACCAAAACAAAGAGTATTTGAGTTAAATAACCTGAGAAACAAGGAAGTTCAGGGTTTGAACATAAGTACTCTCTCCCAGTCAAGGGCACTGATCCCCCAGCAGGGGAGGAGCTGCTCCTTTTGTTGTCTCTGGGCAGCTGCAAGTTGCATCTCGCCATGATCTGGGATCTGTCAGTGTTGACCATACAGGCAATAACCTGGTCATTGCTCCTGGGTCGTCTGATGCTCTGTATGAATTCTGGGGTCAATATTAAGCAGAAACAAAATCTGTTCCTGTTCTACAATTTCCCAAGGGAAATTTCAGCCCTTGCTGGGCATCAAAGTAGAATCAGAAGGAACGAACAGCAAAATCTTTTGGAATTAGGGATCATAAAAGCCATGGTTTTGTCGTGTGATCCCACCCCCCAGCAGAAGCAGTGTCCAGAGACCTTTCGCGTTAGTGCCTCACGTGTGATGAGTTCTGGATCTTACACACACAATGTCGCAGCTAGATGTGAGATATTTTAGTGCAGGGGTCTCACCAGGTGCTCAGGACGCAGAAATGGTACCTGCAGTATCTTCCACTCATGATAACATTTCCCATCCTGAAGGTCACTGAGGACCAAGAAAGTCATAGAAATTATCAACAGAGAAAGCGTGACAGAGACAGCTTCTCCCCCACTCTCTCTGGGAGGCAGTGGTTGGCAATCAATCAATCACAGACAAACTAACCTACTTCAGCAACACACAGGGTAAGTGGCCTCCTAGGCAACTTTCTGGCCCCTTGGCAGCACCTTCAGGAATCAGAGCTCATGGTCCACAAGGTTGTCATAGTCTGTAGAGTTGGTTTTAATTTTTTAGACCTGTCAGGATGAAGTGCTGATGGTGGACATGGGAATGTGCCTAAGATACCCCTACACAACATGAAATGAGGAGCTCAAATCACCTCTAAGGAAAGATGTCTGTTGATTCCTCCTATGCTCAGAAATGGGTGATAACTTGGGTGCTACCCAGCTCCAGGAGCTCCAGGACAAGTTAGAAGAGCAGTAGGGTACTTGGCTCAGGGCTCTTCATAAGCAGTCTCAAGTGACAGAGAGCCAGTAAGAGCCATGTGGCATGAAGAAAAGAGGGTGGAGGAAGGGGTTTCAGTGGCAACTCATGATTTGATGATGGAGGCTGCCCAGACACTGGTCTGAAAGCTCCTGCTTGAGAAGGACTTGCTGGAGCCTGGCTAGCCTCCAAGAACCAGCATAGATGAGAGCAGCACATCTTCAGAGCTTCAGTACTCACCATGTTCTGTCCTGAAGGATCTGCTAACGAGCCCCTCTTTAATTACTTCCTCTTGAACAAAAAGTGAGAGACTCAAGCATATAAAATGCCTCCATGTATGTAACCAACTCAGTTCAGCAGATGGAGACTTTAACCTATTTCGTATCGAGACTAGCTGCAGGATCAATTTCCCCTTGAGCAGCAAACCAATGTCACAATAAAAGAGAAGTGCTGTGCACCTCACACCCACCCCGTCTCTTTCACCTGCTACCTGGCCCAGATTAGGAGAGCAGCGGTTAAAAATAGTCCCATTGCAGAAGCTGTGGGAGACCACCTGGCTTCAGTGCAGAGCAGGTTCACACCTCTCAGTGTCATCTTCTCACCCCAGTTACCTTGCTGGCCTCCCACAGCCCTCCCCAGACCCAGCACAGCACTGGATCCCTCATGCTGATATGAAACATGCTGAATAATTGATGATCTAGTTTGCTGACTGAACTGAAAAATGGTTTTTTTGGGTCAAACCAAAATGAAATGCTTCTCTCTTTTTTTCTTTCTTTTTTTTTCTTTTTTTTTATCCGCCCCCCCCCCCAAGATCTGAAAAAGAAACGCACAGTCAAGCGCATTTGAAGAGGGAATTAAACATTTTGTTTGGAAGTTTAGTTAAAGCTCTTTCCTGTGTCCTCTTGGGTCAAAACAGACAGAGAAGAAACAAGGGGAGAATAACAAGAGATAGGAAATAAACAGGTTTTGTCCCTGAAACCTCCAGTTCCATGCTTGGCTACCCACAGACTGGGCTTATGCTATGTGACCTTATCAGCTATGCAGTGTCCTAGAAAACTGTGAGGCAAAACTGAGCTACAACGGCGACCTGTGTGTTGGCTTAAAGATCCTTGCAAAGTCTTGTGAGAGTGACCTTACCTGCTGTGGGGAACATGGTCTCATTAGCCAGGAGATGAAAGAAGACACATTAAAAAGGAAAAAAAAAGTGTAGAAAAAACCCTGCAAAACTGCAAGGTACCACCAGAAAGGGACAGACAGCAGGAGCTTTGGGATATCTCCAGGGCTGCTGATGGCACAACGGACCAAACTGCTGAGGAAAACCTCTGTTTGCCCTCCTGATTTTCAGACTATTTACAAAAGATTAAAAAAAAAAAAATTATTTCCAAAAACTCAGACTATTTCTAAAGATAAGGAAGAAGAGATGTCTGGAAGGTGTGTCACACCTGCAGGGATAAGGAGGAAGAAGCAGTATGTCAAGGACCCTTCATATGTCTATGTAGGGTGTCCTGAATCAGCAAGTAGCTATGTGAACGGCCCCAAGGAAACTTCAGAACTCCCACCTCTCCTGGTCCACAGAGGAAGACGGTGTCACCACGCTGGTGGCAGGTTTGTGCGCTGGTCCCAGCTCGCTATGACTGGTCTGCTGCCCATTGAACGGCTCAGAAATGGGGGAAGCAAGAGGGGAAGATAATAGGAAATGTGGATTCTTGTTGAACAACTGAAAATGAGAGACTTTTGTTTGAAAACCATTTTCTGGGCCAAAAAGTAAATATTCCTTTTTGTCAGAAAATTGAAATTGGCAATAAGAAAACATTTTAAAGAGGAAAATATCATAGAAATCATAGAATCATTCAGGTTGGAAAAGACCCTTGGGATCATCGAGTCCAACCATCAACCCCACTCTACAAAGTTCTCCCCTACACCATATCCCCCAACACCACATCTAAATGACTCTTAAACACATTCAGGGTTGGTGACTCCACCACCTCCCTGAGTAGCCTATTCCAGTGTCTGACCACTCCTTCTGTGAAGAATTTTTTCATTATGTCATCCCTATTCATGATCCCACCTTGCTTCTCTGCTCACACCCTGTTTTGCAAGGCCAAAGGGGCGAGTCCCAGCGTGACATGCCGTCCTGCAGGATGCTGAGACCCGGGTCTGCTGTCCTGTCTCTTCAGTCACCATGACCAACTAAGATATGATGATTGGGACCATTTAACATGCCATCACCTGCCCATCCACTGCTTTGTTCAGTTCCCCCTGTGTTGCACGGGTCAAAGGAAGTACAAGAGGTTCCTTGTAGGTAATGCAGGACCTCTTGTTCCCTCAGGCTACCAGACAGCATTAACTGGGAGGGAGGTCATGGTGGTCCACCTCTCTTGACTGACTGTGCAAAGGACCCATGCACACGCAGTTCCCCTGAAGGATTTTTCAAGAGATGCAAGCTTATTACTTGCTTCTGAGAAAAATGCTTGAAAATGATGTGCTTGTCGCTCACTGAAACAATACTAACTCTAAGTTCAGATAAGATGTGAACTTAGAATTAAAGGCAATAAAAATAAAGTAAAATAAAGCACAATACTTTTACAACCAATACAAAAAGAGGATTTGCAAAACAGAGTACGCTGTTATCTATTTTACATTACTGACACTCCTGCAGAGTTTAGTGCTGCACAAATCTATCATGAAAGGCCTGCTTGATTTTAGACCTAAAGCTTCCCGCTGCATAAGAACCTGGGATTATTGACCCCCTGAATCATGCTATAATGGCATAAATATTGACAATCATTGAGGTAAACATCAAGGTTTATTGACCAAGGTGCAGTAGCTATCCAGGTTTACAAAACGAGAAGGAATGGCAAATCATGTTTCATGAGACAGGCTGTCAGTACAGGTTTTTATCACTTACCTGAGCTGGAAATGTCTGCCCTGAGATTTCATGGGGAGAGAGGTCATCTCTGCTCCTGGGGTAGTGCGCTCCCAAGCGGAGCTGCCCCAGCCCAGCTGAGCCCATTCCCCCTCACTGACTCATGACAACGCTTGCAGATGATGTATTTTTATGAGGATAGCCAAGGTAAAAGACTTTCCGAGGAAATTATTCTGTGGACCATTTCCATGCAAACCACCTACTGCAGGGTGGCAGAGAGCAGAAAAGACTCAGAACAGAGCACATTCCTGTGCCACCTGCTCTGGGTGACTCTGGTCTGGCAGGGGGTTGGACTGGGTGATCTCCAGAGGTCCTGTCCAACCCCTGCCATTCTGTGATTCTGTGATTCTGTGACTGAAAAAAGATAAGTCATGCACATTCAAATTCCTGCACATGTGCATATTATGATTAAAATGGCAATTAGGAAAATCTGAGTGGCGGGTTTTATTAGCCCGTCAGCCTGCATTCCATTACATATGTATGCTTTTCAAATACGGTGTGTGTCCATTCACATACCTGTTCATACACTACTTCGGGAAGCTTATGTAGGCTCCAATTCACCCTTTACTTGTGTGTCCACATGGGAAATATTTCTGGGTCATAATCTGTTATCTTTCAGAGCACAAGCCAACTACCAATAACTGCTGCAGTTCGGAGAGAACATTTTCCCCAGGCACTTTATTTGATAATTGTCCGCCATGGGGCTCCTCATCTGTTACTGGCCCCTGTTCGGAGAGGAAACCAAGCTGGAGGGAGTCCTGTTGTGATCAGGTCTGGTGATTTCAGCTATTGTAGGTCCTACCTGATTACCTTTCCTGAAGTCTTTTCTCTTCTGAGGAGACTGGCAGGTGTTCTTGCTTGCCACCATGACTCTTTCCAGGCAGTCCTGATGCAAGCTTTTCCCATACTAACAGGATGACTTAGCTCAGACCATGCCTCAGCGCCTCCTGCACCTCTCAGCCATTCAGATGCGCTTCCTGCATAGCAAAGTATCAGTCTCCTGAGAGTTTCTTGTTTCACTGGCAATTTTTCCTTTCTAGAGAGGTGGAACTGAACTCAAATGTGAGGAGATACAGCAAACAAGATCTCCTATTTTGCACAGCAGTTTTCCCTCTGTCACCCAATATTGGAGCTACCTGAACACATGCATAACTATATGAGATTCATAGTGGTGGAAACTCTCACAATGTCAGATATTTCATTTCCACCCACGGACTCTGATGATGGACTAGTCACTATGGAAACCCTCCCAGCCTCCTTTCTTCACCTTCTATTATAGATTGTCACTATCTATTTGCCACCAGTGGCAGACAGCCTATGCAGAGATATTTAAGAAGATGGCCCAGGAGCTCTGGGGCTGCTAAAGGAAGAAAATAGAGGACACTAACATGCCTGGCTTCCTGAGGCAGCTCCGCCATCTTACTGATACTCGTTGCACACATCCATCCTCATTTCAAGAGAAAAACTTCTCCTGGATTAATGCAAATTCAGGGAGGGCAATGAATATTCAACAACCTCCAAAAACGAAAGAGGGAAACACAATGAAATTTCGGGCTGAATATTAAGCAATAATTCCTATTAATTAAAATTAGACTTCAAGGATTTGAGCAGAGATCGCAGTCAGCAGTAGTTAGATGAAACCGAATGAATATTTAGCATCTCTTATTCCTAGGATTCAAATTCTCACTGAGCTGTGTAATATTCTGACTCTATGCTGTCCAGAGTAGTAGTCTGAATTTGAAATATATTATGATACTCATATAGGAAGTGACAGAAACAGTCTCATTATTGCCGAAACATATCTTGGCAGATAAACTGCTTTGATGCAGCAAAGTCAGTCCTAGAATTATTTGATTATTAGTTTTTAGAATGTTTTGCATTTAGTTTTGTTCACTGTCCACTTTTTTTTTTCTGTTGAGGTGCCATAGACACTAATTTTGCAAATGACTGGGCTTTTCACAAAATTTGTTGTTCATAATGGTTCGTATGGTTTGACAGCATAAAGGCTTTCTCTTAAAAGTAGGGTTTGGCTCAGGAAAGTGCTGGGTTGTATTTAAGCACATGCTTTAAGTACCAGGCTGAAAAAGGACCCCAAAAGCAAGAAACGAGCAAAGCCTCATCAGCACTAACTCAAATGGTCTTGAGCCACAGGGTTCATTCCTACTAGCTCTGAGCATCAGCATGTGTTGAGCTCAAATGCAATCTCAGCTTCAGGACTTCTGGTGTACGTTACTATTGCTACCACTATTGCTATTGCTGTTGCTATTGTTATTGCTATTACTATTAACATTAACATTATTTTATTTATTTACTTTTTTATGCCTTCTCCACATGAATTGTATTATTATTCCCAACCCTTGTTAGTAAGTCTGATATGAAATCTTTCTGTTACCAATTACGTAATGTCTAGGACAGACCCTGTAGTGTTGAAATTTCTTCTTCAGACAATATTAATACCTTTTCGGAAAATAGAAATTCTCCTTACAGTAGATCATGCCTTTCCTAACTACATTGGTGACTTTGCATACAAAAGTTGATTTGTCCTTTAGTCAGCCCAGAAGTCTGGAGGTACGGTTTGCCATTGCAGTTGTTCATCTCATAGAAAGTAATAAAATATTCATTGTTTCCTTGCTCTTGCTGTAATTTTTTTGGACGTTCACATTTGCCCTGCAGCCACCATGAAATATAGCTCTAAGTTCACTGCAAGGACCCAGTGGGATATGTCCTTGAAATGAAAGGATTTAAGCAAAACACGTTTAGATAGTTCATTGGGTACCTGTCTTGTAATTTTGAGGTTGTAAGACAAGCGGCAGTGCATTCCTTACTCCCATGAACCATATAATGAAGCATAAGTGAGGCACAAATGAAGCATTAAAGCTTCTGTTGAACTGGACCCAACTCGAAGGATGCAGACATCAGATCTCAGCTTCTTCCAACACAATCCTAAACTTGACCTATTAGGTCTGTGATCCCACCTCGGTGCTGGATGGCAGCCGTTGGGGACAGATGACAGTTGAACATGCCATAGAATAAAAGAAGAATTAATCAGTCAGTTGAACTTCCTTGCATATTGCTCTTTTTCTTTAATGTCACCAAACTAGATCTCAAACACGGTCTTAATGTGATGGCCTGGTGCTGAGTTTACATTTACTTCCATCAGAATAGTCACGGTTAACTCCAGCTCAGCCACACGGCGCACGGGGAACCGTTAGTACAGGGCACTGTGGCTTCTGTGCAAACAAAGTGCAGAATACCTGCCTCAGGGTGTCTGGCCTTGGCCCACTCTTGGCTTTGAAAGTCTATCTAACACCACTGTTTTGACAAGTGAGTTATAACAGATTAATTAGCATTCTAGGGGTAATGCAGGGTCCCTCTCTTGCAGTGAAAGGTTCTGACTTCCTCCTCGGTGAATTAATCCTTTTATTTTCAGGTTTGGACTTGATCACTCTGTGGAATGACCCCAAATCTCTTCAGGGACTTTCATTAAACACATACGAATCCTCCTTGAAAAATTGCTATTCCTGTGGTGAGCAATACTCAAATGTTGCAGCTCTGCTTAACCAGTTCGTGTCCCTCCCCAGCGGCCATGCATTTCCAGTGGCAGAAAGTCCTATGTTTAAATGTTCTCATTCAGAGGAATCAGTAACCCACCAAGCAGTAACTGCAGTGAAGGACCCTGCTGTCACCACTTGCTAAAAGCTGCACGTCCATCCCCTAAACTTGTCTGCTGCAACTCCCGCTCACAGGCTGCAAAGGCAAAGCATCTTGAAAGCTTTTGTGAGCTGGTTAAGATCAAAGAAATTTGGTTGCGTAAATCATAATATTTCTGGAATACTAAACTGGAATAAAAGGAAGCTAGCATCGCAAACGGAGGAAAATGTAAATGTGGAATGTTGAATGGTCTCCTCTAATGGACCTGTCTCAAGCTTGCCAACCTCAGCCACCAAACAGGCTGGCAAGGACCGTTCCCACTTCTGACACAAATGAGAGGCAGTGAGGGTGCGGTCCTGAGACAGATTCCTGCTTACTGGGGTTCCAAATGTGTTTGCAGACTGCTCTTTAGCCCCTGCTAAGAGCGAGCTGTGCATTAACACACTGGATGTTCTTGCGGAGAAGGTGACCCTGTTGCATAGAGCCTGTGGGGCTTGTTGTTTGACACGTTGACTGTTATTCCAAATCCCTGAAGGTGTTTACTGTAGCAGATGACAGAAATACAGAGCCCCTGATTCAAGGTAGAACTGGAAGCCAGCCCAGACTGGAGCGGTTAGTGCTGTGGTGTTGTGTGAGTTAAAGGACCACACAGGTGTAACACTGCCCACAGCTGCAACCAGGTCTCTGGGGTCTGGTAACCTGCACAAGATGCTCAAGATCACAGAATCACAGAATGGTAGGGTTGGAAGGGACCTCTGGAGATCATCTAGTCCAATCCCCACCAGAGCAGGGTCACCCAGAGCAGGTGGCACAGGAACACGTCCAGGCGGGTTTGGGATGTCTCCAGAGACGGAGACTCCACCACCTCTCTGGGCAGCCTGTGCCAGGGCTCTGCCACCCTCACAGGAAAGAAGTTCCTCCCCATGCTGAGATAGAACTTCCTTTGTTCAAGTTTGTGCCCGTTACCCCTTGTCCTGTCCCTGGGCACCACTGAAAAGAGCCTGGCCCCATCCTCCTGACACCCACCCTTTCAGTATTTATCAGCATTGATAAGATCCCCCCTCAGTCGTCTTTTTTCCAGACTGAAGAGACCCAAATCCCTCAGCCTTTCTTCGTAAGAGAGGTGTTCCAGTCCCCTAATCATCTTGGTAGCCCTTTGCTGTCCCCTCTCTAGCAGTTCCCTGTCCTTCTTGAGCTGGGGAGCCCAGAACTGGACACAGTACTCGAGGTGTGGCCTCACCAAGGCAGAGTAGAGGGGGAGGATGACCTCCCTCCACCTGCTTGCCACAAGATGGCAAACAGGTGAGCTTGCTTCCTCCTGCCAGGTTCCTCTGAGCTCTGCTTCCTCCTGCCAGCCAGGCAATAGTATTTTCTCAGACTGGAGACTGACTAGAATGTGGATTTGCAGTAAGGGATGTGGGAGTCCTTGTGGGCAACAAGTAAAACGTAAGCCAACATTGTGCCCTTGCAGTAGAGAAAACCAATGGCATCCTGGACTGCCAGCAAGTTAAGGGAGGTGATCCATCCCCTCTGCTCAGCATGAGTGATAAACATCTGTAGTGCTGGGTCCAGTAATGGACTCCCCAGTAGAAGATAGGCAGAGATATCCTGGAGCAAGTCCAGCGCAAGGCAACAAAGATGATTAAGGGACTGGAGTATTTGTGGTATGGGGAGAGGCTGAAAGACCTGGGAGTGTTCAGGCTGGAGAAGAGAAGTCGCAGGGGCATCTTATCAATGTGTATCCATGCCCGATGGGAGGGTGTAAAGAAGATACAGCCAGACTCTTCTCTCTGTTATACAGTGCCAGGACAAAAGGAAATGGGCACAACCCAAAATACAGGAAATTCCATTTAGAAAGAAGAAAAGACTTTTTCTACTCTGAGTGTGATCAAACACTGCAACAGGTTGCCAGAAAGATTGTGGAATCTCCATCCTTAGAGGTATTGAAAAACTATCTGGCCATGGTCCTGGGCAGCCTGCTCCAGCTGACCCTGCTTTGAGAAGGGGGTTGGGGCTGGAAGGTCTCCAGAGGTGCCTTCAGCCTCAGCGATTCTGTAGTTCTGTGATGCTTGTAACATTGTTATTTAGGCTGCTGTTTTGTAGGACAGTCGCTGACATTAAAGGTTCTCATCTTATCTAAAGCTTTGTGCTTCTAGTAAGATAAACCTAACACCACACTAGGACAAATGTCCTGGCCCAATTCAAAACAGCTGCCTGTTAAATCCTCAGTGCTAGGCTTCATAGGTCTTTGGAACGGGTATGAATTCACCAGCATGGTCTGTGTGTGGTGTCCATTTCTGACCATAGCAGATAACAATAGTGTCATTTCTACAAGACTCGAAAACAAATAATTAACTGAAGAGCTCTGTTAGATTGGTATTTCAAGTAGATAATAGAGAGGTCATGGAGCTGACCAGGAGGTTACAAGCAAAAAACCCTGTATTATTAATCCCAGATGTAGCACCAATGATTTACCTGTCAAATCACTTCATATTACTATTTTGAATAGCTCTTGGAAGCTAAAAATGCCCCAAGCAAAGCCAAGTCACTGACTTGTACATAATAAAAAAACCCATATTTTTGAAAAAAACCAGTGTTCTGCTTAAGAGATGAGGCTGCTTTATATTAAGTCTATCCATAAATGGACCAAAAGAATTATCCTGAGCATGCAGGTGTCAGCTGAAACCATGTATTTCTGTTATAAAATAGCCCCTCTGCATCCAGTTTGTCTAATTTTTTTTATAAAATACGTTTACCCCTTATTCCCTGCAGAACCACACTTCTCTGCACATTTCTATGATATCCAGTCAGACTAAACTCTGTCCTCTGAACTGGTCCAGAAATACTTCTGTGGCAGGACAAAACCAAGAGCTTCAGGACAGAGAACATGGTGGACGGGTTGTTGGTACCAGCTAGGGCTCCTGTTGTATCTAGGAGATGTGACCACACTTCAGCAAGCACCTGGTAAGGGAAAACAAACACTTCCAGTAATGCAGCCCCACCAGCAGCCTTCCTTCTGGCTTGGAGTAGCTGTGCTTGAACCTACAGGACTGAACCTCCGTGTCCCTACAGAAGGTGAACACCCTCACCACAAGGCTTGAAAAACGGTCTCTGCTCAAGTCTCAGCTCTCTCCTTCTCTCTGATTTTTGATGAGAAATTCCATCTAGGTGCCAAGACATGTTTCCCTATTAAGAATGTGTTGACACTGGTACATTCCCACAAGCAGCATTAGTTTGAAGACATGTATGTTTTTTGAGGAAAAGCTGTTTCTGGGAAGGCTGCTTCCCTGCTGTGATCCTGCACCGTTCTGTGAGCCATCTGGGTGACATTTCCTCCCACGTGCTGGGCCAGCACCAGTCCTTTCCTCCACTTACCTCTACCTCCAGCACGTGGTCTCTGCACCCATCTCTGGCCAGAAGGTGCTTTGCAAGGTGCCGCAAGTGGTCCTGCTCCCTTGTCAGGGCATGCAGGAAGACATAAGGTGGTGTGTGGCCTGACCCCGTTGGATCAGGGCTTCTATTTAATTTGTCTTCCACGGTCTCACTGCTAACTATCTGCGTACAAAGACTCATTAATAGGGCAACACATGATTTGCCCACATTAGGGAAATGAGAACAGGATTGCTATCTGTCCATTACATTTGCATATGCCGTGAGATCATTTTACAATCAATTGAAATTCCTACTGAGGACATGTACGGGACTCTGGAAATGCAAATACATTCCCTTTTCTTTTGCACAGGAATGACTTTTTGAACTCAAAGCTTCCTAGAGCAAATATTAATGCTGTTACAACTAGAAACCCCAGTAGAACTCTCTGAATGGGATAAGAGGAGCTGGGAAGTGAGGATCACCTTTTGTCTCTGGTAGAAGGGCAGAAAACAGTTAAAAACTGCCGCACCTAATAAAAGAGAACAGGAAAACAGAATGTCTCTGGCAGTGTTCAAACTGCCCATTGAGAGGTTGCACCTTGCTTGAGTCTTGAGGGATCTTGCCAGCAAAAGCTTCACAAATTCATTGACCCCACCAGCACTTTGCACAAGACCATGCTCCACAGCAGCACGGTCTGTGGAGCAAAATCCCACTTCAGTTCCACCAGCAGGACGGAAAGAAAAATTGAAAACCAAGGAACCAGTCTGGCTTCAGAGGGACAGACCGAAAGATTCAAACATATTTAAGGTAATAATTCAAGTTAACACCTGAAGAAGAGAAGAAGGAGAAATCACACTTCTGCTCTGAACATACTTTGCACAGGGAGGGCTGCAGCAAGTCAAATTCATCCACAGTGTGCTGCGACATTGTTGATCCAAACAGACATGTTTCACATGTTCAAACATGTTAAGGGTCCTTCAAGACTAATTTATTCTTTATTCTTGGCAAGTCTTTAGAACTTGGCATGATGCAGCATGGTCCGGTCTCTTGATACAGTGCAGGCCTCAAGACTGTTCAGGTTCTTCTGTCCTGTGATTCCAGGCAAATCTCAGCATGCTTTTGTCAAAGTCTGGGCACCCAGCCTAAGAGCCTAGGCTCCCCATGTTCAGTGAATATATCATGGAGACAGAAGCATTGCCAGATGATCATTCACCGCATCTAACCCCGCCAATGTATACACCACTCTCAGGGAATTTGATAGTCATAATTTTTAAGCCAGTGCTGTGATTTTGAAGATATATTTCCTGCTATTTAAATGTCAAGCAATAGTTTTCAGATAGCTGGTTTCTGCATGAGTCATGTTCTTTTCCACTTCAGGGATGCAGAGGCAGGTTACACCAGGACTGGAAAAATCGCTAGCAAATGCTCTGTCCAAACATGCAAGGTGATTATGATTTGGGAAAGAAAGAAGGAGATGAAAACTCCTGCAGCTCACAGGATCTGTGAGTCTCCCTCAGGGAGCATCAGAAGACACCAGGCTGTTGGGTTTTGCATTTGAAATCATGAGGTCCCTTCCAGTGCAATTAATGTAGTGGAGAGGTAGGCAATGAACCACTGACAATAAGACTCAAAGGGAAGTCTTTTGTGTTTTGAGCTCAGGGAGGAACATGTCCTTGCTCAAGAAGTAGCAAGTTGCAAGCAAAAATTCGCTGCTGTGCCAACTGGATACCATGAGCATCAGACCTTCTGCAGTGGCAGACGTGAGGGCAATATTACAAGGAGAGCCTCCCCGTCTTTCAAGGATAAAAGCAATAGAATGGGTTGCTACAAGCTGTACAGTTAATTATTTTGCATATGGCTAACAAGCTTTTTCCATGATCTAGGAAGGCTTTTGACATCTTCCAGAATCAAGGCCAAGATGTGAGTTACCAAAGGACAATTCTCCACCCCAGAGCAATCCTTTAAAAGAAAGCGATTTGAGCGGGCACCCAGGCCTTGGTGGGCCATCGGAGTAGGACAGGGCTCTTTTCTGGAGGGTCATGTGTATGGTGGGGTCTAGCCCAAGGTGATTTTGTGATCTAACATTAGCGTGGGACTGCCATGGGCTGTGCAGGGATGTTTTTTCAGCCTCAGCTTGCTGGCTGTAGCAGGGAGTGGTAAAAAAACAGTTCTTAATGTCATGGACAGAGAGGGCTTTCAGTACTGTGCTGATTGGCCCTTTATATCTATAGAAGATGTTTTTCCGTTTCTCTAGCGTCATTTAAACCAATGATTCAGTGTGTTCCTCCCTACCAAACCCACACAGACTGTACCACTGGCTTATTATCCACCTCAATAAATTGTTTTTGATCGACATTGATTCATGTTTGACAGAATTGTCACCTACAGTATTGTTCACCAAGTTATTTTCTTTAGATATTAGTGATGGACTTGATCTTATTCTCTCATCAATTAGCAAGGCCTCAAAGTTACATGTGGTGGCCTGTTATTTCCTAAAGTCTTGTCTTTGTCTTTCATAACTGGTTCTCACCCCCCTGTTCCCACCTGAGCTGATGGCCAGTGAATACAGCATTCAGCCTTTCCTTTCCACTGTTTTGGGGTTCATTTCCCCCTTCTCATCAGCAATAGGCTCCCCCTTCCTTAAGTCCAGGCTGTTTAAAGTGCACCTTTGGGCTGTAAAAAGGGTCACTTTTTCCTTTTCCCAGAAAGGTGACACTAAAATACCCCTCTGACCCACATTCAGAAGGTTTAGTTTTAGTCAATTTAAAAAAAATAAAAATAAATGCATGTTTCAATGAAATTAACTTTTTGCAGTGGAAAATAGTTCATACTAAAACGTTCAACCAGTTTAGCAGGACAAATCTATTCCCTCAGCTCTGGTTCTGGCCGCCCACCTTCTTCAAAGCCATGATCATAGAATCATAGAATCATAGGGTTGGAAGGGACCTCTGGAGATCATCTAGTCCAATCCCCACCAGAGCAGGGTCACCTTAGAGCAGGTTGCACAGGAACACGTCCAGGCGGGTTTTGAATGTCTCCAGAGATGGAGACTCAACCACCTCTCTGGGCAGCCTGTGCCAGGGCTCTGCCACCCTCAAAGGAAAGAAGTTCCTCCTCATGTTGAGATGGAACTTCCTACGCTCAAGTTTGTACCCATTACCTCTTGTCCTATTGCCAGGCACCATTGAAAAGAGCCTGGCCCCATCCTCCTGACACCCACCCTTTAAGTATTTGTACACATTAATTAGGTCACCCCTCAGCCGTCTTTTTTCCAGACTAAACAGACCTAATTCCCTCAGCCTTTCCTCATAAGAGAGGTGTTCCAGTCCCCTAATCATCTTGGTAGCCCTATGCTGCACCCTCTCCAGCAGTTCCCTGTCCTTCTTGAGCTGGGGAGCCCAGAACTGGACACAGTACTCCAGGTGTGGCCTCACCAAGGCAGAGTAGAGGGGGAGGATGACCTCCCTCGACCTGCTGGCCACACTCTTCTTGATGCACCCCAGGATGCCATTGGCCTTCTTGGCCACAAGGGCACATTGCTGGCTCATGGTCATCCTGTTGTCCACCAGGACTCCCAGGTCTCTTTCCACCGAGCTGCTCTCCAGCAGGTCGGCCCCCAACCTGTACTGGTGCAGGGGGTTATTCCTCCCCAGGTGCAGCACCCTACACTTGCCCTTATTGAATTTCATAAGGTTTCTCTCCGCCCAACTCTCTAGTCTGTCTAGGTCTCTCTGTATGGCGGCACAGCCTTCTGGTGTGTCAGCCACCCCCCCCAGCTTTGTGTCATCAGCAAACTTGCTGAGGGTGCTCTCTATCCCCTCATCCAAGTCGTTGATGAATATATTGAAGAGGACTGGGCCCAGTACTGACCCCTGGGGAACACCACTCATCACTGATCTCCAACTGGACTCTGTGCCCCTAACCACGACCCTCTGAGCTCTGTCTTTCAACCAGTCTTCTATCCACCTTACTGTCCATTCATCTAACCCACTCTTCCTAAGCTTCCCTATGAGGATGCTGTGGGAGACCGTGTCGAATGCCTTGCTGAAGTCAAGGTAGACCACATCTACCGCTCTCCCCTCATCTATCCATCCAGTCACGCCTTCATAGAAGGCTATCAGATTAGTCAGGCATGATTTCCCCTTGGTGAATCCATGCTGGGTGCATCAAGGAAACCTCAGACTCTGCCCTTCCTGCTTCTGGCTTGTTCCAGTTGCTGTGCAAATCAGGAGGAGACAGGCCAAGTACTACACTGGACTCTCTTTGGAAGGATTCAGAGAAGAGCAAAGACAGTGGGAGGACATAGACCTGTTGGAACAGGTCCAGCGGAGGGCCACAAAGATGATCAGAGGGCTGAAGCACCTCTGCTATAAGGACAGGCTGAGAGAGTTGGGGGGATTCAGCCTGGAGAAGAGAAGACTCCGGGGAGACCGTAGAGCCCCTTCCAGTCCCTAAAGGGGGCCTATAGGAGAGATGGGGAGGGACTCTGGATCTGGGACTGGAGCGATAGGACGAGGGGTAACGGTTTTAAACTGAAAGAGGGGAGATTTAGATTGGATATCAGGAAGAAATTCTTTACTGTAAGGGTGGTGACGCACTGGCCCAGGTTGCCGAGGGAATTTGTTGATGCCCCATCCCTGGAGGGGTTCAAGGCCAGGCTGGATGAGGCTTGGAGCAACCTGGTCTGGTGGGAGGTGTCCCTGCCCAGGGCAAGGGGGTGGAACGAGATGATCTTCAAGGTCCCTTCCAACCCAAACTGTTCTATGATTCTATGATTCTGTGAGGTGGAATAGATCATAGATTGACACTGCATGAGTAAATTTATACAGTTTAGCTAAACAATCCCTTAAAGCCCAGTCTGAGGAATCATGATCAGCAGCCACTGCACAACTCCCTACATCACGCAAGGACCTCTCCCTCCTGGAGTCCTGGGAACTGCAGGAACACAGCGGCTGCTCCTCAGGTGCACCATGTCCCAAAGGAGCGAGGACCATCAGGAAGAAGACATGCCCTTGCCCTTCCACACCAGCTGTTTGGGCCTGCTTGTGCTTTCCTGAGTGCCTTATTGAACAATGTCATGCTGCACGCCCCTAACTCCTTCTACAGAGTTCACCACCACCATTCAGGCCTGTGAAGGCATATGACCGATGGAGAGCGGAGGGTCTTAGGCAGAGGAGAAAAACTGGAGGGTAATGTTATTGGGACTGCAAAGCAAGAATGAGGACAAGAAAATAATTTAAATTCTCTATTTCCCTCTCTAGTGTCATACACTTCTATCTTTCTGCTCTCTCATCTTTGCTTTTCTAACACAGCGAACAACCTAGCAGCTGTCATTTCCCAGAGACTGGCAGGTCCTTTATCTCCCAAGATATTTTCTATCAGCCAGTCTGCAGAACCACAGGAATCTTTGGTCAGGCATCAGCCCACTACTGAGTATGTAGGAATAAAGGTAGTTTTCTCTGTCTTTAATTCAATAATTTGAAGGGAGAGATGTGTGGGTAGGGCAAAAAAGAAGCCCTTTCCTTTGGGGGAACATAGCTGCTAGGTTTGGAGCACTGGCTCATCAACTCACACCCCTCAGATTAGCAGGTAACATTACTGTTAGAGACAGCAGGCATCTCTGCTTTCTGGAGGCACATGCAGAGGCTTTAACCAAAAGTCTATTTATATGGAAATTTGCGGACATGATTCATGAGTCCTCATTGGAGCTTCAGCTACAGTAGCCTTTAGGAGGGAAAAATTGTGCCTTTGGTCTTGATGGTCATGGGGACAGGATGAGGCTCACAGCAGGGGAAGAGGTGTCTGTACACTGCCAGCACACCTTTGAATGAGCTGAAGGAGTTCATCTGAACATTGGGGAACTGAGCCATATATTCAGTCACATGAGTAGCTGTTTTCTTTGACCTTTCAAGGTCCAGCCCAAATCTGAATGCAAGTTACGTTGATTATGTGATCCAAAATGACTGAGGGTTGTATGCTATGAACCTGGCTGTGTAGTATGTTGTAGTCAGTTTTGTCTGAAGGCACAAAGATTATGTACATAGAATATTTGGTCTAAGATTTGACTCACATACAGTTTATGATGCTCGGGATAAAAAATAATATTGCTTGCCTTGAAGTGCATTGTATGCTTGGCCGCTATCAACGAGCACAGGGGAGAAATGAGACAATTTTGTCAGGGGTGACCCCACAGAAGTTAGCAGTTATCCAAGCTGCCTTCCCACGAACTATTTTAAGAACCCTCAAAGTCTTGCTCCATCAGGCTGCAGTCCAAGCATAAGAGTTATGAAAGATTTTAACTAAACCTTTTCAGATTGAAGTTTACCGTATGGTTTCCTTCTGTTTTTTTGGTATAGCAGAGGATTATCCAGGTACGTGCACTGGTGACATATAAAACTTGGGTAACTTGCCACTGATTCACAAAAGAGAAGTACTTTGATGGGATCCTTTCAAGATTATCTTTAGACAAGTTTATCATAAGACTTACTTTAAAACTTTTAGTATCGTCTCCACTTGAACTAGCTACCAGGCATGTGAGTGTCCACTCTCATGTCCCTTTTCAATAGAATCCTCCGATTACTCACCCTGTCTGCTGGTAGCCTTGCTGTGTACCAGCGATCATTGAGGGTACTCATAGCAACTTGATGATGATCCAATTAAAAAATAGGACATTCTGCAATGACTAATGCCAGTTTCTGGATGAATCTTGTTACATCTGAAGGGTTTGTGTTTTATCTGAAAGAGTTTAAGATTTCTCAACATCAAAATATTCGTTTATTCTACCAAGAGTAAGACAATAATATGCATGCTGCTGGGATTCTGCTGTTAATTTGGTTTATACACTGAAATAGCTAAGAATAAGAAAAATACAATGCATTTATTCTATTACATAAGCTTCAAAAGCTGTCCAAGCTAACTTTAACTTGATGGAAAACTTTGTGTGTGTGGAAAGAATGACCACATCTCCCAAGAGAAAGCCCAGTCCTTTTCAGATCAAACAGATAAAGGACATGCTGCCACTTAGCTCAGGGAGTAATGACAGATGACAAGAAACTGCCCGCAGACATTTATTTGAACTGTTGAATTAAATTTCTTTGGTTGTACTTATGACAACATTTTTCCTTAGATTTCCAGGTGTTCTTGTCACCTGACGTTGATTAGGTGAAGTTACAGGAAGCTAGTTTTAAGACTTTGTTTTTGAGTATTGGCGCAGGAAACTAGACAATGAAAGGTCCACCATTTGAAAAGGCATAAAAATGCATTACTGAACTTGAGGTACCACAATACTTCCAAACACTTGGTTCATGTGCAGTTTTGAAGTGGTGCATCACATGTGTGCCAACAACCACAATGAAATAGCACAGCTCTTCCTCTGAACTTAAACCAATTAACCATGAAGTAAGTGAAAATTGTGAATATTACAGTTGAAAAATTTCTCGCTTGGAGAAAATTGAGCTTTATTTGACAAAGAAATCAGGGATTCAGACAGCTTTGAATACACTGAATATAAAGGCAGCACACACATATCAGGTAAGCTGAGATGAGATGACAGATCTAATAAATTGTTTCTTTAACAGCTAAGCCCAGGCAGAAAGAGAAAAAACAGCTCAACTCAGTAAAGGAATATGACCAATAAAGTCTGGAGGTCCTACATCCCTGGAGGCTTTCAGGACAAAGCTACAACAAAGACAAAGTCCACCTGATGTAGCCACAGCTGTGCAGTAATTGGCAGTGATCAAGATCTGACTGATCACAACTGAAATTTAGGAATTTGCTTAATGTGTCCAAGCTCCCAGTATAGTCTCCATCAGGAGTCAAGGTGCCTTCTGCAGTCAGCAGATAAAAATGGGGCCTTTCTAAGTACAATTCCTCTTATCTAAGATCAGAATTGCCACCTGGAGGGGGTTGTAGAGAGAACACAGACTCCTGGTTTTCAGATAGCTAATATTTGGTGATATGTATCCCTTCTGAGACTCATCCTAGCTGTACGGTATTTATTGAAGGAATGTGCTGAGAGAAGAATTTTGCCTGGGTTTTGCTCTACCTTCTCATATTGGAAGCTCAGCAGATTCCTTTGCAATGTCCCAGCTGCCTGTGATAGGAGGTTAATCTTTTAATGAGATTTTAGAAGTCTTTATTGCTAGTTTTATGTAAGAAGTCCAGAATCCAAGTGTCAGGAGCTTAATAAATAAGGTTTGTTGGTGTGGGGGAATTCCACAGATCTGGAGCAAAAATTACAAGAGAATTTACTCATACATTAGGCTGTCTAATAGTCAGGAGCCTATTCTTCTGTACAGTCAGTGAAAGGAAAGACGTTCCTCTATTTGGCAATTCAGATCTCAAATGGAGCCTATTTTCTGTTGCTTCGGCAGTTCTTATAGTGTGTTAAGCCTTGAGCTCCATCTTTATAGCAGAGACATTAGAAGCAAAACCAATATACACATTTTTCCATTATACCATTATTATATGGAACAAATTAGTTCCATATAACAATAAAAGTCATGTTTATTAAATACTATTAATCAGCTGTAAGCCCCATAGTAGCTTAATGCTACATGTGGAATGAATTTTTAGGCTTGGATATATGATTACCTGAAAGTACATATTACCTGCCAACTGTAACTGATGGGTAACTCGTGAATATCTCAAGAAAGCAAATTCCTCATGAAGTCTCCTCAGTTTTCTCAGATTGTTTTTTATTGAGTCTTAGATTTTTCAGGTAAAATGGGAACAGCATGAATAGCATATTCCTTCTCCAGCTTCAGAGGTTTGAAAGTTGCTAGCATACAGCACTTTTTCACAGAAGAGATTTCTTGGTTTTATTAGAAGGCCGTTTCTATAGCTGTAAGTAAAAGCAAGGTCACGTGAGAGGGACTGCAAGGAAAATTTGAAGGTTCATTTCCATTTTTCTCAATAAATTACGCATTAAAATCAGTGATTGTATTAAAACTCCTGGCTCTTCGCTGTCAGGTGGAGTTGGGTAAGAGCCAAGGATGGTTTCATTAGCAAGACAGGACTAAATGGCAATGACACTTCTCAACCCAGTAGGATCTCAGTTGGCTAAATAGAAAGCAGCTGCTGAGTTGTTTGTTTAAACTGCAGCTTGGTAGTCTGCTATCGCACTTCCTATGCTTTCTAGGAATTGCTGTCTGGAAAAGGGAACTTCCCTGGCAGCAAAGCTGGCTGTCTGGGCACCTGCAAATGAGAAGCCAGTGGGGATATGCTGGTACAAGATGCAATTGTTCCAGCGCTCTGCCCTCCATGTACGCTCTACCTCACTCTGCTCAGTGCTTCCAGCTCTTTATGGTGAGCGTTGCCACGCACCCTTCTGTCCTGACATGATTTTGCAGTATACTTTAATTTTGGCCTGAACTGAAACATGTGATTATTCCCAATGAAATGTTTGTTGTGATTCCAACCTTCTTTGCTGATTTTCTGCCTATGTTTCTGGCCTCTCTTGATCCTTTAATACTATTTCTCCTCCTTTCTCATGTTTGGATTACCTCTTCATGCAGTTCATCTGTGAATTTAATCAATGGGTGATTGCAGTGGTATGGGAAATAATAGATACAATGTGACATAATATATTCTGTCCTGTGTACACGTGGTTTTCTCCATTAATGTCCCTCCCCGTCCTTCCCTCGCAGCCCTTGATCCATTTTTCAGAGCTTGCAACATTGCTCGTGAATTTTTCTGTGGCAGAGTTTCGAGATGTTACCTCAAATGCCCTCGGGAGCTCTCTCCAGGCAGTTCCCCATCAGTGCCCAGCTCCCCAGGCAAGGCATGGCTGGCTCCCACCTGTGGCCTCAGACCCCACTCCACGGGGCAAGACACCCAAAGTTCAGGCTCTGCAACACTCTGCACTGCAGGGCCATGACTAGTTCTGGGCTCCCCAGTTCAAGAAGAACAGGGAACTGCTGAGAGGGGACAGCAAAGGGCTACCAAGATGATGAGGGGACTGGTACATCTCTCCTATGAAGAAAGGCTGAGGGATTTGGGTCTTTTTAATCTGGAAAAAAGATGACTGAGGGGGGATATTATCAATGCTTACAAATTCTTAAAGGGTGGGTGTCAGGAGGATGGGGCCAGGCTCTTTTCAGTGGTGCCCAGGGACAGGACGAGGTAACGGGCACAAACCGGAACAAAGGAAGTTCTATGTCAACATGAGGAGGAACTTCTTTCCTGTGAGGGTGGCAGAGCCCTGGCACAGGCTGCCCAGAGAGGTGGTGGAGTCTCCGTCTCTGGAGACATCCCAAACCCGCCTGGACGCGTTCCTGTGCCACCTGCTCTGGGTGACCCTGCTCTGGCAGGGGGGTTGGACTGGGTGATCTCCAGAGTCCCTTCCAACCCTACTATTCTGTGATTCTGTGACTGAGGTTTGGATCTAGCCCCTAAATCACCTTTTAAAACAGGAAACAACTGCTGGCAATTTTGGAAAATTTCTCTTTCAATCACATGTATTAAGATTTCAACAGCTGGGAGAAGCATCTCCATAATTTCTGAGCACCAGTCGCACTTTAAATATTCTTTAGCAGAAGCATAGTGAACACCCCCAACAAATTCGCACTTCCTGGCTTCCTTGTGGCTTCTTTTCTTTTTCTCTCCCTCTTCCCCTTTCTTCTTTTTTGCTTTCCAGTAGATTATAACAGAGGTTGACAAAGTGCTAATCTTGCTGAGGATTATGCATGAGGAATCTCTATTGATTTCCTTTTTTTTTCTTTTACAGAAATAATAAAAGCCTGCATTGCAGGGTTTCGGGAGCGGCTGGGGATGATAAAGCACTTTTTTCTAACATTAACTTTAAGGTTTTTTCTTGCGTAAAGTATTGATTTATTATAGAACCTACAAATAATATACTTAGTAGAGAACAGGTTAGATTTGTATAACTGAAAATCCTTATTAGTTTATATAATAGCTGAAACACAATAATTCAGGCAAAGGGGTGTTATTATTTTTATATAGTGCTCTAAGTTTATACATTGCTATACAAACTGTGCATGTAGTCCCTCAGATACTTACACAGTACGTGTGTGGTGTGTCCATCCTATTGGGCAAGTATTTGATTTCTAGCAAGTGGATATAATTCATTTTTTCCATTGCATTTTCATGAGATTTGCACAAGTTTGAAATGAAAATCTGCCTCACCAGCAGTAATTACTATGGCTGGACAGGAGAGGTTGTGGGGTTGTATCTGAAGAAAGAGATGATCTCACGAGCATTAGGCAAAGGTGTCTCCCACTGCATGGGGAAGAGGCACGAACTCATGATACTCAAAATCTTAAAGAACAATATGAAATGTGTTCTGTGGGAACTGTGAAGGCTATGGCTTCAGGCAATTTATTTATCAATGTACCCATAGTTTTGCATATTGATGCTGCAGCTGAAAAAGGACCCAGGTGGATACCTTCAGCCTGTGTCTCAGAGCCTGAACCTGAAACCTTTGCTCAGAAATGTCAAATGAGGAGAGCTCCTTGAGAAGGTGGCAGAGTGTTTCTGGAGGGCAGGTGGAGAAAGAGAACATGAGGGGACTTTGGTCACCCAGCATAGCCCCGGTTGTGCAAGCTGGAAGGGGTCTCCTGGAAGTGCTGTTCACTGGAAGCGGAAACGCATTCAGGAAGATGGGGAAGGGCATTTCCACATGTAGGAGAAAGCTGAGGTTGAAGTATGTCAGGGCAGGGCATCTCATCAGGCTCACGGGCAGAGGCAGCATGCTGCCATTTCTGAAAGGAGCCTGAAGACACCTCTGAGCTTGGCTCTTTCGAAATTCAGGATGAGTGGGGAGGGAAGGATGTTCCCCTGTCATTGGGCGCAGCACGGTGAGCACATCTAACAAATCCCAAGCAGTGAGAGCTAAGGTTTGGGAGATGATTCATAATGCAACCTGCAAGCAAAACTAATTCTCCATGTCCCAGAGAGGGGCATGGCCAGGAGAGAGGGTACCATGCCCTCTCAGTTCCCTATAGAAGAGGCCACTACTTGCTTAGGGAAATGGGATGGTATGTCCTTTCATTCCCCTGACAGAAGGTTTTGCAATAGGCAAAGCCTCTTGGTCCCCTCCCCTCAAGGCACAGACAAGACCTGGTGTCTGCTGTCAGAGATTCGTCAAGAGTCAAGAGCAAAGATGGAGACTATTACTGCCAGCTGTTGTCAATCCACCTCCTCAGACAGCCTTGGGTCATTACATACTGCTTGTTATTTATTTATTTAGATTTATCCAGAATAAACATGAGTGTTCCTGCATGTACTCCAAGGATCTGTGAAGGTCTTTAAAACCAGCCAGATCACCAGCCCTCTCCTCCCTCCTTGCCACCTAGCTTCCCCCAACAAAATCTGGACAAAGCACAGTGAAAGAGGCTTAATTCTAACCCTCCTGCCCTTCCTTCTCAGAGCTAGCACAGGTACTGTGGCTTTCAGAAAGCTATAGTGTGTAACAATTTCATGTCATTTCCCTTCTGGGAGGTACATACTCAGAGTAAGGGCTTTCTCAGGAAGGTACCCTGTCGCTAAAGGGCAGCTTACTTGCCTGCCTGTTGCAGAAGGATCCCTTCCACTGCTGTCACCAGTGCCTACAGTGCAGGATGGCAACAACTCATACGTGGTGCACTGGAGATGATGACAGCACTGCCGGTCGGGACTGCCAATTGCCAGATTGCTAGAGGGGCTGACAATGTTTTAATGTAGTGGACATGCTTCAGAAGAACGTGGGAGACGGACAACAATCTCTGCTCTTCTGTGGGGGAATTCTAGTATCAAGGTGCTCAAGAAGTGCAAGATCTTGGTTTTGAAGGGCTGGTGGGTGTTTAAGATCCTTCTGTAAAGGCAGCACCTGTAAAAAAAGTCACGGTAACATGTAGTGCAGTGACCAGTCTGTCCATGCTGGATGGGAGGGGAGTTAAAATGCACTCAGTAACTGAGTGCTTCTTTTGATGACTATAACTGGCAGGATGATGCCTCATGTCCCCATATCATCTAATCTGGTTCTTAAAACCATATGACATTGTGGGGTGTAAAATTAGGTTCCTGAAGTCTTGCTCCATAGTGCAGTAGCTGTTAGATCTGTATCTTCAAGGTTTGCCACTCCATAAGGCTTTTATTCCTCCTCTTCTCATTTTAATTAAAAGATTTCCAATCACCTCTGTGGAAGAAAACACCTTGTCATTTGGAAGCTGAGAAAGTCCTGAATACTTAGAGCTCTTGGGATGCTTGGCAGCTGTTCCATCAGATGGTTCTTTATAGCAGACTCCAAATCATATAATTCAAATCAAATATTTGGAATGCCTGCATCATGTCCTTTGCTCCAATAATGGATTATTTCTCTAGGATGACCGTCGAGAAATAAGGGTTAAAGCTCACACTACTAATCCCGCTTCGGCTGTTATCTTTCTCTTTTAACTTCCCATTAATTAGGTTTCTTTCCTATCAGCAGCTCCAGAGGCTGAGTCCAACCAGCAGAAAGTCATTTGCCATAGAACAGTGTGGTTTTGGAATTCAGCATTAGTTTTCAAGGGAACTTTCCCAACTATTTCAGCAGGATAATAGTCAGCAGATTAATGTGAGAGATTTGCTGTTTACTGCTAGAATTGCTCACCACTTTCAAGACTAAAAAGTAATTGTGATAGCTATCAATACAGTTATGAGGCAGTCACAATGTTAGCTCCAGGAGAAATTGTCCATCCAAAGAGCTTCTGAAGCAGTTAACCTTGAGTTTGTGAAATATATAAGAAAAGGATTGCTATTGGGGCATTATTAGAACTATTTACTAGTACAGCTAAATTTAGATACCCCTTTAAACTGAGCTCATTCCCAAAAAATTTATAAGGTACTAAAATAAATATATCCCATTTACCTGAAACTCTTGAATTCAAGCTAATTCAAGGTAAAATCAGTACATAAAATCTATTCCTCATGGAGATTCAGCAGAGAGACATGATTTGTTTCTTGATTTCCACACAGGGTTTTGTGTTACGAGTCCCAGAAACACAGCTATCCACTGCATTTAGACTTTTAGCAACTGTCATGACTTCCTTATGGCTCTTCTGCTGTATGGAATAAGTGTCCATACTGTCTTCAAGTCACCTACCTAGAGGTCACAGAATTTCATTAAGAAATGAGCTGAGACATGAGACAATCTCTCACGTATGAAAAGAAATACTGGCTTAAACTCAGGGAGCTTTGGCCACCTACACAAGCCAAGGATCTTTCCAATAGACAGGATCCAAAACTTCAGCCACCTCCTGACTTCTGAAGTAACCAGGAGATGGGCACCACCAGAAGGTGATATATCACAACCTAAGGCCTTCTCTGCTGTCCTCTGGAGATGCCTTTCTTTCTCCTTGTATGGTGGGAGGAACCCAGAAAACTAGCTTAAGACACCTAACTTTAAGTCGACTAAAGACAGTGGGATGAACTCCACACTGTGTTCAACAGACATGTCAACCATGCAAATTTTTCTCACACGAGGACTGGTTTAGGGATGCCCAAAAACAAGAAGCATGCTATGGGAAAAGCAGTTTCTGATGTTGTAGATCATGCCTCTCATTGGGCTCAACTCAAAGCTGCAGTATTATTTCATGTTTTCTCAATGCATAAAGACATGGAAGTATACTTAAAGATAAAATTTGCATATTAAGGAAGGACCTGAAAATAAGTTACATATTCAGATTATGATAGCTATTACAGTCTACCTTAGAAAAAAGTGTTGCTTGGGGCAAATTATTTCATGTTCAGACATATAGATACAATAAAATAGCATAATTGTACACAGAAACATCCTTAGTATGATAGATAATGGATATACCCTACTCACTTACACTATTATTAAAGTTTCAGTTGTACAATTCATACTGAGATTCCCTGAGTGCTTACTGCCATTGGAATGTGCAAGACTGTTCTACTTATTACTTTCCAAAAAGAATATAAGAATTGCACGTTCTAGCCATAAAAAAGTGAAAGTCAGGCTTCTGGCTGTATTTGTTTACATGGAACCTACTCTGTATTTTGACATTGCACTGGATTTCTAGAACACTTTGAAGATAAAAGCAGTCTGAGGGCAAATCTTAAAAAAGGATGGTGGGAGGGGAAAAAAAGAAACACCTTATCACCCCTTTCAGGTCCTCTTTTGTCAGTCTTTCCATAGATAAATCAAAAAGAGATCCAAGATACCAGCAGATGTCTTGGTTGTATTATCTTAAGATGGATTTATAACAAATACACAAATAAATTGATTTTTTTAAGTCAACTACACAGATGGTTGCATAACGTTATTGACATTTAAAGAGTCTCAGAATTTTCTGTTCATTAAAAATGTTAGGGAAACCGTTCTCCCATTTAATATCCCTTTAACAGACTGATTTACTTTTCTAATGTGTTCTATTAGCAATCATCAATACATCTGCATTTTTCCTCCAAGTTAAAGCTTGGAAGGGCGAAATTTTCCAGATAATTGATAGACCATTTAAAAGTCATTGTGAAGAAGAGGATGAAGTGGAGTCATGCTGGAACAGTGCAAGGCTGAAAGTATTCTGGACCCATTTTGAAGATGTAGCCAGAGGCACTAGAGGGCTTGCTCCTGTCCGATGCTTCTTTACCAAACCCTTGTCTCCTATCACTTGGGTGAGACTCATCACACCCAAAATCTGAATTATCCTTTGGAGAGAAGTATCATCCTTCATTGACTGACTCGGGAACTGGTGTTCCCACTGTAAATTGGGCTGCTTATGGAAGTGCCTGGGTCCTTATCTGATACCTAAATTATGTGGGAAGACTCCAGGGCTTTATCTCCTGGACCAACCATTTCCTCAACTTGACTAACCAGAGTGAAGGAATAGGAGACTGGAAAAAGCACCTCATAACTCTCAGTGAAGTTCTGATGTCTCAGCAAACAGCTTAGAAGCATGTACACACACACTACCCTTCTGCTCACAACTCAAGGAACTTCTAAACTTTTAGTACAGTGCTGTCTGACTCGCCGTATGACACCCACATCTCTGAGCACGTCTCAACCTTGTACTAAAGGAACACATTGAAGGAGCTATTATTTTTGTGTGCTCATTACCTAAAATTCATCATCCCTGTAGCAGCCACTAGCCAGCTATTGAAGAAAAGCCAGGAAAAGGGGGGAAAATTCTTGGATATAGCAGAAAAGTTGAAAAAGCAGGGGAGAATGAATAGCACTGAAAACTAAGCTGCTATAGCTGCCCGGCAGTTAGTGATGGTTTGCAACACGACCTTTCACAAACTTATCAGATCCAGCGTCAGTGCTCTCTATGTCATTCAAAGAAGCATCTAGTTCTGAAGAATTTCCTCTCATTTCAACACGTTTGTTTGTATCTTAGAAATGGGATAACCAGGGATAACCACTGTCAACCTGCTTCTCTGGAAAGAAGAAAGGTGGTAGCTGTGTCTTCCATGATGGTCGCAATAAATGATGGTGAAGATGTGCTCCTCAGAGCCAGGTGTGCAACAGAAGATTTTTTTTAGACTGGAACCACTGGGGATCAGTATGGAGATCTAGGTTGTCCTCCTGCATGACCAGGCCAGACAATTCACCCAGTGATACATGCAGCTTTCTTATCTCTGCTAGCTGAGAGAGAACATTTGGTTTAATAAGAGACAGTCAGATCTTTATTAAAGGCCTGAAGGGAAAAAAGAACTCCACCATGTCCTTTGGGAAGCCATTCCATTTATCATTCGACATATCTTTTACTTAATATCTTGTGACTAATTTCATCCCTTGCCTGAAGAATATTCAAACCTATATTCATTTTCCGTGAACCCCATGTGAATTTAGATCACTAAGGTGATGCGTGTGGTAACTCAGATTTACTCCCAGAGAAGGCTGGGTGAATATACTATTGATGTATTGATGTAAGACAGGGATAAAAGCTTTCTCTTCCCAACCTAGGCTGCGGTTTCTACCATAGATGGGTTGCATGAACTGTAGTTCTCACCCAGGGTAAGAGGTATCCCAAAGGAGGAAGAAAAGTCAGTCCTTTCTATACTTAGAAAGGGGAAAGTTGACAAGTATGTAAGCTTATTTTGGGTTTGATTTGAAGAACTCCTAGATGGTGGCTGTTGAAATCGGAGCTAGACTTGGCAAGGCAGTAGGGAACCTCTGGCCTTGCCCAGTTTTTCACTTTTATTTTGGATTGCTAAAGAAATCTGTTTTCCAGTAATGTTGATTAGTTGCCCTATAAGACAAGGAGTATTTGATGTCATCAAGAAATTCCTTCTTTTTGGAAGTATTGACTTGATTCCTAAAGTAAAAGTTGCATGTAAGATAGTTTCTTCCAGAAATGACCAGGGCTTAAACGATGTGTGTTCATCATCTCTAAATCAAAGCACATGGTGTGACTCACCCCTGGCCAGCTTCATTGTTGTTCTTATTATAGGGTCTTCTGCAAGGATCACATTTAATTACTAAAAATAAATCTGTAGCCCAAAAAACACTCGTTCCTCAGCAAACAGTTTGAGAAAATATAGGCTACTCCTGTATTAAAAGTACAGATCCAGGTCACTGAGCTGACCTACTTTGGGGATATTTTAGGGCTTCCCAAAAGATTTCACGTCCTCCAAATGTCAATCTTATTTCAGTTCCATGCATCAGCATAAGTCTTCTTACTTCAGAGGAGACTGTTATTTAGATGTAGATTTAATCAGAGTTTGACCGGCTTAACATTTCTTATGAGAAACTCATAGAAAGTTGAGATGAACTTGACTATAGTGTTTAGCAGCAGGAGAAGGACTTGAGTAAAACCTTATTTAGGTCCCAAATGACATGACTGATTAATGTCTTAGTCCCTCTACTACATGATGTGTAATTCTACCAAAACCAGAGAAAACCTGATATGTGAGCAAAGTCAGGCCTCTCTGTTTAAATCCTCTTTGTTTAGTGGTGTTTTGAGAACAGTCTCTTTCTGAACTCCAGCAAGGGATAGGACCCAAGGAGCAACCTGATTTTCAACCTCATGTTCCATCTCACAGAATGATGAGATGTTTTCTCTATAGCATGAGCATCCTTAGCCTTTACCTTTCTCTTCTAGGTATGATATTGAGTGGAGTCACTTGGGGAAAAGGCATCCTAGAATTGACGCAGTAAAGTCAGGCCAGCGTGAGCACCGGTCTTCATTTAGGCTGGTGTGGCTGGACTATCTATGTTGGATCATCACCTACACCTGATGAAGTGCAACTTTCTCGCAAGAAATTGCCTTCACTGACCATGGACTTGGCCACAGCACTCATGATGTTGCAGCCATGCCGGCATCAAAGTCTTAGCTCCTTTCAGCTGGCCATGTCTTCAATGGCTGGTGCAGGACGACTTCTCCAAACATACTTACCAAGCTGGGCTCTGCATGGCATACTGCAAGGAGAGGACAAGGGTGTTGCAGCTAACAAGTCAGAGGAAAAAGTGTAGGAAGTCACAAGAGAAACCTGAGTGGAAGGAGAAGCCAGGAGCAAAGCACAAAATAACATAGGACTGAGGCTTAGGTCTCCCTCTTCAACATTTCTTACTGACTACCCTGGGGAAGTCCCCACCCTGTGCATTGATTTCTCTGCATTCTATCTTGAAGTGCTGAACTTTCTCTCTGCCTCGTGCAGAAAGTCTGGCATTTCACTTTGGGCAGATGTGGTAGCAGGTACCAGTCTGAGGTACGTGTGTGAGCCCAGTTCTCCCGCAAAGCAAGGAAACCACTTCCAGCTGAGTGGTCCTTGGCAAAATAACCTAGAAGACCTTTGTAAAAATAGTCCAGGTAACTCTGAGCAAGGTGCTTTTAAAGACCCTAACAACCCCCCCGGATATATTTAGATACTACCAAAATCAGATATTGTCTACCCCCTGCCAGACGTCCCGAGCTTACAGCCAGAAGGAGAGAACTATCCCTCCTTCCAGGAAGGATGTGAGGAAATATCAGTGAGAGTGTATGAGCTCAGAGCCTCTCATGATGGGAGCTGATAAGGGCACAGGTGCAGATACAGTTAGCTGGAGCAGAGAATCCATTAGGATTCTGCATGGGGAACAGAGCGGATTCTAAAAGAAGCCATGGGGCAGGTCAGATGGAGACTGTCCTGCAGGGCTCTGCCCACCCTTCCTCTCCCTGCAAAATCATCAGTGGCTGCTCAGGCTCTGCTGATTGTACCCAGCGGCCACAACCTGCCTCCTGTTTGCCTCACAAACAGGTTGCTCGGGATTTCTAAGACTACATTTTCCCTGTTGATAAAACCTCACTCTTTTTCTGTGCCCCATGAAAGACCACTACATCGAAAACTCAAATGAATTTCTGATCATATGCTTCTAAGTGGCAACTATTGCACTGTTAAGTTTGAAATGCATCTTTTGGAAGAGGCCAAGGTTATGGGGACAATATGCATGAATGAGTAGAGTCAGGTGTCAGTCTGAAGTGTGAGAGACACATCAGTAATGGGCACACTGCTTATTGAAGCCTGCTGTAGAGGTATTTCCTGGTGGGAGTGAAGGATAGCACAGCCATGATATCACAGGGGATTCTAATTAACTGGTGACATTACTAGAGCAAGACCATTAAACCCAGCCTTGTGCATTTCAGTCTAATCACATCTTCAGATAGAATAATACTTTAATAAGCCTTAAGCTGGAATTGATTTTTTTTTTTCATACACCAGGAATTGAAATCAAGGCAAAAATGGTCGGAAATTATTTAGCAGTTACCAAGAATTAAGGAAAATCCTTCATTGTTAATCAAAGTGGATTAATATTTTTTTTAGTATTGAGGAGTTATAATATATTTTACCCAGTTTATTAACTAAGCTCAGCTGAGGATCAGTTACTTAGAATGGCTGTCAGTGAAGATGACTGCTGTTCGCTATTGTAGGGTTGTTTATCTGCTTGCATCCAAGCAGCCCTCTGATGGATAAGTTGCCTTCCAGTGCTTTCAATTTGTATAACAGCATGGTGCATCAAGATGCCATTAACACTGAACAAAAGAAATCTATTAATAGAGCGGTCTGGATGGTCAATAACTCCTCAGCATGGTAAACACTCAAGATGCCCATACTATCCATGGTGTGCTATGCTTTGGGTCTCTGGAGATTACTTTCTATAGATCAGATATCTGTATGTGGCGTGCTACAATAGCAGAAGCCGCCTTGCGGCCATCCGTCAGTCCCAAACACAGCATCTCGGCAGTTCAGTATTGACAAGGACCTTGTGGCCTCCTCTACAGTCTCTAGCAGGCTTGGTGATCTGTTTGTTCGGGGGATGAAAGTGTCTCCTAGAATCTGTCCAGGTCATACCTGGTGCAGGCAATGCTGTGACCATAATGCATTCATAATCCCTTGTTTCTCTTTAATTCTAGATAAATGTTTTTCCTGAGACACTTTGTACTCTCACATTTTCCTGCAATTGGCCAAGCTCTTTCATTGTTTCCATGTGCCCCTACACCTCTCCAAATGGCAGTGTTTTTCTTTAATATTCCTTGCTCTCAATTCACCATCAGTTCTGCCTCCTGACCTTGCCAGGGAATCTCATCAGCCAAAAATGACTTCTTCGGCCATCCTCCACAGACCAGTCCTCCCAGACACAACTGCTGAGGTTGGTCTTCCCTGAATTCTTGCCAGTTTGTTGATGCTGATCTTGGCATCGAGACTCCAGTGTTGAAGAGCACCACAGTCCTTTTTAACCGTGCTGTGCAGCTCCACACGGAGAGTTCCTGGAGTTATTTCACTCCTCCTCAGTCCCCCTAATTTTTTCTCTAAAAGCCAACTACTTTTCCACTTCACTCATGACTGCTTTCCCCATAAGAGACACCCACTGTACTGAGGGCACTGTGTCACTATCAAGCAGTTTAATATAGATCTGTGCAAAGCAGACTTGCTTCACCAGTGCCAGAAACTCTCATTGTCTTCCTGAGGCTCCTCATATCAAACCACTTTGCTGAGAAAAAGGTCTGCAATGGAATCCCACATCTGCAACACATCATTCTGCCATGTGGCTCTATTGGCATTTTCCATCTCTTAACTCTTCCAGATGTCTGTGTTGATAGCAAAACCTGTCCGATTTATGCTTGCTGCTGGTGCAGGTTTCCTGGAGGAATAGGGGTCAAACAGTATTTTTTACACAGGGACACTTGCTTCAACAGGCTGTGTGCTCCTATTGTGGTATTTCCTGCATGACTTATGCCAAAGCAGCTGCTAATGGTGAGACTGTAATTGTAACCCCTTAGAAATTATAAAGCTCCATGCCTGCTATCACATTAACCTGATAATTAATCCTTATAAGTGGTCAGTGTTGAAGGAACTGCAGACCTGTGAAGTCAACTTTCACAGTCGCTTTGACAAAGGAAGTGCCAAGCAGCCTGGATAAATTTAATACATGGTCCAAGAGTCTCTGTCTCAGATGTAGGAATGGAGTAATTGGCCTGCAAAGACCTGATCTCATCCTGAAGCCATGTCTTTCTGCAGCATATATTTTGGCAGGGGGTTTATTCTCATTTACTTGGGTAACTGGAAGAAGCTGGATGACTTTTTCTAGTTGCAATTCTTATTCAATATGGACTGCTGTGAAAGTTTTGGACATTGGCTTTGCTGGTGAAGAAAGTAAACATGAAGGTTTAACAAAATGGAAAGTCACAGCTAGTGACAAGTTTGCAGACGACACCAAGCTGAGTGGTGCAGTTGATTCATTTGGGAGAAGGCATGCCATCCATGGGGACTTTGACAAGCTGGTGGAGTTTGTGCATGTGAACTTCATGAAGTTCAACAAGGCCAAATACAAGGTCATATACCCGGGTCAGGGCAATCCCCAGTATCAGTGCAGACTGGGGGATGAAGGAACTGAGAGCAGCGCTTTGGAGAAGGATTTGGGAGTGTTGGTGGATGAAAAATTAGACATGAGCCGTCAATGTGCACTTGCAGCCCAAAAAGCCAACCGTATCCTGGGCTGCATCAAAAGAAGCGTGGCGGGAGATGACTCTCCTCCTCTACTCTCCTCTTATGAGCTCCCACCTGGAGCACTGCAAAGAGAGTAGATTTAGATTGGACATAAGGAAGAAATGTTTATGATGAGGGTGGTGAGACACTGGCCCAGGTTGCCCAGAGAAGCTGTGGATGCCTCATTACTGGACGTGTTTAAGGTCATGTTGGACAGGGCTTTGAGCAACTTGATCTAATGAAAGTTGTCCTTTGGCATCTGGACAAGGCAAGGACAATCTTTAAACGTCTGTTCCAACCCAAACCATTCTGTGATTCTATGATCTGTAACTGGTCTGGATTTTCAAGGGCGCTTACAGATCTAAAGTGCAAGGAGATGCCAAATGTTATTTTCAACATCACCTAAGCAAGATATTGTCGAATGCCAGTGAAAATCAATTCCTTGGGTAGACTATGTTTCATGTTGTCGAGTCATTGGATGAGGAGAGAAAAATATCTCATTGATCAAGAGACTGGAACTGAGGTTTCACTTTCCCAGGAATGGATCATTCCTACTAGGGTCCAAAATATTTATTGCCTTTTTCCACTCTTCTAGCACACCTTGACTTTTCTCTGCTTTTATGTAACAGCTTCAGCAGGAGGCTTGGAGACTTATGCCTGCTCAATGTTGTCTGTAATCTGATGGGTTTGGTGGATTCAGAAGACCAAGTGGGAAGGAGGCACCATTTCTTTGTTCTGAAATACCTGTTGCATGGGGTTGCTTGCAGGTCTTAGACATGGTCCAGCTCTAGTTGTATGCAATTTTGGGTACAAAATGGGCTACATGATGCTCATCTTGGGCACAGGCAGAGGAGGGGATCAGCTCTCCAAGGAACCCGAAGGTTGTAAATGTTGAGCCATGGGTGCATTGAGAGTTAGGTGGAATCCTGAATGGTGACATTCAGGAGGGCAAATTTGAGCATAGACTTGTTGTTCTACTTCCAGCGTCTAAATCTTTGTAAAATCATGATGTTAGGAACTGGACAATAATACAGTGCCTAGCTTTTGGAGCAGCATGACCACTGCCACACCATGCACTAATTATTAATTTCTGTGTTTACACGGGTTTGGATATATCTATATTTAAGCCTAACTATACATCTTATTTTCTTATTTTCTTAATAGGACTATTTGTGATACAAAGTTATTGTGAGCAAAGGTGATCTTTGTGGTACATATGCTTATACCTTTGCTCAAGTGCTAATAAAAACATCTGCAGGCAGTTTTGCTATTTGGGTTGCTAAAAGATGTATTTGAGATGTGGGGAATAGTGCCTCTTTTTCTCATCAGTTTCTCCAGCTCCCATTGCCTAAACTATCAAATTTATTTCTGTTTTCTTAACTCTTTCTACTGTAACCTCATGTCAAAATAAATACAGTACTTTGGGTGGCTTCCTATGAGAATAATAGCCATGTAAAGAGTATCAATAACAGATGATGGCTCAATATGTGTTGCTGAAAATTATATTGGCCTTTTTTTGATTGTCTTTCGCATTCCAAACTTTATTGCAAACTTAATCAAATGTTTTGAAAAGTACTAAGGTCGTGTAAATAGAGATTGACAGAAAAATATCTTGGAATAAATAGAGCTGCTGAAAAAATACAGAGTTTTAGATTGTGGGAGAATGCCAATCTCACATGTAGACAATTTTGACAAAACAGGCTGCCATGAATGAATAAATATATGTGTAATTACTGGTGTGGACTGTGTGGAAAAAATCACTGGAAACTGGGTGCAAAAATATGGCAATGTATAGGGCAAATTTAGATGGCTCAAGTAGAGCAGTATCAAACTTCAGATGGGAGTAGCTGTTTCCATCTCCTGAGCGAAACATCCTGGAAATACAGGCAAACATCTTCCGCAAAATTTTCTATGTTGTTGGTGCTGCCTGTGCCATTCAGCACTGCTATTTCATCTGGTTCCGTCAGTGGTTAGTTGTCCTGCCAAGAACAGTGAGAAGCCCCAAAGGCACTGAGGGGAGGTGAACTGTGGAGATCTTGCACAAAACTCCTAAGATCTATCAGGTATTTGTTCACCACAGCCTGCAAAATTGCAAAATTAATACATACCTTACTGACATTAATTAGAATCCTATCGTCAATTAGCCAGGCAGATAACAGTAGTGTAAATAACTGATTCACCTACTGTGTGAGATGGGTCCCTCCCCACTCCTGCTTTTGAGCGCACCTATTTGACAATGGGCGCAAAACATAGGATCGATTACATTGATCATCCCAGCATGTTTTCCCTCTCTCATACTGCTTCTTATTCACCTGCTTTAACAAACAGTGATATATCAAGAGAAATCATGGTGTCATGTATGATATGTCATAGAATCACAAAATCGTGGAATGGTTTGGGTTGGAAGGGACCTTAAAGATCATCTCGTTCCACCCCCCTGCCCTGGGCAGGGACACCTCCCACCAGCCCAGGTCGCTCCAAGCCCTGTCCAACCTGGCCTTGAACCCCTCCAGGGATGGGGCAGCCACAGCTTCTCTGGGCAACCTGGGACAGGGGCTCACCACCCTCACAGCAAAGAATTTCTTCCTGATATCCAATCTAAATCTCCCCTCTTTCAGTTTAAAACCATTACCCCTCGTCCTATTGCCGCATTCCCTGCTAAGGAGTCCCTCCCTACCTTTCCTGTATGCTTCCCCTTTTCCCATCAGCAGGAACTTAATCGGACTGCCATGACTTCTCAAATATGATGGAGAGTAGCTTAGCAATTTCATCCATCAGTTCCCTCAGGACCTATGGATGAATCTCATCAGGTCCCATGGACTTGTGCATCTTCAGGTTCCTTAGATGGTCTCAGACCTGGTCTTCTCCTACAGTGAGTGGTTCTTCATTCTCTCAGTCCCTGCCCTTGCCTCCTGCGACTTGGGCTGTGTGGCTGGAGCCCTTGCCGGTGAAGACTGAAGCAAAAAAGTCATTGATAACCCCAGCCTTCTCCATATCCAGGGTAGCCAGGTCTCCTGTTTTCTTCCGGAGAGGGACAACATTTTCCCTAGTGTTTTTCTTGTTACCCTTAATGTTCCTGGCCAGATTTAATTCTATCAGGGCTTCAGCTTTCCTAACCTGATCCCTGGCTGCTCAGACAATTTATCTCTATTATTCCCAGGCTACCTGTCCTTGCTTTCACCCTCTGTTGGCTTCCTTTTTGTATTTGAGTTTGTCTAGGAGATCCTTGTTCATCCATGCAGGCTGCCTGGAATTTTTGCCTGACTGCCTCTTCGTTGGGATGCATTGCTCCTGAGCTTGGAAGAGGTGATCCTTGAATATTAACCAGCTTTTCTGGGCCCCTCTCACCTCCAGGGCTTTACACCATGGTATTCCACCAAGAGATCCCTGAAGAGACCAAAGTTTGCTCTCCTGAAGCCCAGGGTAGCAAGCATGGGAGGTTCTTGACTGTATGTTGAAAACACCAGGCACATAGTATACCTCTCTTTAGCTATCCTAGTCTGACCTGGCCAAAAACATTCTTGTTCTGCTGTAGGAGAGACCATTCTTTTAGATTAGTGTTAAGAAGGATTTTAAAGAAAAATCAGAAAAGATCTATAAACCTGTGGGAAAGTGATAGCCTAGAGGCCCAATTCCAGAGCCATCAATCTACGCTTCAGTTATACCAGATGTCAAGGATAATGGGAAGTAACAGATTCCCACTGGAGTACTGTGTTATATATGATTGTTTCATCTTGACCAGAAGTCAGAAGATTATAATTGGTTTGAGCTGGTCTAACACCTGCTGTTCATTGACAGCCAGTTGTGTGCGCAGTCATCAAAGCTCGAAGAGAAGGTGGTAAAGGAAAGACTGAAGATAGATGTAACAGCAGGAATAGCAAAATATTGGTGAGCTCACAATGCTTACCTCTGATCTCTAGTTCGTGGTGTCCATCTTATGGCAGGTAGTCTTAAGCACCAAAAAGAAATGAAAAGGCAATGATAATAATTGTTTCTGTGGGTCACCAAAGGAGTTCAAGGAAAACATGGGGCAGCCCAGATAGCTAATCGGAATTGGACCTAGGTATCCCAGGCACTGTTGTAAATGTCCCTGTAAAGTAAAGCCTTGCAGAAGAAATCAAATAATTAGCTGACCGGCCATCATTTCATTTGACACTTCTGAGCTGAACAAACTTTTGCAGAAAATCAGTGTTTCCAGGAATCCTGACTGTGCAGCACGAAGGTGGTCTGCAGCTCCAGGACTTAAAAGAAAAAGAAAGAAGGCAGTATTTGATAGGGAGAACTCAGATAATACTTCTCTTCTCAGTGGTCATAGCAGATGCTATAACTCTTGGGGGACTCACAAGAAAATCAGTCCAACGCTGGAAGACTTGATTTCAGGGTATGTGTCTCTCGAGCCCCACAGTAGTAACTCCCTCAGGACTGTATCTCAGAGTCCCTGTCTCCAGGATAACCAGCAATACAGGGGCTGCCGGAGTGTCCGTGCGAGTCGGCACATCACTGTCCAGGAGCCTGAATTTAACTGGAGATGCTGAGCAGGGAGTCCAAGGGAGGAATAGACATTTCTATCTGCTTCACTGCACCTTGTATCAATTATACTGAGCAGCTACCAGGAACAGATACTGTTTTGTTAACACTGCATATTATTGTTGCCAAAGTGAAATTTTCTCTGAGTTTCTGGTTTGCAAGATGTTAGTTCAGTCATAAACCAAATTTCAAAAAACAACAGTTCCTGTGAAGTGTAAATTATGGGTTTGTGGCTGCTCTTCCTGAAGTTTTATAGACCAGATCTCTGCACATTTTGTTGTGATCAAGAATTTCTGGACATCAGCTTTTTGTTTTGCTTTCAGTCTCGTCTGTGCATCTGTTGGTCTCTGTCAAATTCAAATGCTACCCTTTTAGTCAGAAATGAGAGCTGAGGCTTCTGTCTCGTGTGGGAAGAAAACCACGCTCGTTTTGAACCTTTCAGTGTAGGAGTGCACTGACCAGCCTTCCTCAAGTCTGTCTCAAACTCGCTTACAAGTGCTTCCTCTGAAAGGCATGAGATGTCACAGTATGCCTGTGACGAGTGTCCGGGGAAGGAGGGAGCTCGGCCACGTGGGACAGATGCCCACCTCCAGAGGGAACAGGGCTTGGTGCCTCCCTCCCTTGCAGCCTGTGCCCCAGCATCTCCTTCCAGCGAGTTAGTTGTCATCAAGCCTTTTCTCTCCAGGGAAGCTGTTTCTTCACAGCTATAGCAAGGTCCCTGCTTACTGCCTTTTCTTACTCAGAGTATATCTTTTGCACAGCGGGGAACAACTTCAAAGGAATCCTTTTTTTTTAACCTCCTGTTAGTTTTCGAGGCAGCCCCTCCACTATCTTCCACAGAGCAAAATGAACGGTTCAGCATTGAGGTACCTGCTTCAGGGGCACTTTCTGACCTGAGCTGACTTGTATCTTCAAGCCCTCAGAAAACCGGCTGTTTATGCCTGATCTGAAAGTAGATGTTTCCAGGCTGTTGAAACCAGCTGCATTCTGCTTCCAGTTACATGAGGGCTGAAACGTGGAGTGACCTCTGGGAGCACCAAAGCATCCAGGGCTTGCAGAATCTGCACGAGGGATCCTCAGAGTTGTTGCCCTTGGTCTCAACTAGTTTCATGGAGAAGGAGGCTGTGACTGTTAGGGAATGAACTCGATCCTTCACCTTCATTTTGTATTAGGGTAGTAACAACAGGAAGAGAGAGGAAAGACCCAGCCTGCAGGAGGAAGCACCTCAAGGGTGCTACTCTGGGACACCTACAGAAGGTAGAAACCTTCCGCTGTGTCCCTGGAGAAATGGCAGAGGGAAGCACAGCGGGAGGCAGCAGGGCTTTTCCCACACTAAACAGAGCGACTCTGGCCTGCACTGACCAAACTGGCATGGCCACACCAGTGTGACCACTACATGGCAAAACCATGTCATGGGAAATATCCATCACATCCATCACAGAGCTGGCTTTGTTTCAGGCAGGTGGAGCAAAATCTACCCAGTGATGACACCGCATGTAGTACAATTTGACATGTCCAACTGCCTGAGAGTGGTTCACTCACTGGGCTTGCCTTGGCAGCAACATATTTGAGGACCAAAGACTTGCTACTGGAGGCTATCTGGGTTGCAGCGGGCGGCTGAGCAGGACATCATTGCTGTTTTGCTCTTAGTCCCGTAAGATGTTAGTCTTTACCATGGTGGTGTTAAAACGCGAGCAGTGTTTAGACCTCATTGCCTTCCAAATCCTCCATGAGAGGACATGTAATGCGGTGTTGAAAGAAAGGTACAGCAGTTTAAAGCATAAACCCTGGTAAACAAGTTTATTGTACAATGAGGGAGCTCAGTCACTGCTCTTAAAACAGAGGAAATGGGGAAAAAATTAATCCTGACTCAGAAATGTTCTCTGCCTGGCATGTCAGGGACTCAGCCCAGCCCCTCTCACCTGAGAAACTGCAAGAGTCAGGGTCTGAGGAAGGCCTGAGTATCCAGGGAAATTTACAGAGAAGACATACTCCCTCTTCTTCCTCACTTTGTGCTTCTCCTCGCCTGCTCCATTGCTACGGGAAGGATATGATGATTCAGCGGTACTTAGTGACACGGATTGTCCCTTCAATACTTACTTGTCAGCACATGCCTTGCAGGAGCCGTCCTACGACCTGCAGCTGGCGATAAGCATTCTTCCAGATGTTCCTTGCAGCTTGGCAAGAAACATGCCAATATACTGAAATTTCCTAAATCATTCTGGAATCCAGCAACCCAGGAATTTACCTGCATAGGGGGGTTAATTGTTTTCAGGCAAACATAGTCCCTCCAGCTGTACTTGCTCAAAACAGCAAGCAAATGAAATCTTGCATGAGTTTATCTGCATTATGAAGATTAAGTTCCTGGTTACGAAATCGGAAGTACAGTTGTAAAAGAGGAAAGTAATAAGAAAAAATGCAATCTTAGAGCCCCCCACCCCCAAACTGCCTTCCCTACTCTCCTTGGGGTTCCGCAAATCACATGGGAGTTGTAGGAGGTGAGGCCAGGTCTGAAAGCTGGTCTCTTCCCTGCCCAGTTATATTCATAGTTTCCTTGCTGCTGTTGAATGTAAATGAAGTTTCAAAGTGCTTCTGAAGAGCTGCCTCTCTTCTCCCTGTCCCTCTCCTCTTCGAGGGAATCTGGCTGGGCTTCAGCTTGTTGTGAATTCTTGGTGTCTGAGACTGCAGATGAAGCATCCTTAATCTTTTCTGAGAAGACTGTGCTTTGATGTTTAAAAGGTTTTGAGGAGTGTTGACTCCTCATTTCTCTTCACCTTTTTTCCCTCAGGAAGGCAAATGACTCGTAGCTGTATTTGCTTACCTTGTGAAATCCTCTGGATTCAGAACCTTGTGCCAGCTATATATCACAAATGTGCCAATGGGCTTTGTTTTTGCCCTGAGACCACACGTTGCATATGCCAAATGCAAGGAGGGCTTGAGCCGCCTGCCCTGTACCTATGCTGTCAGCTGCCGGGGCACTACCGCGAAAAGCGCGTGGGCTGTAAGAGCCAGACACCTTCAGGTCATGTGTAACTCTGTGGGATGTCTCAGAGCTTCCTTAGCACTTTTATTTCATACGTTTACTGGAAAATTAATTGCTGAGATTTGTTTTGTAGCACCCCGATGCGTGCGGCTCCCCGAGTGCTCTCCCCAGGGTGTTTCCCAGGGCGCTGAGAGTGGGATGCCTTGCTGAGCCTCTGCGCCAGACCTTGCTGACACCCCTCGCTGGCATTTCCAGAGAGACCTTCATATATATGATATATTACTCAAAAATTGTTCTAAATATAGAGGATTTCCCAAGCTCTGCAGAACAATTGCATAGTGATGAAAGAGCTTTTAAAGCCCTCAAACATTTTTTTTTTCTTTCTGTGGCCATAAAATGAAATGTTTTATTCACATCCATACTCCCATGGGTACAGTTTCTGTAATAAAAGATGCCACAAATGAAACTCTAACACCAGCATTGGATTAGAGCATTTTGTCATTAAACTGCTTAGAATTGTTTTCAGTCTTTTGCTTTAACTTGGGTAAATTAGATCATCATTAGTTTCCACAGTGAGATTTCCATTTTCCTTTCTCCGTGTTTGATACCAAAGTGCTTCAAAGCAGCTTTCCTAGCGAGATACTGTATCAGGGAGGAGACATGCTGTTCCCCAAACACGGTTGCCTCTCATTTCTTAACCAAGTCAGAATAGTTTCAGAGAAAAATATTGTTGTGTTTGTTATTAGGCATGCATATCTCATTTAATATCAATGTCAAAAAATATTAATGTGTCAAAAATGTAATTCATTCTAACAGGAATTACAAAGTTTTGTTGTGATATTTATGAATTAAAATAATGCTGAGCACTCCCCTGCATTGAAATGTTTGCCTCGCTCAGCGGCAGCAGACAAAGGCACAGTGTGCTGACTAACAGACTTTCCAGCACGGCAGCAGGTATACCCTGTTGCACTCTCATGGCAGGGAGACGGGTCCAACCTTCTGCTTTCTTGCAAGTCACCACTGAAACCTTATCAGGGGGCTGTGATGGTTTGAATATCCTCCGTCCCCATCATTATATCACACATGTCTATAACAACCGGCAGCAAAGGTCAGTCAGAAGTGAGCCCTGGTCACTGCTTGTTGACCTTTTCAGGTGGCTGCGCTGGAGGCTCTTAGTCAAATACTCTCATCGCTGGGTGCTATTCTGCAGTGCTGATGCTCAGCCTGTCACCAGTAATCTATTACTGCACCCAGCATATGCCCTCCTCTGCTGTTGCACCTCTTGGGTCTTTATTCAACACAACACATCACACAGACAGGCAGAGGTGCATCAAGACCAATTTCAAGCTTTTTCTTGAAGTGTCTCACTTCAGCAGCATGTTGTATGTAAGGTGCATAGGCTCCCTCTTTAGTCAGTGAAGAGAAATTGGCGCTTTCAGGAGAACAATGAATTCATTCTGAAAATGGCGATCAATCCTGGCCCAGGCAAAAATTGGGAGTACAAAGGCCCACTTGCAGTTTGGTGTGTCAGGGTTACCACTGCTGGACACCTCAACCAGAAATCTCTCTTCACACAACTGTATGTCTAAGCACAACTCACTGCTCCTGTGGAGACGCCCAGGTGCCAGCCCAGGACTCAGGGCTGGAGTATATCTCTTGGCACCCATGTTTTCAGTAACCCTCAGCACCTGTGGCACTGTGGGTCAATAAGGTTGATATATCGCAGCAGAGGTTCTGCATGCTCTTTCCAGTTGTGAGGACACAGTGAGGGTATGATGTCATGGCTGTCCATTCTCATTCCAGCTGTGAGGACACAAGGTGGGCATGATGTCACAGCTGAGCATCCCAGAGCAGTAGAGCTGGAGGGAGTGTGCTGGAATGTAGAGTTCTGTGGGAAAGGGGTGGTTGCTCAGCACCTTGCCCATTTCACCAAACCGTAGCAACAGGTGGAGCAGCTGGGGAGAAAAGGAAGATATTTTAATTCATAATTCACAGGGCTAGAGGGAGGAGTAGCTGGGTTGTTTTTCAAATTAATAAAATATCATTTCCCAAGGTAATTTTGCAAATTGCTGTGCGGAGAAATCCTGATGCTTTCTTAAGGAGTGCAAGTGCCCAAAAGCCTAATGGTATTCTTTGGCTAAAATAGGAAATATGCTCTTTGTGATCGTGATGTAAAGGGGATCCATGTCTGCCCAGTACCAAGCGGTTTGGGAGCACCCTGAGAGCTGAGCAGCTGGTCTGTGTAGCTGATACAGGGCAGTCGGTGCTGGTCTGACACTTGGAAACGGCACACAATCTGGGATGAAGGTGACCTTCACACTCAGCCTGTTAAATGTAGTTGGTCTTAAGGGGCATCGTCACTCTATGGAGGACTGGTATTTTTATGACAACCCGTGCTTTCAGATGTATTCTGCCTTTGAAATTAACTCCTCCTTTTGGGGGCGTTTACTGACTTACTAGTGCAATTTCTTTCTCTCCATTTTTGTGAGAGTGGGTCATGCCTTTTTTCCATCATTAGCTTCTGTGTAACTTTGGTAAAGAAGAATGCCCCTGCTTTGGTCCTGTGAGAACAATCATTCCATCACAAAGGTGGGTGGTCCTGTGGCCAAGCCAGGTTCGGGTGTTGCTGGTCTGACAGTATCCTCAGCCCAGGAGAGATGCTCTGCGGAGTGGATCCTCATCAACTGAGCAGGCAGCTTGGTCTGAAACAGAGGGAAAGGGATGAGAAAGGGTATAAACCTCCCATGAGCATCACATCTGGTTAGAAATGAGCACGAGGCCAAGCTTGTGCAGGAGCCTAAGCCATGAAAACGTCTCCTGGGGGGAGATGCTGAGAGTTCCCCTGTGGGCTTGGTGGCTTTGGCACAAGTTAGGTCTGCTATGTCCATTACCTGTGATGTGCCATGGGACAGCAGATGTAGAGACTAGGCAACGTTCAAGATTAGCACTGTGTGAACAGTGGTCCTCTATTATACAGCCTTAATCTCCCGTGAGGAAGGAATACCCAAACATAAAGGCAAATTTAGGCCTCTGTGTCCATCAGAAAAACAGCTCGTAGGTCTGTTGTGTGGCTAAATACACAACAGGCTGAGGCATCTACATGCTGCATTAATGGGTACCAACAACTGCATGAGGTGGGTAGATACTGTCCGTGGCAGAAGCCAAATGTTATGTTGATTGCAGACATAAATAATAACAGTCTCTTGAAGATTTATAATGAAAGTGAGCAGCAAATTTTACCTGGTGGTACAATTTTCAATCAGTAGCCAAAGTTGTATGCTGTAGTCTGTTTTCCAGTTACGCTTTTAGCATATATTTATTAATGTTAATTAGCACAAGTTGTTCAAATGTATCTGCTAGAAGACAACATCAGCATATCTTATACTGATTCATTTCCCAAGGAGGACTCGATGCAATACCTGAGAACAGTCATGCTGGTTCTGTAATGAGATTTTTATTACTCCAATAATTATCATGGATGTGAATAATATTTTACACTTAGAAAGAAAGCTTATTCTTAAAGGATCCCCATAGGCCTTCCAATTGTCTTCGTTTCCGGCGTACATTCTGAAAAGACCAACGACTCAGTCCATGTGCAAAACACATGCAATGCTCAGAGATAATGGACCTCAGGACACTTTGCAGCTGACCACTGCCCCTTAAAAGCTCTCCCTAGGAAAATGACCTTCTATTGCCTTTCTAGCAGTTCTTTTCAAGAATGCAGGGATCCCTATAAGTCATCATAAAATTGCATTTATGTCTCTATTTCACAAAGTATTCTTCATCCCCGGAGGTATTCAAGATCTGCCCAGACAAAGCCGCAGCCCATCTGACCTCGACCAGGGCTCTTTCTCTCTGCTACAATGTTGGTAATAACGAGACGACTCAGTCCAAGTTTGAACCACATTTTGAAGACCTTCCCTCCCCTGCACACAGCCTGTCACAGGGAAGCCTTTACTAGCGGGATCAGCATTAACACAGCGAGCACCGAGAGCCACATGGGAAGTGGCACCGCTGGCTTTCACGGGCAGCTCTGGTACCTTGCCCCTGTGCGTATTCTCCAGCATTTTGTCAAGTCCTGATTTAAATAATTGGATTTCCACCACCCTTCAGAAATACAGTATTAAGCAGTATTAGACCTTTTCTTAGCAAATTTTTCCTGTTTGCAGTCCCCGTTTTCCACCATCAGTCTCACCTTTTTAGGTTGTCCCTCATCAGACTGCACTAAACAGTTTTGCTCCTTGTCTGGCTATTTAATCACTATTTGCCCAAGCCATGCATAATTTAGTTCCTTTAATCTTTCTTATTTAGCTTGTTCTTCAATGATTTTGTGGCTGTTCTGAATGCCCTCTGCTTCCTCTGTGACCAACATACCCAGATCTCCTGCTGAGCTCCCCGGGATATGCGGGACTCCTGCTGTCTCTGTTGCCTACAGATCTACAGGGTGATTCTTTCATGAAGCCTATATGCAGACTAGTGTCAAATTTGTTGCCCCCTTCTACTCCAAGATTTTCTTACCCATAATCACCGCACATCTTTCCCTTCGTAACGAGTATTTGCAATCTGTGCTATTTCCTTTGAGGTTCTTGAAGTATTTTCCCAAACTTAGTCCCTATTGCTGTTTCCTACTCTCTCTCAAGTTGCCCTTGACTCTTTGCACGCCCTCTTTTACATTCTCAGGCCTGAGCAATAACCACTCATTCAGGCAGAGACATATGTTTTATAAAAATCTTAGCCTTTTTTCATGAACCTTTTGGACAATGCTGACGTCAGTATAGATGTACCCATTCTGGACATTCTTATATCCGCTGCTAAATGGGAAGTGGAGCATCTTACAGAAAAAGTTAAGAGCTGTGATGGAATCAGTCTTGTCTGAATTTCCCTGGCTAAGGTGAAGAAGAAAGGGTGTGAAAGTTAGGAAAGTCCTGCTGAACTTTTTGGAGTTTCAGATCCTGAAACAGAGACTTTGACAGGTCTTCTGAAGCAGAGCCTTCCACACTGAGAAAAGCTCATTTAATGGGCCCCTGCACTGTGAGAAGATATCTGAGAAGGCTCTGCCACATTGGGCTTCCAGCTGGGAGGAAACCTTTGAAAATAAGGACAAAAAGACCTCCTTTATGTGTTCATAACAGAAACTCCACAAAGGTATTGCCACTGCAGCAAGACTGTCCAGTTTGAGAGCACAGAAAAGGACTGAGTGTTGCTTGGAAAGTGTCAGGTACCAAACGTCCATGCGATGGAGAGAGGCAATAGAATAGGACTATATCTTACACTGGTTCATGTAGTCAGGATGGGAAGAATGCAAATTGGTGCAGTGCATGAAGAATGGGAAGGGCATCTTAACCTGAGAGCCAAGAGGAATAAACTCTCCGAGGCAGGGTTTAACATTGTGTCCCCAGCCAGAAAAGAGGACTTCTCATGCTTGAACCTTCTCATGCTTCACTGCAATCTCCTGCTCTTCTTCCCAAGGACTGACCCCTGGACTGGACCCTGCACCCCAGTCACTGGGGTGGCTCCTGTCCCTGCCTCTCTTGCTTGGTGGAAGCATTCACACACTTCCCCAACAGATACCAGCCACTGTGATGGCTCTGACGCCTGGTGAGCATGTCAGCTAGCCCATTCAGCAAGGCCCCGGCTCCACCCCATGCTGAAAGGACTGAAACAGCTCCACAGTAAATACAAACATCTAATGGAACGTAATTACCATCTGCTGCTTTCCAAAGCAACACATCCGAATTACCAATTGGGAAATAATTACAGCCCACAAGTCTCCATCACAAGGGCCTCAGCTTCCCTCTTGAATCTGCATAACTTCCCAATTCTTCACAAACGTCAACCCTGCTGCAGGTGCTGATGCATCTATCACCTTTTTTTGGTTGCTGAAATGCACCAAGTATCAGGAAAGTATTTGTTGAAGGAGTAAATAGCGAGATCCATTCTCCGAGGGTTTGTCTTGTACCAGCCAGAGGCATTTCATAAGCATTTGATGCTACTTACCCCTTAAGCAAGGATTTGAAGCAGTGAGGGAAGGCAGGGCGGCACAAGCACAACTTTTGTTCACCGTTTTCAGGAATTTTAGCACCTGTTTAAAACACTAAAGCGAAAAAAGGAAAACAGTTACTTGCAACAGGGTCTTGCAGGGCACGCGTTCCACAACACTAACCACAGCACCAAATCCTCTGCACAAAAGACCCATGCACATCTGCCCACATGAAGTCCCAGGCTGAAAACTCTAGGTCTAAATTAGGAAAATATATATGAAAAATGGACTCCTTTGCATTGTTCTGTCTTTTCCTCACCATTCTTTCAGCCTGGCAGCGAAGGGTGGGAAGTGAGCTGCCTCCCTGCCAGCCTGCGGAGTGCTGCTGAGTGCGTGGGGGCATTCAGCTGATGCTCCAGCTACGGAGAATCACAGTCACCTGAGGCACCTCTTGCGGGGCATTCAGCTCGTCCCACGGCAGCACAACAGAGCTCATTTCATTGTGTCAGAGCCTCCCTAATAGCTGGCTGTGTATCAAAAAGGAGGTGGAGAGAGCAGCTTCTGATCTATGCACTGATAATAGAATGATTATCGAGGCCTGACTCAGATTTTCGCTCTCTTCACAGGCTAAGGACTTCATTAGCCCACAGTTAAGGGTGCAAATATCTGACAGTCACTTCTACAGTGAGGCTTTTAACTCTGCTGAGTGCACTGTGCTTTTCTTACATGTGTCTCTACATAAGTAATCCCAGATTGCCAGGGAGGCTGGAAAGCTCTTCACAGAGAAAGGCTGCAGAAGGAAGAAACTTTGCACTACAAATTCCATTTCCACTTGATATGCAAGTTACGCTCTTCCAGGTCCAGTCTTTTAAAGGTTACCTTTTGGAAGCACTGTTTGGAGGGAATTGTCATCCATAAAACTGTGAGCAATGGAAGAATATCTTTATGTGATGACTGAAGAAAGACTCAAGCCATTGCCATATGGTGTAGAATCATAGAATCACAGAATGGTTTGGGTTGGAAGGGACTTAAAGATCACCTTGTTCAAACCCCCTCCCACAAAACACCTCCCACCAGACCAGGTTGCTCAAAGCCCCATCCAACCTGGCCTTGAACACCTCCAGAGATGGGGCAGCCACAGCTTCTCTGGGCAACCTGGGCCAGGGGCTCACCACCCTCACGGTGAAAAATTTTGTTCTGATATCTAATCTAAATCTACCTTCTTCCATTTTGAAGCCATTACCCCTCGTCCTATCACTACATGCCCTCGTAAAAAGTCCCTCTCCAGCTTTCTTGTAGGTGCCCTTCAGGTACTTTAGTTTAATTGCCAGAGTCAAGTCCAACCAGTTTCCCAGAATGAGACTAAACCAATTACATGAAGTCCTCAGAAGCCAGAATTGCCATGGTATTTGGCAACGCCTTTTATTAGAAACTGTTTTTTCGGCTTTTTTTCTGTAGCTTACAGTGTGTGGCAAAGCTAACGTTAAGATAGCTTTTCTGTTATCACATCCTTGTTGTGTGTTGCTTTCAGTTTATAGACCTTGGTCTGTACAGAATGCAATGAAAAAGGTTGCACCATGACCCGAAACCCAGATGTTTTTACTGAAATTGTCCCTAATGGGAAAAGGCCGCTCTTTAATCAGTCAATGAGTTTGCAGGATGTGTTATTGATTTGGGTGAAGTATTATATGGAGAACTGAACACTGAGTCATGGACCAGTGGAAACGATGGGTTGAAGCTGGCACTGGAAAAAAGTTTAGAAAGTCAAACACTCAGAGAACTTCAGGAATTCTATCTCTCATAGACTAAAGCCAAAAAGGCAAGGCAGTAGTGATGGGTTAAAGCAATATCACTGTTCAGAAGAATGCTAGGCATTAGAAAGGAGGACTGGACCCATATTACTCTTGAGGGGTACCTCTCCAAGGTCAAATACATACTGAGCTGGTGAAAGACAAGGCATGAAACCAAACAGACAGGATGATAAATTTAACGTGGAAATGACAGACAGGGTAGAAATGACTGTCCAATAAAGCCCAAATTTGCAGAAATAAGGTGATTAGGAGAATTTGGAGGCCATATAGCAGAAGAAGATTCCAGATGCTGGTGAAGAAACAGCTGTAAGGAATAGATTTGCTGCAGCAATGAATATGCAAAAGAAATCAGTGCAAGTGTAGATGAATTGACTGTGGAGCAGGGAGGAGCACCTCTTCCTTTAAAAATAAAAGGGGACAGTAAAAGTAACAAAAGTTGGAGTCCAAGCAGAGGGCAGAGTATACGGAAAATGAAATAGGAAAGCAGAGAGTGTTCTCAGACAGAAGACAAAGGAAGAAGACTGGAAACACAAAAAGAACAGTAGAAAGGTCTATGTGGTCAGGGAGTCTTTATTAAGAACTTCTAGTGGGACTCACACCAGAAGAAATCAGGTTGAAGGGAACGTGATGTAAATATAGCATAGAAAAGCATCTGGGACTGTAAGGAAGTATCCAGATCACCCTTTCTATTGAGGCAAATTACACTGCTGCATTCCCAATTAAATACATAAAGGAGGAATATTCCAGATGAGGGAAAACTTTCTGTAACCTTCTCTGGGATTTGTAGGATCTCCTGAGACACAGGAGAAAAAAAAGGTCAAAATAACGAGGATTAAAAGACAGTGTTGACAGAACAGCTTTGGGATGTTCATTTTCTGGAAGGAACTCACAGAAGAAAGTACTGCTCATAGCATGGACTTCACTTGATGAGAAGGCTGGTATGATTGAGCAAAAAATGACGGGAGAAAGCTGGGAGAGGCTCGTGTGTTCTCCATATCTAGTAATAGTACACAGGAGAAGAGAAGATCGGTAATTAAAGACAGCAGGAATCTTGGTGAGGAAAGGATGTGCAGTTAAGAAAAGAACAGACAAATACAAGCCAGCAAGATTCTGAATAATAGTAAAAATCTGTCAGAGCACATAAATGGGTCAGTATAAACAGAGTGCAGCATTAGTGTGTGAACAGCAGCAGCAAAAAAAAAGAGAAACATAGCTATTGTGAAGATGTGAAATTGGAGCTGACAGAGTTAACAAACACAGAGGGTCGTAGTTGAGACTGGTTCTTGGGTGTGCAGGCTTCGAGAACTACACAAGTTAAGTGGTAATGTGCTGGACCGATGAGAAAAGCAAGGAGACCACGTCAATGGAAGTGTGTCATGACCATGGCTAATGTAGGACAGAATGGTAAAAGAGATTCTATTGGAGAAGGGTTTAGAATGAGCTGAAGAATTACAGGGTTGGGTCTGGAAATGGGTAAACATTTATGGAGTGTTAATGGAAGAATTTTGTCATCATGGGGAGATATTAATTTCCTAGGTAATAATTTACAGAACAAGAGCAAGTCACAGTGGTAAATCTCGGGTGTCTTGGACATGGTAACTCATGAGTTTCTTTACCAAATATTCACTTCATATGCAAGAGACAATACTTACACTGAGGAGTTGTGAGGCATTATAAATGCAGGTTGAACAAAATGGCCTTGGGTGGAGTGATCATAAAAGGTTTCAACTGAAATGAAATAATAGGACAAAGGATGGATCTCTGGGTAAATTTCTTCAGTTCAAAAAGGAAAGCTCTTTTAAACTCAGGGAAGTGTCTAGCAAGGCCTGAAGAGCTCTAGGACTTCAGTTCAGAAACAGCATATCAAATTCCAGGCGTAAAACTATTATGAGTCTGTATCTAGGCAAGGTTTTCAGTGAAGAGGGTGCCACAATTAACTGAATTTAGAAAAGGCATAATAGGAATAAGCAGAGCCTGGAAGGAAGGAAGGAGAGCAACTTCTTCTGCAAGCAGTGCAACCAGGAAAGCGTGGTCGCTTATGGATCTGTGTTCTGTTTCCTGCACTCTACCCACAAAACAACCAAGACAACAATAGAAATCCCAACCTCAAACACCTTAAACAAACTCTCCCATACCACTTATATCATCCCTGCCCAGCAAGACTCTGCACAAGCTGTGGAAAGCCTGAAGAAGCGCATGCTCTTTTGCAGGCAGAGCAGGCTGGCCGGGAGGCGTGCGCCGACTGACAAGAAGGCAGCTGCCAAACGGAACGTATAAGGGCTGAGAGATAATTCCTTTTCTCTCAGTGGAGGCACTAATTTGAATCTCTCTCATCTACTCAGCTGCCAATTTTTGAAAAAACTTTCACAATATTAATTATGATAGGTGCTTCTACCATCCTTTCAGGTGGGGTTGAAAGTGGCCACTGGGCTTGAAAGTTATTGCAGGAGAGGAAAGGGGGGGAATGAAAATCGTTCTTTTCCTTGGGAAAACAATCTAAAAGAGGTTGATCAGCAAAATAGTGCATCTTAGAGGTCAAGAAGCATAGTGATGAAGGAAGAACTGTCAAGTGTCAAAGTGAGTTACATGTTAAGCCACAGAGAAAAAACCCTCTTTGGTTATATAAATGAAATGGGGATGAGAGAAGAATGAGAGAGGCTACAGCGAAATGAGGGGGATACTAAATTAAAGCCATACTCAGTAAGACTCCAAAATAAAAGGAGGACTTGGCTTCCATTTTTAATTATGTGGATGTTGACCAGGATATCAGAAACAGGGTGGACAGTAGGAACACCAGGACAGCGGGAGAGCAAGTGTAACGAAGCAGAGGTAATACTGCAGGAGCTAATGCACAACCCCAGAAGGAACCAGATATTTCACCACAGGTTCTGAAACAAGCAGCAGCACTGTAGAATCCAGGGATTAAGAATCCCCCACATCATGCCAATTGCTACAGGCTTGAAGAATGGCAATTTATCATTGTGTCCCCAGGCCATCCACAACTCTGTGGCTGATCTCCTTAGACATCTTCCTTAAAGAAAGCTGGCCAAATCAGACAAACAGCTTTCAAACCAACTAAACTGGATTTTATTTGAGCAGCAACTGTGACAGATAGGTCCATGCAGTCAGACATGTTCAGTCCAGTTGCCTGAAAGAAGTGGCAAACTTTACACAATCTCTCTAAGGGACCCTCTAAGGAACCCTCTTAGACTCGTGTCTTGGTGCCACATCTGAGGTCTGTCTGTGAGCCTGTTTCCAGCAGTCACTCCTTCCCTGCCTGCCAGAAACTCCTCTTAGCTGTGCCTCACTGAATAACCTCTGGGAGGTTTGATCTTCCCTCCTGATCCCAAGACCCACAGCCCTGGAGGGAGCACGCCCCACGCAGATGCACCCTTGCTGGGGACAAAGCAGATGCCATCCACCATGGTCCTGATACGGAGGGGCAAACAACGTGATTTGGAGCCTGAAAGATGAACTCAGCTTGATGCAAGCTTTGAAATAGATTTTGAAAGCAGAAGTAATTAAAGGCACGGATATAAGTGGGAAATGGGCTAGAATGAAGCATGGCTTTATCCAAAGGAGATTGTGGCAGGCTAATCCGATATCTTCTTCTGATAAGGTAATGGAGTTTTTAGACAAAGGAAACATGCTAGATACAATCTTTGTGGACTTTAAGAAAGCATTAGATATGGTGTCACATGAGGAACTGATTAGTGATGCTAGAGGAACGAGGATTACAGAAGAATTATAAGGGAAAGGAGGAACTGCAGAAAGACAAGACAGCAAAGGGCTTGTGTTAAAGAGAAGAGTCAGGCTAGAAGGAGGTTACCAGAGCTTCTAAAGGGCTAGGCTTAAGGCCAATCCCATTTAATATTTTTATTGAAAACCCCAATAAAAATATAGAATCATAGATTGGTTTGGGTTGGAAAGGACCTTAAAGCCCACCCAGTGCCACCCCCTGCCCTGGGCAGGGACACCTCCCACCAGCCCAGGTTGCTCCAAGCCCCGTCCAACCTGGCCTTGAACCCCGCCAGGGATGGGGCAGCCACAGCTTCTCTGGGCAACCTGGGCCAGGGGCTCACCGCCCTCACAGCAAAAAATTTTGTCCTGCTATCAAATCTAAGTCTACCTTCTTCCATTTCTTCCCGATATCTATTCTAAAGTGCTAATAGCAAATGGCTGGAGAGCACTGTAAATACATCCAAAATCTGGATATTGTGTCAAGAACCAGAGAATCTTGAGGACTAGAGAAATCAAAATTGGAAGAAACATTCTTCCAAAGAAAATTGGAGCAGAATCTGGTTGTGGAGGAGCCTTGGTGACTCAGAAGTCTCTCTGTGTATAGTTCCTTCTTTGAGTGTAGCTGCTTCTTGCTGCTTTGGAGTTTTCCATTGTGACATTTAGTTTGGCTTGCTGAAATGCCCATCGTTTCTCTGCTTGGGGTTGAGCTTTGTGAACTACACCATTCCTGAGATATTTTTTTCCCTTAATGAACTCTCTGTAGTTATTTTCAAATTTATCAGAGGGTTACTTACTTTTGCAGATCAGGATACCCCACAGTTTTCATTTCCATGCAGGGAACACTCTGACTCTCCATCTCCTGGACATTTATTCAGATTGACAAGCATGACAGGACTGACTTCAGTTTTAGCACACAACAAGCTCCTCACTCCTCAAGTGTGGTGGGGGAAGGCAGGTGGTGAAGTTTGTTGCCATGGATGGCCATGGCCCATGTGGCTGAATGGCTCTGATACAACCCTTTGGATGAAACACCATCAGGTTTTGGAAGCAAAAAGTTGCATGGAGCTATACAAACTTCAGAAATATCCATTGCATGATCAAGAGTATCAGAAACACTTTTTTCACTTTTTCTTACGTTCTGTAGAAAAAACTTCTTGTTGGTCCAAATTTCTGCAATTCTGAGGATTGGCCTAAACCAAACCACTTTGGGTTTATTCAGTTTTTAGGTCATCATCATTTCTGCCTCTCAGTTACAGAGACAGACAAGTAGATTTTCAGGAAGGAAAACTCATAATTCTGCTGAAGATGTATCAGAACTAACAGATTCTTCATTTACCAAACTGACAAGCTTTGTGTCAGACTCCTCTTTTGCCCTGGGCCACAGGTGTGCTAGATTTTGGGGTGGAAGCCACAGCCAGAATTACCTGAAGTGCTTCTTTTCCCTTCGAATATAGAAGCAAACAAGTGCTTGCTTTCTGTAGGAACGTCTTCCTTTTCCTCCTTTCCCCTCCCCCTTTCCCTTTGCCTCATGGAAAAAAAAACTAACCTATTTGTTTAAGGTACTTAATCCTAAATATGTCTTGAAACCTGTATGATTGGGTGGCCTGTATCTTCCTCTCTTCTACAGGCCTTTATACAGGGGGCAAAAAAAAGTCACTACCTGGAATTTTGCATGTGATGGAAATTCCAGGTTTTTCTCACATGTTACATGTTTAGGATTTTCATTCTGACCTGGGCCACATGGGGATCATTTCAGCAATGGGTCCTGGACATGCTGCTCAGCTGTTAAGGTGTTAAGGTGCAAATCCAGCTGCATCCTGGCTACATCTCAGGGTGCCATCTGGTCACACATCTCCCCCTTTGTGGTCTGTTTTCTGTACAGAAAGACTCAGTCCATGATCTGGAAAGAGGTCTACAATAAACTCCACAGTCCCTGTGTCAGAAGGCGAGTTCTGCAGGGCCCCTTTGCAGATTAGATAGAGTCATCTGGAGCAGCAAAGCGACTGGGAGAGTGTGCAAAGCCCATTTCCATTCCTTTCAGCTTATGAGCCACAAAGTACGGGTTGTCTGTATAGGAAGCATCTGGCCACATGCAGATATCACCATCTAAGACAAGCCCTCCAGGCTCGCTTCAGAGTCACCAGAAAGAAACAGGCATTTCTAAGGTACAATTCAACCCATGCATCTGAAATAAATGCTTCCCATTTCTCCTCCTGCCTGTAAAGGGAGTCTGAGTGGACCAGCTCAGAGGGAGATGTCTGCATCAGAGGTGTCAGAAAGCACGGTCTTGGAAGTCAGAGTTCATTTCACCCAGCTTCCAAGTGTCGTGATGCTGAAAGAGCCTCTTGTTCGAAAAAGGTCAGTTCCCTTATTCCTCATTATTCATTAGCTTTTCATATCTATTTAACATCAGCTGTTTGAAAGGCTATTATTCCAGCATGTTTAGTGGAGAAATGGATGAAGTGTTCTTCTCCCCCCATGCTGTGACCTCTGTGATGGTCATGAATAAAACTAATGACAATAAATTATAGAGGTGTTGCTGGATATTGCCAGAGGAGCGATAAAATGTGATGGCAGTTAATAGAGCATGTTTAAGAGACAGAAGGAAACTGTTGTCTACCGAGAGACACCCAAATGCATTAGTAAATAGAGAGAAGTGGCATTCTGGTGCTCAGGGCTATATCACTCAAAAGCTCCCTGTGGCTTTTATCTCTGACCTCTCTGGTGCTCCACCTCGTAGGGCATCATTTGCACTTCTATGTGCTGCTTTTCACCCCAAAGACTACTAAAAGCACACCTGGACACGGAGCTGCCAGTTACACCTAAATTCACCTGCATCTCTCTGCACTTTATCAAGCATGTTTGACACATACTAATGCAGGATACAGGTGTCTTGATCTGTATTGTTCTGATAGGTTGTAATTGATTGTCTGTATCAAAAAATAAGTGAGTCTTTCCCCAGTGGACAGCCTGGCAGGCTAAGCATAGCCCTCAACCCACCTGTAGAAATTTATATACATCTGCGTTTAGCTTTGCTGTTGACCCACTTGTAAGCTGCTTGAATGCTAATCCTGTCCCTAAGTCTGCTACTGGGTGGCTCAGCTCATCCCTCTGTTGGCTGCTTTCCTTCTCAGACATTAAATCACTAGCAGTGAGCCAGCTGAAGGGCTGGCACAAGTGGCCATGCAAGGTGAGTCCAAAGGTCTGTCAATCTCATGACCATCATCTAGAAGCTGAGGCTCAGGAAAGGTGAGAGCAAAGCACATCCAGGTTGGGTGGTGGACTTAGATCCTCAGCTCCTCCAACCACACCTGACCATGGGGACACTTCTCTTCACGTTCCCCCAGTGTCAGCTCAGCCAGATCCTACACCAGAGGACCAGCCATCACCAGGACCTGGCACCTTCTTTGCACAGGTACCTACATTTTCTGAAACCCTTGAACTCCCGCTGCCTCTCTGAGCGCTTTCTCTCAGTAACTCACAAGACCATGGTTTTCCAGTCTCTAACACTGTGTCTGGGATGAACAAATGCACTACTTCCCTTCTAGCATATTCCAGCACCTCCTAACTGGTTCAGTGACCTGAGTAATTTGACATAGAGCTAGTGCTTTTGCAGCTCCCATATGTCAATAAGGTTGTAAGCCCCTTCCCATCACCATAACCACCCCACAAGCCTGCGGTTTCCTCTCTTACCCACCTGCTGCCTGTGAATTCCCATTACCCTGTCCCCATCCCATGAAATAACGACAGCCGCCCTGCTTGACCAAGGCAATGCCAACTCCCGTCTCCTTCCAAACCCTTGGTTTACTCTTTGCTCCTCTAATGTGAGATAACTCTTGTTAGTACCCTGCCTTTATAATCGTTGCACCCCTCCTGCCTACGACAACCCACTCACCTGAGTCTCCACCTGCACAGCTGAGCCCTTCTCTCCCCTTATAAACCTGTGTGTGCCAACCCCTGCTTAGTCCCTGCCTCTGCAACCCCCACTTTGGTATACCTGTTAACTTTCTGCCCATGCCTCTCTCCCCTGCATAGCTCCCCTGTGCCCCAAGCCTTCCCAAGACCAAGAAACCCTCCGTGTGCCTGAGTCAAGCTGAAACCCCACCACCACCAACATGGTTAACTTACAGCAGCTAAATCCACCACTGGTCCACTGCAAATGTCAACCTCCTCGTTCCCTCCACAGCCTCCCCAAAACATCCTCTCTGTAATCCTATGGGATCCCTTGTTCATAAGGCTGCGCTTCTGCTCCCAGAGTCCTGTCCCCTCTATGTGGTGGGGATGCATCTGCTGCTTCATTCATGTGTCTGTAGTGTTTTTCTCAAGGTCCAAGGCCGCTGGAGACTAGTTTAGACACTGAACCAGCCGGCTCAGCTTTCCTCACGGCCCAGGGCTCCCTAGGAATTGCTGTCTGTTGAAGAATATCTGTGCTTCCTCTCGCCGTCCTGGCAGTACTAAATAGTAATACATCACCTCACTCTTTGCTGTAAGACCTTTCACTCGATCTGGGATGTGGGGCATTTGTGCAGGAATTGGGCAGTCAGTGTGACTAACAAATAATGAATGATCTCAGTCCAGGATTAATACAGCAAAGGCATGAACTAAGATCATGTTGTTCTATAGAATCAAGGATGTAGCAGAACTTTTCTACATAGAAAGGCATAATTACTTTCTCAGATATGCCGCAGTCTAGCAGAGGAGTATCTATGTGGTGTAAACCAAGTGCAATTCTAGTGCTCACATGCCAGGCTGCAGAGATGGAGACTGTGGAGCAGCAGGGAAGGTGAGGCTGGACAAAGACTTCACTCGGTCCCTTATCACAGGCCTGTGCCAGCCACTCTTCATCCTGACTCTTCAAAATGCTATCTCCTTTGAGAACTCAGAGCTCAGGCAACTCGTCTGACTTCCAGATGGCTGAAGTTACGGGAGGTGAATCCTGCACCAAGTAAATATCCAGACTTACAAGAAACGGCGAATGTGCAAAGTCAGTTCTTCTTTGCACATCTTTCCCCAGCACATTCTTAAATGTCAGCTGTCTGTGAAATAAATGCATTTCAGGCCATTCTTAAAAGAATCGATGGTAAACATCAATGCATAAGGTTTCTGCCTGCCACAAAGGGCCTGGGACTTCCATACCACATAGACCTCCGTGCTTTATAGCACTGAATGGGATGGCTAGGAAGGAAACAGTGCTAAATGTTTTGTTCTGGGTGAGTGCAGTCAGTTGTAGGGCAGATTCATTTTCAGTAGCCACGTTGGGGCCTGATCTGAACAGGGGAAAACTGTGCTGTGTGGTAGGAGAGTGCGTGTTAGCTGAGGAGGTGGGTGGGGGAGTTACAGCCTCATAAAACGGCCTAGCAAATCTCTGATTTCAAATACATTCCTTCCAGTCTCCTGGGTAGGTAGTCTGGGAATACAAAGGACATGAGGCAGTGACTAAAGTTACACTGAAAACAGCTACCTAGGAAGGTATGAGCATTGGCCAGAAACAAGAAAAGCTTTTCCCAGAAGACAACACACAACCAAAGGACTGCACTTGCAACTCAGAACCCAAATATAAGGTCTACACATCCCACTTGTGCAGCCCTGCAGTGTCCCACAGCAACAGTGTCAGGACGACTGGCACGCTGCCTGTGCATCACCTGTACAGGTGGAACTGCTGTGAGCTCCTCCAGGCTCTGGACGTGCTCCCTACGTTAGCAAGGGCTCTTGTAGGCAGGTGTGGCAGAGTGGTGCCTCTGTACCATGGGAATCCCAGGTTAGCCCAGATTTGGGCTACAGCAGCGTGGTAGCGTTGGTGAGTCAGCTGCTTTGTGCTGCACAGATGCGCTCTTGCCTTGCGAAGCCATATGCCAGCAGAAGGCCCTCGTGCACCTCTGCAAATCAGGTACTTCACTCCTCCACTACAGGATTAGATGCTGTCCCTGATGCCAAGTTCAGATCACTCTTGTCCTGATGGCTAACAGAGTGGCATGAACTTCCCATCGATCATTGCCACATATTGTGGCCTTTCTGGATCTAGCTGGTATGAGATGGTAAGGGTGCTGTGAGGACATTTCTGTCATTAGCTTCCAGTCTTGGCAGAAAAAGTATAGGAAGACAACATGTTTGGCTACTCTAGACAAAAAAAAAAGGAGAAACAGCTGGGTTTTTTAGGAGGTTTTGAGTGTCTTTCTGCTTTTCTACAATACAGTTTCCCAGCAGTACCAACAGAAGCAAGAAACTCAGAGCTGTCATGGTCTGAGAGTGAAGCAGACTTCTGCTGACAGATTGTTGCTCCAGAGTTTGGTTTGTCAGGGCATGTACAAACTCCCTGTCTGCAGAGATGAGATAATCACAGGCTGTGTCTTTATAGGCTGCTGGGGGATTTGAGTAGCTCTGAGTGTGTTCAAAAAACATGAAGGACAGAAAATCTGGGATTCTGGAAAAAAGGCCGATGAGCATGTCCTGTTAACTACTCATCCCACCCTAGGCTGAAGCGCAAAGTGTAGGTGCCTACCTGATCTCTTAGCAAACTGAGATTATCCTGAGACGTCAAAGGTCCTTCATACCCACTCTTGTAGGTCCTGTCCAACTCTAGATGTGTGAGGAACTCTGTATCTCTGCTTTTGTCTCTGGCTTTAAAACATACTCCCTCAGTCCCCTTACTCCCTCCATTAGCAAGGGGTTGCAGAGCCCAACTCAAAACTGGTCTACTTTAAGAAAGGGTTGCTCCAGCTTATTCTCCTCTGTGGTCTGGTATAACCACTAGTCTGAGATGGCTTAGGCTGGGCTTCCTTAAGGAACTACCTGCCTTTAAGTCTGCCCCAAATTTGGGAAGGTTTGGGGCACTTCCGTCAGTATGAACTTACTGTTCTTTTTGTCTCTTCCACCTTCTTGACAGAATGTCTTTAGGAAGGACAACTGTGGTGTATGAGGGCACGGACTCCGGCTGTGATAAGCATGAAATCGTTTATTGCTTCTCAAGCCTCGGCTTTTATATCCGAGCTCTAAAACTTTCCATGCACCTACTAGGCAAGTAAACACATATTTCAGATCACTAACCCAGTCGCCTTATTCAGTTCCCACCAAGATAAGCATGCGAAGCTGTTTTCCTGTTCCATGTTTATATTGAACCAGTTCCTCTTCGTTCCATCCATATCAATATCTGCGTTCCTGTTTGTGTGCGCTCTGCTCACTGTGTCTTTGGCTGTACACAGGCCTCTGCTCATAGGTCTGCCACAGACAGCATTGCTGGAGTGCTGTGGCTGAGCAACTTGAGGACTTCAGCGTAGTGGTCACGAAATGCAGCATAAATCACAGCCAGAGACTGAGAAAGATGGCTGTGGTTGTTATGTGTGAGGGACAGATCCTGGAGGAGGGCAACTCAGGACCCTGCTTGCTCTGTGGGTCTGAGAGCAACTGCATATAAGAAAGACCACATCCCACTCCTGAACAAGAACAGGAGAAGAAGCTGGAAGGGTAAATAAAGCACAGCAGCACTCATCTCCCATTCCAAACAGCAGCAGCCCAGAGGCTGTGATTGCTAATTAAACAATATCTCCCATGCAATGCAGGCAATGAGGGTGACATTTACCTCTTGTAGGCTATAAATATCCAGCCATAAGCAAACATTTCTAATCAGTGATTATGGGTGAGATTATTTTCCCTGACGTTATAAGTGATTGTTTGTTTATGCAGAGTTAATGGGCAAGATCATGCTGGAGGTGCTGGCCAAGGATTCAGACCTAGTGCCTGCACCAGTGCTTTGGCGCCGTGCTGAACGGGGTCACCAGGCTTGGGAGGACATCCCAGACCCTCCAACACAAGCTACATCTGAGCCCTGCAGACTTTGTTTTCAGGATCGCTGAGGCAAGGGGTAGAGTGGTAATGGTTCCGTCTCAAGGAGCAGCGGTTCAGCCCAGGGAGGGTGGCTGTGCATGGCCTCCTTGTTCCAGAGGCTGCCTCCCCAGCCAGACATGGAGGCTCTGCCCTTGCTACGAAGTGAGCAGCGCATGGGGACATTGCTTGTCCACCTTGCTGTGTGCAGCCACCTCTCGGATGGAGTGAAAGCAGCCGTGATACACATGAGAGGAACTGAGCTTGGGAGCTTGATGACAGAATGGATAGGGGAGACCTTTGCCCAGCCCACGTTCATCCCCTCCAGCATCTGAGACCATGCCAAGGTAGCAAGCTCCTCTTCTCTTGCTGGCTTCTGTGAAGGGACTATATACAGAGTGTGAAACCAGCGGGGACAGTGAATATGTTTGGATCAGTCCTTAACTCTTGTCATAGCTGGGGAGGTAGAGACATTTTTTGCTGCACCAACCTTTTCCACTCCAGTGAACGCCCCTGGGCTCTCCACTCCACTGCCTTCAGCAGCTGTACAGTGGCACAGAGCAGGGAAATCCAAAGGGTCTGCCTGGCTAAACTCCTGCATCGTGACAAGCAGCGCCAACAGCCCTGTGAGGGATGCAGGGAGGTATGGAGACGCGCATGCTGCAATGATTTGTGACAGCTCCTCTCTTACTTCAGGGAGTGAAACACACCAGTGTGTGGGGAACATGTGGGAAGCAAATGTAGCAAAATAAGCTCAGAGAGCTGGGACCAAGTGGAGCTAGGGGAACTCCTATGCCAACAGCATCTTTGTTGATGTGTCTATATTTTATTCAGTATGTTTTTTCCTCCTAAAAAAAGGAAGCTGGAGGGACTGAGACAATGCCCTTTTCAGAGACATCGCAATATAACAGCTGGGCTTATCCCTCCCGGCAAGACTGCTTCTCAGGCTGTCCCTGCTGTAGCCTAGGTGTTGACCTGGCAAAGCACCTCCTGGACTCAGGACTCATAAACATTTTCTGGGCTGCTCACATGCTTATTGCTAAACTACCCATCATCTGTCTCACCTGTTTAGACTGGAAGGTTGTTATTGCACAGTCATAGAATGATAAAATTATAGATTGGTTTGTGTTGAAAGGAACCTTAAAGATCATCTCGTTCCACCCCCCTGCCCTGGGCAGGGACACCTCCCACTAGACCAGGTTGCTCAAAGTCCCGTCCAACCTGGCCTTGAACCCCTCCAGGGATGGAGCACACTGTGCCCTTAGCACACTGGGCTCTGGCATTGTCTGATTGCTCTTTGCGCTAACATCATGCAAAGGTAGTAATTAATCACTGTTTCACTGAACAGATTAATGAGTGGCATATCCCACAGACCACCACACTCCTGAAAAAGAGATGGCTGTGCTCTAGATATTGATCTTCTCAGTGGCTGATGGAAATCCTCATTGTCAAAGCAGGTCAAGTTCCAGTGCTCAGGTATCACATGTTGCCACTGAGTAGAGTTTCAGAGACCAACTCACAGCTGCCTCTGGGCTATTGAGCACCTGGGAGGACTTGTTCTTAGCCCTTGTCACAGGGACCTTGCTGGTTGCATTCCTCTTGCAGCATGGATTACCCACTGATCATGAGTCGACAACTCAACTGTCATGTCATTAGGTCTGATGTAATTCTCAGATATGTTGCTAGTTCCTGAAAAGTCCTCCAAGATGGTAAAGAGATGAGGTGAAGAACTTTAATTTCATCATTAAATATCCTAAATAAATCAGTGATTACTGACTTGGGAGATCAAAGGTAGGATGCAGGCTGTTTTCCTTTGTATTGTTCCTTGCAAGTAGCTTGCTGAGAGAGGTTGTGCTGTTGGAGGGAAGTTAGCAACTTAATGAGCTGATGTCCTACTCCCCACACCTGGAAACAGGCGTCTCCTTATGCCTTTACAATTCCAGTGACTTGGATGTGCACTAAGCTGTTCAAAATATTTTTCACACTATTTTCGTTGGAAGCTGAATTCACAGCAAAATGAAATTTACCATAAAAAGTATCTGCTGCCCAGGGAAAATGCCAAGGCTTTTCCTGAAAACAGAGTGCCTCCAGAATCAGAGCATTTCTGGTTCCTTGCCAAATCATGTAGCCATGGACTCCCGTGTTATGCACTCTTGCTTAGTAAGAAGGAGAGAGTGGTGCACCGTTGGAGGATTCCAACCAGAAAGTCCTCATAAAAACCCACAACTACAGCTGCAGCTACCATAACATGCTACAAATCTATTCAGAACTGAACTCTGCAGGAGCTTCTGTGAGTTCCAGGAAAGATGGGGATTTATGCAGAGAAGAAACTATGAGGCTGAGTAGAGACTTAGATAGTGGCAGAATCAACCGAGAAAGCAACACAGTAAGCTCCCTCCATCACTGTACGTTTGCAGATGAATGTCATAGCTGTAGATGAATGTGGAGAATGCTGTCCCACCTAGTATCGTGTTTCTGCATACGGCATGAGCTACATGCTTGCTTCTTTTGCAAAGTCATTGGTATCTGATGTTCTTCTCTTAGGGTCATTTCTTCTCACTTCTTCCTTGGAGGTCACAGTGGGGCCTCCAACCCCATTTAGAGGGAAATAGGGCATCTAGGGAGTACCCAAACGACCAGAATCCTCTAAAAAATATCTGTTTTAAAAAATATCATGTTATAACGTAGCAGTCTGTAGTATGCAGGTGCTGCCTGGTACTGGTTTCAGATCAGCAGCCCTTCTCTCTTCTCTCTTCTCTCTTCTCTCTTCTCTCTTCTCTCTTCTCTCTTCTCTCTTCTCTCTTCTCTCTTCTCTCTTCTCTCCAGTCAACCAGATTTTGCTCCTATGATAAGGCCACTTGCCTTATGGTGACTTTATACAAGCCAGAGAGAAATACCTTTGAATACCAACAGCACACTGGACACTGGGAACCAGTTGTCCTCCACCTTCCCAATCTCTTCTGGGCACTGGCTACAGAAATTTAGCATATATATTGCTGCAAAGTAATATTACTTACTGCTTTATTTCCAAAGCCAATGTCTCCATCACAAGAGTTATTTTCCTCGATCAGTCAGTGACTAGCAATGCTGTTAAAGAGGTAATGAGAAGATAAATTGTGCAAGGCAGCTGACAGCAAGAGCATGAAATTATGTCTCCAAGGCTTGTTGTCCTCAGGGAAAGAGGCCCTGATTGTTGGCGCTGATTGCAAACCTAACTGGGTTGGTAGGAGTGCTGGGATTGCCCTCACAATATCATCCCTGTGTTCCCCACCAAGGCAGTATTGAGGCTGCAGGGAAGTTTAGCAGGGACTAATCAATCTCCTCTTTGAAAGTACAGTTCAAGAGGTTCAAGTAAACAAGAGGGCAAGGAGGAAGGGAGAGCACTGTACTCAGGACTGAGCAACAGCTCAATTTTATACATAGAAGTAATATCTGGCTGGGTTTTGCCACTTTGACTGCATGCCTCAGAAATCAGACTCCATCTGCTGATGCCTGTAAGAAAAAATAAGCAGGGTTGGACCACAGAGTCCTGAGATGCAGCTGCTGGCACCCTTTAGTTTTTAGAACATGACGTATCCAAGAAAAAAATTGTACAAAGACCAGATTGTAATGAGATTGTAATGGGGACATAACTGTGCACCGATTCCTTGCGTACAAGGGGACCCACTCAGCGAAGGGCTGCCTGGTTCCTGCCTGTTCATACCCAGTGGTTAGGTCCAGCCTGGACCTCCTGGTCGGTGATGGGCAGAATCCTTTGCATGTGCAGGTCTTGGTTGCTTTTACAACCCTGGAGGTGGACTTTGGCCATGCCCACAGAGCAGTTCAATTACCCTGTCTCTAGTATTCACAGAACAAGTTACCCATCATCCACACTCCTGCTGGAAACACGATTACCTGCTGCCATCTAAGCAGGACCAGGCTTGTAATTTAGCTACAGATGACATAGCTGTAAGAACCTTTCGTCCCTCTGTCCTGGAGGTATCTTGGCTAGAAATGCAGCTCTTTATATCTTGGCTTTGACTACCTTCAATTTTAACTTGCTCAAAGGCAGAGAAACCTTCCTAAGCATATTCAATGAAAAAATAGTGTGGAAGGGCAGCAAGAAGACACCAGGTGATTTGGGGATCTGATAGGACATGTCTGGAGAGGCATCAAGGGCCAAAGACATGCAGCGGATGGTGATAAGAGCTATGTGTCACAGGTGGCAGATAATAAGGTGTGTGCAGGACAAGTGCATCAAAGACAGCAGCCTCGTACATATTGTGTGGGAAGAGACGTGAATATACACAACATAGTGTGTAAACTGAGGAAACGATGTGACTAGACCATGAAGGGTGTCTGTGGGACTGTCAGGTTTTAGATACAGTGCTACACTAATAAAAAGGATCTGGTACCAAGGAAACAGAGGCAACATTGTCCACACGGCTCTGGGAAGCCCACAGTACAGAGCAAGTGGAGATTTTGTTAGACAATAGCAGTTTGCAATATTACTGATTTCCTGATGGGGACCAAGCGATGTTGCTGGGCTCTGCTGCCAGCCTGAACGCTGCAGAGTCCTGTCTGGTTTCTGTGCTAATGATTCATCTAGCAAGAGGGATGCACAGGAGAGCAGCAGAGAGAGTTCATGGAGAGATTGCATTAGGAGCTTTGAAATATTGATGTCTCTGCGCTCTGCATAAACTGTCCCTCCTCCACCCCCCAAAGCAGGGAAGAGTGGCTCTGGGGGGCTTGTTTGTGAGCAGAACCCGCCTCAGCGCTGGCAGGCAGGATATGCAGCTCTCTCGACTGCAGTGTGCAAAGCGCAGAAAGGGCTTTTAATTCACGAGTGACTGGAGAGAGGGAGGCAGAAGCAGGACGAGGCTGTGGCTGACAGATGGGGATTGCCACGGGACTCTGAAATGCAGAACTCACTAGGGACCTGCTTCTCCAACCCTGGTCTGCTGAGAACAACAGCAGAAAGAGGGGAGCAGAGACCACCCAACTGTGGTGGGGGCTGCTGGCCCCGGCCAGAGAGTCCCACGTTCAGCCGCACACCAGCGTCCAGGGGCACTGCCCCACTTTGCACTGCAGTTAGGAACAAGGTCTGGCTTTTTCCAGGGCTATCTTGTCACTGTGATGAGGGAACTCACTCGTGTGGAGTGTGCTGTGCAGGGCTGGTGGGTAAGCGGCATGGCTTTGAGCATGCGGCAAGGAGCTCATGTTGACAATGACAAGAGAAAGCAGATGACAGGTGCCCAACGATGCTTCTCTGGGCAAGCAGGGATGTGGGTCTGTGCTGTGACAGTTATGTGAGCTCTAATGGAGCATGATCTACATGGGAAGATGCTCATGCATGGAAACTCCATCTTCCATGGTGAAGTCTCCCCTGAGCCTGCTAGGAACTTGGCTTGATACAAAACCGTTTTTCTGAGCTCCATGAAATGCCATGCCAAGTTAGAAGAGCCAGACACAGGACTGCTTTGTTACCGCATGGCATATTCTGAAATAGTCCTTAGTGTCTTCATCCACACCCGTGGGACAGAGACGCCTTTCATCTCGATTCAACAAGCAGCCTCACCAACCAGCTGTTTCGTCTTCCAAACACTCATCGAGATCCAGTTCAGAAAGGCAGGGAGACTGAGCTCTGTTAGAAATTGCATGTTATCCCAGGATTCCTTCACAGGAGGAGGTTCATATCTTCAGAGGCTTCAAACCAAAGCAGATATTCGGTGGGGCTGCTGCTTTATGATTCCCTTCAGAAAGCAGTGGGACTCTTCTCCTGCATCCCAGGTTCTGGATGAGGCCCAGAGACCCTGGCCTGGATGCTCAGCATTCTCTGCAATTGTCCTTCATGGCTTTGGACCATGTCCCAGCAAGAGCAGGCTCTGCCGCAGAGAGGAGGAAGATACCCCTTGAGAGGTATCTCTCCAGGAAGGTACCTCTTGAGACCTTCCCTGCAAACCAGAGCTGCTGCTGTAGAGTGAGCACTCAGCAGAGGCTCTTGAGCAGGCACAGTCCCTGGCATGGTTGCTGCAGGGAAAAAGTGAGCAGGGAAGTATTCAGGACTCCCTGTGGGTTTAGTTGTTTTATTTTACCTTTTTTTGAATGCTGCTGGCATTCGCTTGAGATAGCTCTTCTCTAGCAATTTTCCCTGCAGGTGGCTGCTGCTCTCCAGAAGAGACACCAGGCCCTGCCCCATCAGTGCTCCCCCTGCTCTCTCAGGCCACCCCCGGTGGTGGCATTGCTGAACGATGTCCCTTGTGCACAGCCACGTGCCAAACGCCGCGGCTGTGCTGCGGCAAAACGGCTCAACTTTCTCTGGGCACTGCCCTGTACTGCTACCGGGAGAGCGAGTGGTCTTTCGGGAGGGTGGGAGGAAACAGGAGCTGCCAGGAAGCTGTTGGCAGCTCCCTTCGGGCAAGAGGAGGCTCTGCCTGCACCCGTTTTATCTCCAGAAGGGGTGCTGACGGTGAGGCTTGCAGGCTGCCTGCCCTCCTCATCTCTGCTCTCCCAGCAGCTGCAGGGGTACAGCTGCACCCATCATGTTGTGACACCGCAGGGGGGGCACTGTCACAGCACTTGCTTTGGCCCTGGACGCCTGAGACCCCGGGCAGAGCCCTCCTGGGCTGGCGGCTGCATCTCCACTGAACCTCCCGGAGTGCTCCTGTGACTGGGCATTATTCAAGATTCCCCAAAGGGATGCCATCTGCTCCTAATTGTCACATCTACCCTCGCCATAGCTACTGCCAGTCTTTCTGCTCCTTAGAACCCATTTTTCTACCTGCTGGCATCTCTGCGATAGCAGATGGGACACGGCAGCTGCAGAGTCCTCAGGTCCGTCAGCACAAAGTGAGTAACAACTCTTTGGAGGACATCGCGGTACAGCAGCAGGGTTACCTCGTCCCTGGCCCCAGGGGCAGGCAATGTTTCTGCCTCCAGCAGAGAAACAGCTGATGGCACTGGATGGTGGCCATAGCTAGGAAGCCCACAGGGTGCACATGGAAGTGCCTCATCCCACAGGCTGATCCATCTCCGACACGCAGGTGGCAGAGCTGGAGCAGGAAGGCAGAATGCGATAACATCTAACTCCACACCTAGAGTGTGGAGCAGCAGGAGCCAGGGGACAGCTGGACTCTCAGCAGTGTGGGGAAGGGGAGATCCAGGTTTGCAGGGAGGACAATGCTGTCTCGCCAGGTCATTCCCCCTCCATTGCTGCAGCTGGTTCAGGAATTTTTCCACCTGGGTGTATTTATATGTCCCCATGCTGCACAGCCGGTGGCTAACCAGGCCATACCAGCAGAGAGAGGGCAGCTGGGGTCTCCATCATGCCAGATGGAGAGAAACTGAGGCTCTGGGCAAACAGACCCTTGAGGAGGGAGCCACAGCTCATGTGCCCCACTGGCTTTGCCACAGGCTGGATGGCCTTTGGAAGCCAGTCCAAAGTGATTTGAGCTCTGCTTCCCTGATTTCCCACTGCAGGGTGGAAGCAGCCTGGACAGCTTGCTGGGCAGGACTGGGAGCTGTGGGAGAGCTTGCTTTCAGCTGTTGTCCTCTTTCCTGTCTCATGACTGCTGACGTTTGTTGAGGGGTCTGTCAGTGGGTAACTCTTCCTTCCCCTATGAGGGAACAAACACCAATTTTGAAAAACTCAAATATTTCAAAGAATGGTTGTTCTCTGCCCAGCCCCAGGCAGTATCTGTGAATATGAATAGTTTCATCCGGCAGCCTTAAGCTGGGACACTGTAAATGCTTAGGCAGCTACCCACGGCAGTGCAAGTCGAGGGGTAGCAAAACCCAAAGCTCGCTGAGCACAAGCAGATCTCCTGTGATTACCTGGCTACACACCCATTTACCCGGCTTCGCCCAGCCGTTGTATCCCCCCCGCAGGTACATCACCCCTCTCCACTCCACCCTGCAGCTCAGCTTCCTACAGCCCAGCCCAGCCAGCCCTGCCCAAGCCAGCGAGCCCAACGCACCCCCAGGAAATGAGGATTTTGCCCTAAGCATCGATGCAGATCTGTACCATATTCTGCCCTGCTGTCTCTCTGCTTCTCATTGCACAGGGCTGGGGAGATGATGGAGAGGAGAGGATGAGCCCTGACAGCTACTGCCATGGGCCAGATCACATCTCAGCCCATACGGTACTCGTTAGCCTCCAGCCTTGCTTCTCCGCTTTCCTCCCAGTTGCCTGCAATCCATGTTACACTGGAGAAAGGAGCTCTTTTGCAAAGTAGGAGAGAGATGAGAGCAGGAGGGGAGAGAGAGAAAGACTAGATGAAATCTTCTAGACCTTCTTATGCACCCAGATTATGTTCCTGCATGAGAAACTCTTGTCTCGAGCATCATTCACAGCATGACTTGCAAATGCTGCTCTTAGTCCACATCATGCTCCTGTCTCCCAAGAGTCTGGGGAGTTGCTGTCTGCATAGACTGCTCAGCAGTTGTGTCCTAGAGCAAATTGTACTCATGGTTACTATAATCCCACTCATCCATTTTTAGCATTGTCATGAATTGTTGAACGGCTACAGCGTTCCACCCCAGAGCAGCTGTGTTTCGGTGGTGGGTGTTAAAGATTTAAAGCAATATTTTTTTCAAGTGTGCTAAAATTCTTTGTAAGATGCCATGTTCATTCATTGTTTGTCAGCTCCCACCGTGCTAATGTGTCTGAACTGCCAGAGGTGGCACCTTGCCGAGCTGTGCTGCACTCCTGGGAGCAGTGCGGCGTTGTGGTCCCAGCGCCGCACAGCTACAGCACGGGAGGGAGCATCTCCACGAAGTGATGGCACTTTCATCACCTGTTTTTATTACTGCCAGACCCAGCCTTTGCATTCTGGTCAGGTGCTAATGAATCACGATTCATTACTTCACTTGCAGAATGCAAAATATCCAGGGGAGAAGAAATAGGAAAAATCCCAAGTCTCGCTCAGGGGGTCTGTGCTCATCCTGCCTCCACTGAGCAACACTGAGAGGTTCTGGGGTCACCCTGTCACCGAGTTCTGTGCCAGGGGATGCTGCCTCGGTGACACTCCTCTGCCTCAGGCTCATCAGACTCCAAAGGATGGTGGGGGTCACTGGGGCCATTACAGGCTGCCATCGCAGGAGGCTGTCCCTTATTTTCCTGCCATCTCCCCCTTTAAAGGCATCACTTTTCTCACCTCTTTCCCTCTTACCCAGTGGGTTTGAGGACCCCACTCGGTGGCTTGTTCAGGACTGTCTCCTAATTTCCAGCCCAAATATATTCACGATCAGATCAGTTCTGTTTGATCTTGTATCTGCTCCTCCCTCATTGCTCCTTAGCACAAGAGATATTCATTAGCATCAAAAGGAAGAAAATTAAATCTTTAGTTCATTTTACCCAAACTCATGTAAAATCCAAAAGCTGTGAAGCCAAAAGTTAGGGGAGTTAAAAAAAAAATAAAATAAAATTATACTGACAACAAGAATCAGGAGCTGTTGCCATTAATAAACAGTAATAACTTATTAAATTAATAAATTCATGATTGCCACCAAAAATTGGAAGGCATATTAAAATCTTAGATCCAGAATTCAGCGGCAGTGCCCAGCTCCCTCAGACCAGGCAGGTTGGTCCGTGGAAAGCGACAGAGCCCTTGGCCGAGGCTATGGGCTGTTCCACCGGCCGGTGCTGGCTGCGGCAGGACTGGGGACGCGGGGAGAAGCCTGTTCGGACACCACCATCCACATTGCTCCCCCCCGCCTCCCGAAGTCCCTGGGACTGACAGCACAGCCTTCTCCCTGAAAGTCTTTCCCTGCCACGCGTGGGTTTCATGAACAGAGGAGGGCTGCTGTGAAATGAAAACTGACTTTCTGATAATTGTGTGTTGCCTTGCCAAGAGGAAGTGCACGAAGGGATGTTCCCCCAGTCCTCACCTCCCCCAGCCCTCCCTCCTGCTGTGCTGCCCGCCGGGGAGCGAGTCTCTCCGAAGGGAAATGCTGGCAGCTGTCAGGCTGCTGGCAAAGCTGCGAGCGGCAAAAGAGCAGGGTGCAATGAAAATAGTGAACCTTATTAGCTGCGTGTGTGCAGGTGGGGACTGGCAAGAGAGATTCCCAAATCACGGTGAGTCACTGCCGTAGCCTTTCACAGCAAATAAGCCTGATCAAAATATTAAACTGCAAGAAAACTCAGTGATATTTTAAGCAAGAAAAACTAGAAGCCGCAAAGTCTGTGGATGCAGAGGGTGGGCTGTGGTCCCAGGTACCCTTAGAAAATCATTTTCTTCCAACCTGTGCAAGACAGGCAGCAGTGCAGCTGGTTTGCAGAGCGTGCAGGTCCCAGTAATAACCCGCACCCTGGCAGAGCAAGTCAGGGGGATGCAGGACCACTTTGTGGGACTGACACATGTTCCAGAGCCACCGAACCACAGTGTAACCCCTCTGTGTAACAGCTCTGGTCACCGACTCCAGCAGAAGCTTTCCTGGGACCCCGCTGCCGTGCGGGGTGCTCGAGGCTCTCCTCGTGTTGGGCAGCTCAGCCCACGGGCAGTGTTTGTGCACAGTCCTCGGCTGGGATGGCAAATGTTGGGCTTGGCACAGCCTGAGTGTTTTGGAGGGACCGCACTGCACTGGAAGGCTCTCATTCCTGGATGTCAAGGCTTCAGACATCCCTCCCAACATCCCTCCTGGGAAAGATTTGGGAGGAGGGAGAGATGAGATCAGACTTTCAATGAACTTTCCCTGATGGAAAAAGCAAAGCAATTACATTAGCCCTTTTGAATTGTGCTCCTGCTTACCAGGGCACAGGGCTTTCTCTTTCAGATGCGGATGAAAGCGCTGCCTGCTGCCTTTCCCTGGGGGCATTTCAGGGCGGGTGACGGTAGTGAGGAGAGGGCTGCCCTCAGAGACTCCTGTGCCCTTTTCTGCAGGCTGCCAGGGCACCCTCTTGGCTTTTGGGGTACAGCAGAGAAGACAACTATGTGGAAACATCTACTAGGAAACATCTGTGTTCAGCGCACTCCAGCGCTGGGCCCCAGCACGGACTACCCAGGGCTGGTGGCCCTGTGGCTGCGCTAAGGGGGGTGGCACCTGGTTTGCTTTGCAAAGCACTCTGAGTTTTATGCATGATGAGGAGCCATAGCAGTGCAACGTAGAAATGTGTGAATGTCCCAGGGAAGTTGCAGCCCAGGCCAGGTCTGGCCATGGAGTGCTCTGAAGGTGGTTAAATGCATTGGCCTGGATGTCAGACAGTGCTGTAAGACGCGTCACCTGCAAGGGAGGGCTGCAGGGCTCCTGGAGTGGCAGCAACAGTGGCCTCGCTGGGTCTGTGTGGACCAGGGCTGACGTTACCCAGGGGAGCCCTGTCTGCACAGCTGAGGTTTGCACAGAGGCTGCTCTCAGCCACCACAGCTCGGCTGAAACCATGTACCAAAACCCAGCGAGAAACGCCCTGAGCGAGCAGACAGGGAGGGCTGCGAGAGCCCAAGTACCCTCCCCTGCAAGAGACGTTGGCTCAGATCTGGGGCAGCCCCTTCCCGCCAAGGACATTGATTTAACATTTCTGTCCAAATGTTTGCTGCTGTATAATCCTTGGGATTTTTTTTTTCCCATGCCACACCTCGTGCCTGGTGCTGCCAAGTCTGTTTTCCCCAGATGCGTGCCCTTCTCCAGGCAGATGGGCAGAGACTCGTGGCCAGAGAGCATCTCATGGAGAGAGGAGCTTGCCTTCTAATGGGCACTTCTCTGCTGTGCACCTGCCGCTGGACTAGGGCTGCTGTGCACGGCAAAGCGGCCATCAGCCGTGTGGAGACCCTGACCCAGGAGCCACGGAACTTGATCGCAGCTGAGATATTTGTATTTATGACAGCTGATCACATCGAGTGCATCCCTTATTGAGGAAAGGCTGATTTCAGCTCGCAGCTTCGCATGCATCTTCACTTGCATCTATGCAGCTTCACTTTTCTAAGCCTGTGGGTTTTCAATGCTTAATGCAAAAAGTGCAGCTTCAGCCTTGCCTTCCATCCTCTTTGCCCAATGCTGGCACAGTCCTATGTCAGACACGATGTGGGACTGATCCGACTATGAAAATAAAAGTTTTGGTTGATCAGTGCCCCGGTCTAGTTCAGCTCCCCACACCCTGGCTCAGCATGGAGGAGTGAGGAGACAGGGCTGTAGGAGGAAAAAGGGCCAGCAGTGCCACCACCACCTCAGTCCCTCCAGGCACAGAGAATCCACATTGCCCCACCACCCCCACCCCCCGGCTGCTCTGTATCACTGACTTTCACATAATAAATCCTAGATATTATTTGCGGTAGCACAGAGTCTCTGCCCTTTATGTGTATTTCTCCAAGGAACCGCATTTCTCCAATGGAATTGGCTCTCCTACATTTAAAGCTGCAGCTGGAGGTGTGTCTGGGTAAAAGAAACCAGGATAAACACACATGATGCTAAGCAAAAGTAGTGTTGAAGGGAGGAGAGCCCATGTATGGAATTGCGAAATGTTCACATGAAATGAGGCTGTCCTCATATTTGGTAGAATTTCCCCAGCCTGATTTTGGAGAGATGGATCTCTTCCTCCAAAGGAAAATGCTCCAGAAGAGATCCTGGGAAGGATCTGGGAAGGAAATTGCAAGGCAGAAAGTTGTCTCCAATTTAGCTGTTAGCCAGTTCATTTAACCGGGCTTGGCTGGCAGGCACTTGACACCTTGCTTTCTTCATGTACACAACACTTTCACAGCATCAAATTGGTGTCATAAAACACAAGGTGTGAGGAAGTCAGGTTAGGTGACACTGGCCACCAGCACACTGATTTTCAAATGTTTTGTGCAAGGAAAGCAGCTGGAATTACAGACAGCATGAGCTTTCCAAGCTCTGAGGTAGTGGTGGACCGTGTGAACTACGGGCTGGGAGAAGAGTCTCAAAGGGACTTGACAGTAGGTCTGGTGGACCTATGGTTCTGCCAGCAGTTGTGTGTCAGTACATTGGTGAGATCTACCTCATTAAGCAGATTGTGCCTATAGTCTGGAGAGCAGTGCTAAGGAGAGGATGGTGTCATCCTGGCTGTACTGGAGCAGGTCCACAAGTGTTTTATGGCACATTCAAAGTGATCAGTGCCAACTAGATGTCCCCCTCCTCTTACTGCTTACACTGAGCACCTCACATTTTCACCCAGGAATAGCTTCGTGCAGTCACGGCTTTCATGACTTGCAATAGTTTGGTCTTTGACATAGACCTGGAGTAACAACCAAGTATTTGGCTCTAAGTTTTTTGAATTGTTTTAAAATGGTTGCAGACTCTGTATAGGGATTTCAAACAGCATCACCTCTTGCTCAGGCAGCTCCTCCCTGGCTGCCCAGAGGCTGGGTCTGCTCTTTTAGAAGTGCCTCCCCAGTAAGTTTGGAAGCTCAGCTCTTGGTGCCGAGGGAGTCACCTTCCTCAAGGGACAGGCTTTGCATCTGGACTACATACACTGCAGTGTGTCAGCACCATCTGGACGGCTACTTACCACAGCAATGAAGGGGAAAAGCAGATGGAGAGTAAAACAGGGAAAAGGGAGAAGAAAAAAGGCCATCTCTGCATTGGGAAAAAGGCCTGCATGCTATTATTTTATCCTGCAAAAAACACTTTTCAGGGAAGTTCTCTCCTTCCTTCTCCTAGTTTCTCTGTCTGAAAAAGAGGCAAGGGATTTCCCCCAGGCTCTGAAGACCTTTTAGAATCAACAGGGAGAAAGAGGGTTGTTCACATATCACAGCTTGGTGACTTGGTGATCTGCTTTGGATCTCAAATGAGAAGCAGCATGGGCTCACAGTGTCTGTCTCTGTGGACCTTGAAAGGAGTCCAGGCCAGCGCAGGGGAGACAGCCACATTTGTGGTGTAAATATCACTCCAGATGTCTGCCCATGGGATTAATCCAGAAAAAATGTGCTTTCACTTAAATTCAACCTTAACTTACTGCATGCTCATTTTTCAGGTGAGTGCTATAGAGAGGGGTTTGCACAGGGTGGAGGCAGTGTGGTCAGTGTAGTTTTGCAACCAGACTTTTGCTGTCCTACCACCCTGGCACACCTTGCTTGGCTTCATCTGTTATTCAGCTTTCTTCGTCTTCTGTTTCACATCTTTACTGTCCCCCCTCTCCAGGGACAGCCCTCACAATAAGCAGTGTAAGGGATTGCTAGGGATCCCGTTTCTCAGGTATATTTGACCCAAAAGCTACAGACAGGACTGCATGCCACATTCAGAAGGCTGCAGCAGAATCCTTTGCTTCATCTGAAATGCTTTGGTCCAGCTGGGCCCAGATTTTCCTCCAGTTACAGGGTGGTCCTTGAGTGGTTACTGAACTGGAGGGTTTTGTAGGCTTATGAAGAACAGGATTATAAGGGTTGAGAAAACTATCTAGCACAGACAAATATCATCTTTCTTATTGAAATGTAGTTGTGATCTTTGCTCTGAAGACACAGGCCATGTGCTTATGGAAGTTTTGTTCCTGTAGCAGCTTCACATCTGGACCAGAATTACTGAAGTAAACCAGTCATGTCACATGCCACCCCAGTCCCTTCAATCTGGCACAAACGTCGTTCACCTCTGAAAGGGGCACCTGCGTCCCCATTCCCATCTCCATCTGCTCACCCTGCCTCCCACCTTCGTACAGAAAGTGAGATCAGGAACCTGATCTGTCTGAAAACTAACCTGGATGAGAAAAACAAACAGAAAAACCAGATTTTTCTGCAAGATCATATATATACTAACACAGGCACAGGAGAGGCAGGAGAATCACGTGGATGAGGGCTGAGCAAAACCACCTCCTTCAGTAGCATCATCCACTTACATCCAGTTAATACCACAGAACTGCTTTGCTTGGCCTTGGTGAGCTTGGTGCAGAAATAACATAAAAAAAACAATAAAAAAGCTATGTTCCAGCAAGCATAGCTGAGCATCAAATTTGCTAACATAAGTATTCCCATGGAGGGCAGTGAGTGAGTAAATAAATAGAAATTGCTTTACCTACAGAAGAGTAGTTCGTACTGCTATAAATATTATACTCTGCCATATTGCCAGGTTTCAGTACAGAAAGGTAGTAAATATTGCATAAGTTATCAGGGGAGTTTCAGTATTGCCAACCACATGTGTTAAAGAAACCACAAATGAGATCCAAAAACAAATCTGAGGTTGGATTAAAAACCACAAGTTCAAAATAAATAAACGTTGATGTTTTTGTTTGCCTTTTGCCTTCAGGGCCTTCAAGGTGCAAGTGTTGTTGCTGCCGCTTCTTTACAGAAAAGGCGGCAGTGATCTCCCTTTAATGAAAAGACAGACAAAATTCCTACCTAATCAAATGATTCAAGAACCCGGGGCTTTAAAGATTCATGATGCAAAAACTGGGACAATTGGACACACAAGCGTTTGTTTCAGGGGATGCTCATTTTCTATGGAAAGAGGTACCAGGATGCACAACTAGCAGCACTAGTTTTAAAGATGTTACTTCAGTAGTTATTGTAGGATTTCCCAAAATAAGACCTGTTTGACCTAAATATGAGACAAATACTGTAGCTTATTGTCAGTAGAGACAGACTGATTATTTAGAGATCATTCAATGTGTCAAGCAATTTTGTACACTGAAATCAAGAAGGTTTCCTGGACTGGCTGGACTTTAAAGTCTGTGTAAGGCCACTACTGGGAAATACAGAGAGATCGCACTCAGCCCCTGCTTTCCCAATAAAGAAAGCAAGTTCTTCTAAGCACATCCAGATTTTCTAATTTTAAATAACTTTTTTTTTCCTTTAACAGTAATCCGATTTTCCCAACATCTAAGTTGATCTGAGACTTACAAACATCCAAAAGAAAGTTACTAAAAAAAATAGTTGTTCGTCATTTCTTTTTTTTTGAATTTGCCCCGCAGAAAATTTCTAATTACAACATATGGAAAGGGGCTTTTAAATTAAATATTTATTTTTTAAAAATTAAAATAATAAGCATGCATAAAATATGCAAGGATCAGTGTTTCATACAGGGAACATAGTACTGCTGGTGGTCGGAGTTAGTACATTGGTCCTCAGCTCCTTCAAAGAGTATGTGTCACCTTCTCCCACATCAAGTCTGATGGAATGGAAACACTGCAAGAACAGAAAAGGTAATTAATAGTAAAAAGCTAGATTTTGACATTGTCATATGCAGATATTTCTACAGAAGTGCTATTTTGAAAACCACTGTTTAATGTGACTTCAGTTAGACTTAAGCAGATGCTTAAAGTTAACCATCTGCTTAATTGCTGCTAGGATTAGGGATGGATTTAAATAGAGCTTTTAGTTCTTCCTTAACATGGTGCCACTTTCTTTTTGCCTTAATAAAATACTTATGCCCATGGTTCATTTTAAGTGCTTGATTAGTGCTAGTGACTTCACTTACATGCTTAAAGTTAAGAATATGATCAGTGTTAGATTGTATCTGGATCTTAATTGTCTATAAAGTACTGGCCTAAAGCCATGTTTAGCACTTAAAAAGCACACAAACAAGTACTGCATCTAGGAAAACAAAAAGCCAGAAATCAGCAAAAGGATGAAATTAACTTCAAGCAATCGAGACACACATATTCTTGTTCCTGGCCCCCAGGAGAGAGCTGTGTAATATGAAGAGAAAGTCCCCATTTCTCCATCCGAACTCCTTGAGGTTGGCCATGCCTTGCTGGCAGATTAAGAGCAAGTGAATTTCTATTACTTGAGAGTGATTTAAAATCAGTTGAGGCGTTAAGAGTCTGCTTATCTTGATCATCATGTTGGTTAGAACGTGGCTCGTTTATCACTCCTAAGCCAGAACAAAGGCTGGAAAAGATTTACTGGACTCTGCTCTGCTCACCACAAGCTGCAGCCCAACCTCCTCGCAGGTCTCGGGGCTTCCTCCAGTAATGCCCTGGGTGACAGGACAAGCACCGATTCTGAGCCGTTTGGTTCCATGGGAATCCAAATAAGACATTTTTTCCCGTGAATTATGCTGGGAGTGTAACAAGCAAGGAGGCTTCTTAGCTTTCTGACAAATCCTGTGCCTTTTCAGTATAAAGAGAGCGTACGATGGGACAGCCAGGCACCCCGGATGTTTCCTAAGGTACGGTCGTGAACAGGGTCTTTGTGACTTCTGCTCCCAAAGTGGAAGCGCAGCCCAGCCCCACTAGATTCACAGGAAATCACTGCCCTTCTTGCAGTGATTTCATCCTCACTTTTTGTTTCTCTTTATGCTTCATGAAAGAGGGAAAAACAGGGGGAGGACTTTGTGTTCCCTTTCCCTCTCCTTCCTGCCAATACCATGGGGTTAAAAACGACCATGTGTTTCTTCCGAAGGTATTAGCATAATTATCTCTCCGCTCTGAATGTGCAGTAGCTGGCTGTGGTCCACAAAAGATTGCATTTAACTAATCCTGCTTTAGAAAACCATACTATTTATATCTTCTAAAATCAACTTCATCTTCAGAAATGTCCTTTAAAGGACACGTTTTATTCTATTCTGACCATATGTTTTCACCGTGATCTGCGTATTTTAAACGTGTTTCCAAAGGTTAGCATGCAGGACTGCTCCCCGAGATGCTGTATGTGCATTGCTGTCAAAAGTTAGTCATGCAGCCTGCTCAGCTGTTTGATTTCTGAGAAAAACAGTCCGTATTTATCTAACTTTTTTGTGTTTGGAGAGTCAGAGTGAAGTTCTTAAACACAGAGGGGAACCCAGGCACTGACTGTCAACACCAGCTAAGTTTGTCCTCTGGGGTTTGCCACCAGCCGTGCAGAGCTTTCTCTCACAGAAAGAAAGTCCTTGTTCTTTCTCTTCCTCTGGATTTTTGCTATTCATTTCACCACTTCTTTTTCCTGATTATGCTGGAACATGTGAGAAAGGGCAGCAGTGAGTAAATCAAAAACAAGGAAAATCAGAGCAAATAAAGTATGAAATGCTATTGCTCATCAAAAGTGAGTTCAAACATTCCCGTTTGGGGCCTGGGGGTCATTGTAGCGATCGCTGTCTACAAACAGAGGCATTGCTGTTGAGAAATTCCCGTGCAGGATATGTCTCTTCCAGAGCCTCCTGCTGGTGAGTCTTGCAAGGCTCTGTTAGCACCGGAAAAAGCTGCCCTTTTCGATAGATCTCATCCTCTGTTGCTTACATGGAGGAAAAAAACATTTTTTCATCAAGAAAACAGCCTTTCCAAAGATGCTTCAAAACGTATCAGTTTCCTTGGAGAGGGATATTTGGAGCCCTGCATAACCTTTATCTTCACTGCGGTGTTGCTGTTTTTTAAAATAACATATTAGCCAAGACTGGGAAATATCCTTCTTGTGGTTTTGTTTTTCTGTAGGTGTACTTTTTAGCTGTCGTTGCTCAAAACCAAAAGTTGTATTTTCCTCATACCAAGATCTTCCAGACAGGTAGCTTTTGCAGTTTGGCACTTTGATGCTTTTGAAAGAGTCAGTGACTATCTACATAAATGCACCGTGAAGGAGAAATATGCTTGTGTGTAGGGAGTTCATGAATGGGCATCGTTTTCATGGTACTTGTTCCATGGCTGGATATACGGTGTGTGTGGGAGGAAGAGACTCTACTGTGAATGAGTGTGTGAGTTTATGCATGTTTTCAACAGAGGAAACGCACTTTTGTGAGTGAACCTGAAGCCCCTTTGTACGAGACAGTCCTCCTCATGCTGCTCATTTTTACTCAGGTGTTTGGGGGAGAAGGATTATTTTCCACCTCGTTTTTGGCATAGCTCAGTGGGCTATGATGTTTTTTTGAAGTGGTCAGATGTAACCTCCAGAACTTCAGTCCCCGTTGCAGGTCAGTATTTTCCACCTGCAGTTGTACATTCACCTTCTGCTTGATTTCTTGCAGTTCATTTAAACCCCCATCTCCTATAACCTTAAAATAACGAATGAACCCATCGCTGTGAAGCAGTTGGGGCTGCAATGCACATACCTACTTGTTGCAAAGTCACAAAGATACAGAAGTGAAATGACCCCTGCCCTCCCCTGCTGTTCTGTGATGAGGACCAGCTGGTACCTAGATGTACGTGTCAGCAGCTACATGCACATAGCACATGCACTCATATGTTATGTGCCTCATGCACACTCACATAAAAAAAGTCTACTGATACAAAGCACTGTTTGTAGGAAGCCCAACAGTAAAATCATAACTTTCCATCAGGAACTTGCTCAGTTAGAGCAAGTACTTCATCCAGAGCGATGGATTCTGCCATTTCCTTCCGTTTCTGGGTAGACTAAGCTCTGCCTGTAAGAGCAAGAGTACTTAGAGTTTAGAAAGACTTCCATTTAAACTGTGAAAAGAAGAGGTCAAATGTAACAAATGACTGAGTTGAAGTTTCCTGTGAAATGTTAACTCACACAGTTTTTAGTTACTTGTTGGGCATTTTCCAAATAGAATATCTGCCTTGAACACTGCTTGGACAGAGTAGCTCTGGGCATGAGTCACGGCTGTGTAGTGCGGGAGGCTTGTAGCAGTCCCAAGAAGTGAGAAGCATGAGGCACCAAATGGCAGCTCCAGGAGGTGGAGTGGGCAGGGGAAGCACTTGACTGGCATCCAGGTGAACCAGACTTCTCTCTTGTCAACTGCCAGGGAGTTCCTGCAGCCAAGTCCACAGTGCAAATCCTGCTGACAACAGCAGCTGCAGGTGTGAGAAACACTAGCCTCCTGCCTGACCTTGCCATGCCAGCAGAACACGGAGCATCCATGCAACCAAGGAGTTCTTAGAGCCCCTTCCAGTACCGAAAGGGGCTCCAGAAAAGCTGGGGAAGGAGTTGGGATCAGGAAGGGGAGCCATGGGACAAGGGGGAATGGTTTTAAACTGAAAGAGAGGAGATTTAGATGAGACATGAGGAAGAAATTTGCTGTGAGGGTGGTGAGCCCCTGGCCCATGTTGCCCAGAGAAGCTGTGGCTGCCCCATCCCTGGAGGGGTTCAAGGCCAGGTTGGACGGGGCTTGGAGCCACATGCTCTGGTGGGAGGTGTCCCTGCCCAGGGCAGGGGGGGGGAACTGGATGATCTTTAAGGTCCCTTCCAACCCATACTATTCTATGATTCTATGAACCGTGCAGGTGGTGACAGCTTTGGCTGCCCTCAGAGATGCTGCTCAGGGTGGGCAGGAGGGGAGCTTCTGTTGGAGGCCACTGGGGCTCTCCTGGGAGCCTCTGCTGATGTGGGTGAAACAGCAGGGTCTGCCTTGTGGGAAAGGCCCAGAGGAAGCTGAGCTAGTCAGTTAATCAGAGCCTTTCAAAGTTGCTTTGGTTTCTTGTTCCTTAAGTTTCAAACACCCGCAACAAGATTTACAAAAGCATTGAGCTCCAGCGAGCTGCCACAGCCGTAATTGGGCAGGGTGTGCTCTTGCTGCTGTGGCCGGCAGGGTTGTGGTGGAGATCAGTAACAATCCTGAGGGAGAACTGGGCTGGGGGGAGCATTTCCAGTCCTCCTCGTGTTACTGTGTGGCCACAGGGAAGTGATTCCACCTGCCTTCATCATTTTCCCCACATGTAAACCAGGAACAGTTGCACCTGCCTTACCTTCCCTACTAAAGTGGTATGATTCATTAGCATCTGATTTATGCTTGCAAAATCCTATTAAAAATCCCATGTGTGATCTCAAAAATCTGACCTGAGCATTCCATGGCTGTTCCTCAAAAGTATTGAAACCTTGCAGGTGCAAGTACAATTGCTCTCTGGCTCAGCTTAAATCTGGGGCTGACAGACCCCATCCTACCTGTAGTGGGAGTCTGGAGGCTGTTTGTGAGGCTTCGAGGAGCACTAGAGGAAAGCCTGCATGGAAAATAACAGTTCCATAATCAGTGCAGGATTTGGATGGCATGGGATACTAAAGAACAGGGCCATTCACCACTTAATGAGGATTAAAATAACTCTTGAATAGCTGCCTTATTCCCCGAGCATCCTGTTCAATGAATGAGTCACAGGATTACAGTTGAAAAATAGGCTGGAATGGTAGAACAAAAACCTGACATAATGAATATCAAACTAAGGGTGTGGGTACAGCCTTTAATCTGTCATTTCCAACCCCTTTAATGACTGACATGCTGACTTTACTAGTAGCTTAATTTTTGGTTTTGTCATGTGTGCCCCTTGCTACAGTCCCTTTTTTAGTCGTCCATTTGTTTGGATATCATTAGCCAGATGCAGAAACACTCTGCAAGATGGATATCACAACATAAAAGTATATAGTTTTGGTTAATGTACATGAAAGACAGCTGGGAATTGATGTTCTGTTAGGCTAAGTGCTCATTTGCTCATCACCTCTGATAAGGCACCGCAGAGTCCAGGCTGGCTGGGCAGAGTTCCCTCAGGAGAGGACCATGGGCTGAGCTTCCCCAATTCCCTGGAGTGGCCCCAGTGCTGGGAGCTGCTACCACCTTTGGCTCATCGAAACTAGTGGGAAAAGGCTTTGCCCAGCAAAGGGTTGATGCCTCCCCTCGCCCAGGCACAGCGCTCCGCTTTGCTTGACCAGCGTAGCAGTGGTTAAAGGACATTTGCTCAAGGGTTCCCCTCTGGACTACAAATTATGAATAGAAAATACTGGAGGGGGGCAGGCAGATGATAAATGAGTAGCTTTATGCTGAAAGTATTTACATTCTCATCACCAGCTTCTGGTCTGCTTTCCTCCTTGGCTTTGGGGTCCGCATTTCTTTCAGTTCCTAAAGCCTGAAGTCTTTTGTTGTATTTAAGCACTCTGGAAGATTAGCCCTTGAAAGGGATTTTCTCTTCATTAGTACAGATGCCAAACAGTTATCTTGTCATCAGAAAAATAAACCGCTTATTACATCCTTCTTTGAAAATCTCAGCTGTGGAATAAGGTTGAAGGTAGGCAAATGCTGAGGTTGCTGAAAAGACCAGGGGGCAGAAGGCAAGGAATTATATTTCATAGGCTGATTGCTCCTGTTTAGTCCATTTCTTTTGTCCTGTCAACTATAGATTTCAGAGCAGTTCCCTGTACTTTAATAAATACTGTATAACTAATGCAAAATATTACATGACTGTCAGAACTATCATATATCTGTAATATAGTTGGCATATTTAAAAAATTTCCTTGCTTTGCAATTTTTATAGGGAACTTTATTAGGAAAGACAAGCTGGAAAATACAGCGTTTTCTTTCCGTATTCTGACACTTGATATTTTTTCCCTTATAGAACACAATAAATCTAGTTTTTATTAACAATAAACACATACGAAATCCCTGAAACTGAAAAAATATACCCTAGAGAAGACTAAAACCAAGTACCAAAGGAAAGGTTAAGTCCTTATGTAAAAAGATTATTTCTTAAGAGGATCTCCTGGATAAGAAGTGCAATGGGAACTCTTTGGGGGCTATTTAAAATTTTCTTCATCAGTTAAATGGAGTTTCACACCTTGAGACAGACAATTCAGTTAGTGATTTACGTTGCAAATCGGAGCTGTCAGTTCTGACCGCGGGAAGAAGAACTCCTTTCAATGCTGAGATCCATACCTCAGCAGATGAGGAGACCCACCTCTGCAAAGAAGGGGATGAAGGGCTGTCTGGTACTATCTCACCCCTGGAGCTAAGCCAGGTGCTCTGATTTCAGTTGCCCATTAGGGGTGCTCTCAGGTCACCAGGGACAGATCCAGCTTGCTCTGGGCACTCACCGTGACCATAGCCCAGAGACGTCTGAGGGAGTTGATGTTGCCCCAGCACCAAAGTCACTCAGTTACTGCAGGATCATAAAGCACTCTCCATATTCACTGAGAAAATTATAGCTTCATGTTTTATCATCCTCATGGAAAAGATGTTTGAGCTTCTTGAAATCAATCGTTAGATGCCATGTCTGACACTAGAATAAATATTTTCAAGGCCAGGTTAGACAGGGCTTTGAGCAGCCTGGTCTAGTGTGAGGTGTCCCTGCCCATGGCAGGGGGTTGGAACGAGATGATCTTTAAGGTCCCTCCCAGCTTTAACCATTGTATGATTCTATGGTTCTATGACAAATACACGTGCACTCTCAGTGAAATTTCAGGAATTAATAGAGGGATCCCTCCTCTCCATCTTCAAACACAGGCTGAGGACACTAAGGAGAGAGATTCTTGGGGAGTTTAGGAGATCACCTGAACCCCTCTCACACAGCTGCCTGAGCCCTGACTCCAGGCACAGCAGAAACCACCTCTTCCTTCAGGAGACAGACCGTGCTGGGCCACCAGCCCGTCTGAGTGTCACCTCCATGGAGAGACATGGAGAAAAGTGAGGAAGCGATAGGGAGAAGTGAGACAGCAAGGACTCAGCTGTGGTGCACAGGCTCCTTGTCTGAACTAGCAACTAGGTGCTGAACTTGGAAGAACATTTCTCCTTTTCAGGGTCCAAGATGTCACTGCCACCAACAGAAGTAGGGTGCTAGGGCCCGTGGGTGCCATCACTGGTGGATGTTGGGGTGCAGGGTGAGGAGCCTGGTTGGGGACCGCTCTGGCTGATCGTACCGTGCATGTCGCATGTTCAGCGGGGCCACTTCCCCAGGGTTTGCAGTGCAGCTCTACAGGTTCTCCTGTGGGGACACGGTCAGGGCAGAAAATGGGGCTGCCCTGCTCCTGTCAGCAGCAGCCTACATTCAGGTTGGTTTCACTGTACTCCAAGCTAATGCAGGTACTTACTGGTGGTTACTGGTGGATCCTACCCAGTAGCACCGAGAGCTTCTGAAATGCTTAGACAGATTGGTAGCTGCAGCAGAAGGGTCACCTCAGCATGGCAGCAAGGCCATCTAGGCAGAAACTTATCCCTTAGCATTTCCCAGAACCTACAGCCTTCTCTTTCTCCCTGCAGTGTCTTATCCCTTTCAACAGCATCTTCCCTTCTTTCATAAATGCACGCCATCACAGATGCCCCTTCCCCACATGGGCAAAAAGTTGCATTTCCCAGAGCAGCAGTTACTGAAGTCACATATAGATCACAGGTATAATTGCGTGGGATGCAGCAGTTTGTTCTGTCCTTACTATGTGAACCCATTTCCTTTGGGAAAAAACCTGAAACCCTTAAAATCCCCATCTGTCCACATCTTCTCCAGGATTGCAAGGGGCTGGGTACACTGGGTTCCTTTCTGCCAGTCTCGTTCTTTTTGCTGGTTATTGTATCTGATCACTCCTCCAGCTGTGCTCAGAAAATTCGTATTGTGGTCTGGCAATTCAGAGCACTGTGAATCCTTTATTTCCCTAATGGAGTTTTCTAGTAAATAGCTTTGAACGCAGATCCTTGTCTCTACAATAGATATGCTTCTGCCTAACTGGAACTTCACAATTAACAGCATTATCTTGTTAAACCTGAAGAGGTGCAGGAAGGCTCAGCCATCATTTTAAAGCATTTCATTGCTTAGAAAGTGTTTACAATAGGCTACAGAAGTGGTAAATGAAGCCCAGTGCTGCATTCAGATACCTGATTAGCTCAGCCACATGAAAATGCCAATAATTCAGGGTCTGACTATTTTGGATGCCATTTGTTAAGCAGTAGCCTCAAAGTGCCTGAGTTTTTTAGAGGAAAAAAAAAATGAAAGGAAGGGAAGGGAAGGGAAGGGAAGGGAAGGGAAGGGAAGGGGCTCGATGCAGAAGAGGTGGCACCTCTTCCCCAGGGCAGGTGGTGGGGGGATGGGAAAGAAGGGCCCACGCAACCCTTGACAATCAACAGAANAAGGGAAGGGAAGGGAAGGGAAGGGAAGGGAAGGGGAGGGGAAAGAGAAAGGATTTGAAGTGAAATAGAAAATTGAACAGAATCAGAAGACAATAGTTCCCATTCATGTAGATGCAAGTGTAATTGTCTTCAGTGAAGACACAATTTCACCCAGGAGTGAGGTTGTGAGAGTAAGTGACTGCACTGGAGTCACTGTGTTTTCAGGAGAGAGAAATGTTTGTTGTTTCCCTTCTGGAACAATTAATGTGTTCAGGTTATGTCTGCTACTATTTTAAATGCTTGCATTTCACACACACAAGTGTGTCCATCTCTGTGTAACCTTTTATCTGTCAGCTCCTGCAGTGTGTAAGCAACATTAGTTGAGAAAAGGACAAACAATTTGGGTATTTGGATGTTTTCTGTGATTTGATTTGTAAATTAGCTTTGCTGTAACCAGGCTGGAAGTCCTTGCTGTCCTTAGCTACCCTGCATGACTGCAGCCCTACGCCTGGCTGAAACCCAGAGGGACTAGCGTAGGAACCACAGGCTACTTTATAAAATGTGGAAGGATGGAGGCCTTCTGGAGAAATATCTCACTTTCTAAGGCTTTCAGGAGTGGCTGTATAGGAATTCAGTCATGTTCAATGAGCTTATCAGCAGCAAATGTCAAGGAGAGGTCATCAAAAAATACAACAGGCTCATTACTCACTACTTAGTTTTCAACTTTCAAAAATAAATTTAATAACTTATAAATGAGATAATAAATGGTGGGTAAATTAACCGATAAAACTACGTGATGAGCACCAAGTTGAACATGAGCTAGCATCGCGCCCTTGTGGCAAAGAAGGTCACCAGCATCCTGGACTGCATTTGGAGGAGTGTTGCCAGCAGGTCAGAGGAGGTGATCCTTCCCCTCTGCCCAGTCCTGGTGAGAAACGTCTGTAGTGCTGGGACCAGTGATGGGCTCCCTAGAACAGGAGAGACATGGACAAACTAGAGTGGGTCCACCAAAGGGCCAGGAAGATGTCTACGGGGCTGGAGCATCTGCTGTAATGGGAGAGGCTGAGAGGTGGCTCTTTTCAGCCGGGAAAAGAGAAGGCTTAGGGGGATCTCATCAATGTATGTAAATAACTGATGGGTAAGTAAAGAAGATAGAGCCAGGCTCTTCTCAGTGGTTCCCAGTGACAGGGCAAGAGACAATGAGTACAAATTGTAACACAGAAAATTCCACTTAAACATAAGAAAAAACTTTCATACTGTGAGGGTGGTTGAACACTGGAAGAAGATTTGCAGAGAGGATTTATGTCTCCATCCTTGGAGACATTCAAAACCCTAATGAACATGGTCCTGGGCAACCTGCTCTAGCTGACCCTGCTTTGAGCAAAGGGTTGGACTAGACGATCTCCAGAGGTGCCTCCAGCCTTAGTGATTCTGTGATTTTATGAACTTGATAACAGAAAACCAGCCGTAAGAAACAGTTGTTCTCAGGACACAGACATCCCTAATATACATTGTACAAAACAGCTGCCTTTGTAACCAAAACCCCTAAAAATTCAGCATAGAGGAAACTGCTCCAAAGCTGTGTGTCTGGCAGTCACAGCAGCCCTGCTGCTGGCTGTAATGACTGAACACCAGTCTAACAGTAATGTTCAAAGCACATTTCTGCTTGACAACGTCATGACCGAATCTGATTATGTCCGTACATACTGGCCCAGACCTTACCCCCTCAGCTTTTTAGAAGCAGAGACTATTTAGATTATCTAAGAGAATAATCAAGGTGATGATTATACAAGCCTCATGATCTAGAAATACCTACATGTGGAAGAGCTCTCTCGTAATAAATTTTTTTCTCGGTCCCACCAAAAAATATGAAAGATCTAACAGGAGTTCAAGCCAGGTGATTCAGTTAAGATCTAAAGTATGTTGTAATTTTTGGTAATGAAGATTAAAAATACTGCAGCTATTTCTTTTAGTATCAGACTTACCATCACATAAAATCTTTTAAAATCATATTACTGAAAAGGTCTGCTTGAACTCCAGAGACAGTTAAAACCTAGTGCAGAAAATAGTGAGCGGGATTCTGTATCATTCTTGCTGGAAACTAGATGAAAAGTGTCCCATCTGATCCCATATCTCTGAAAATCCCTCTGGACTCTTATAGAGATTCCAGAAATACCAGGTTTTTCATTTGTCCCACCCATCCTCCACTCCAGTTTTCACATTAAAGTGAAATTAGAGTAGAGCAGAAACTGAAGTAAAGTCACAAAAGTAGTTACTGCAGGATTTGTGCTTGCTAAAAGCAGCCAGCAGTGGAGGATCCAGAGGAAAATTCTAACTTAGGTGACCTGTAGGCCACTTATTCAAGGGCACTTTAGGTGTCTGGGTGAACCTGGTCTCCTCTCAAGGTTTGCTCATCACATACAGGTAGCCAGGCTAATATCCTTTCTATAGGTTCAGCTGTCTGTGTATATCATGGAATCACGGAATCTTCAGAGTTGGAAGGGACCTCTAGAGATCATCTAGTCCAACTCCCCTGCCAAAGCAGGATCGCCCAGAGCACATCACTCAGGACTGCATCCAGGCGGGTCTTGAAATCTCCAGAGAAGGGGACTCCACACCCTCCCTGGGCAGCCTGTCCCAGTGCTCTGTCACCCTCACCGTAAAGAAGTTTTTCCTCATATTCCATCGGAACTTCCTATGTTCCAGCTTGTGCCTGTTACCCCTCGTCCTGTTACTGGGAACCACTGGAAAGAGCCTGGCTCCATCCTCCTTAAACCCACCCTTTAGATACTTGTGAACATTAATAAGGTCTCCCCTCAGCCTTCTCTTCTCCAGGCTAAAGAGTCCCAGCTCTCTCAGCCTTTCCTCATAAGGGAGCTGCTCCAATCCCTCAATCATCTTTGTTGCCCTACGCTGGACTCTCTCCAGTAGTTCCCTGTCTCTCTTGAGTGCCTATTTTCTGGACGGAGAAGTAAGCAAGCTAAGGTGTCCAGTCTGTTGTCATCCAAATAAATAACCTCTGATTTTAATCCTGGCTATACACAGACGTTCAGCAGGGAGATAAGTTTCCAGTGAGAAAGTAGCAGCCAACATGGACTTCTCAGAAACAAATCATGTTAAGCTAAACTTATTTTTATTTTTTATTGTGTTTTGTGGCCAGGGAGAAATAGCTTATATTAAGGATCATGACCTTAGCAAGCTTTTCAGCAGTTTCTGGGAAAGTAATGTGAGACTAATTTGAGAAGCATGTTCTTAATGGACTTCTATAAAGTAGATGCCATAATGGCTGAATAACCATAAAAGGTAACAAAATACCAGCAGAAGGGTGAACTGATCTGGTTCTGCATTTAGTGTTTTTGTTAGTGGTGGAAAAGGAATTTGCTTATTAAATTTGCAGATGATATGAAGCTTGGATGACAACAAGTCTATAAGAGGATGCGATTAGAATTTAACATGTTCTTGATAAATTGCAGAAATAAATGGAAAATAAATTGATTAGATGAAGAAAAGTTCTACGCATTGGACCGAAACAGGAATACTAAAAGGCCTTGTATATGTTGAAGAACAATTAGACAGGTAGCAGCAGTTCTTTGTAAAAGCAATAAGGAATCATAAAGGATCACAAACTTCACGTGAACTAGGAAAAAAGAATATTATGCATGTTTATATGAACAAGAGTAGATGACTGGGAAAAATCCAGCCACTCCGCTCCGTACTGGTAAGGTCTCTTCTCAGAAATGGGTCTCAGGCTGTACTCCAGACTTGAGAAGGATCTAGGTCAATCGGAGAGAGCATAGGGTGCTAAAATGACAATACTCAAAGGCAAAACAAGTTTTATAGGGAATCATAAAGGAAATTGCATTGTTTAGCTTGAAGAATAGAGCTTAGGGAACAGGTAGTAACAGCTTTGCCATAAGGAGTTATTGGTTTTCTTCATGTCCCTGGTAGACAGGAAAGAAGCAATTTTCCTAAAAAGCAGTAGGAAAGACCTAATGAAACAGATATTCTGGGGAGAAAGTGATATATCCATGATGGGTTTTTCAGAATAGCAGACTAGACATCAGACTAGCCTATCCTGCACCGGGAGAGCATGTGATGCAAGAAGATTTCTTGAAATCTCTTCCCACCCTACTTTACTACAGTTCCATAATGAGCTGTAAAGATCCGGACAAAGAATTCATTCCTTAACGAAGGCTTGTCTGGAAACTAAAGATGATACAAATTTATCAGCAGTCACTTATCTGATGGTTTTATTACAGTGAGAAAGAGAGAAAGTTGTTTTCCAACCCAAAGGGTAGTTACTAGCCACAATGGTAGCAGTTGTTCTGCCATTGATCGTTCCTCCTACTTTGCAGCACAGTGTATGTAATACTGAATGCATCAGGTCTCACAGGATTCTCACTCCTCAGGGGAGGGAGATCTACAGCCCATGTGCAGCTATTTAACTCTACATCCTGCGTTTATGAGGGCACTTATTTGATTTTTCCCTGTACTCACACAGGACGTTGTTGTGGTGGCTGTGGTCACAGAGGGAGAGTCTGTTTTTCATGTGGTTGGGGCAATCATCCTGAAAACCTCCATGCTGGATGGAGACAGAGCGGTGGAGCAGGTGCTGCACGGTTCCAGCAGTTCCCAGGAACACACCACTGATGCTGGTACACCAGCTGTGGTTTGTTCCTGTCTGGACATGCTTCTTACCTTTGCAGATAATGCTAATTTGCAGGCTCAGCAGAAGGAGAGCCGTTTCCCATTATCGTGTTCTTCTTGCATCTGGAATTTTAAGTGAACTACATAACAGAATCTTCTGCTTTCTTAAGCATTTTCTTCTCCTTTCTTTAATCATGCTGAGATTTCCTGTGAATACTGTGAGCTGTAATTATCATCTGCAGATCAGTGGGTATGCTAAGCTGTTTCTTAAAGGGATTTTTTTTTCTGTGAATTTCAGATGACCAAGAACAAAATTATAATCACCTGATACTAAACAGTGCCACCCAGACACCTACACATGGTAAGACAAAACAAAGAGCAAAATTACACATGTTGTAACTTTTCTCTGCCAGCCAGTAACATTTACTGGAACCAAAGTATGTTTAATGTTAACAGAAATGTTCCTATGGCAATGATGCATGAATGATGGTTTCCATTAACATTAAACATAGGACCATATTTTTAAATAGTGTGCACAATGAAATATGGCCTAGTCTTTTATAATTTTACCTATCAACTTTGTGTTTCCCCATGTCTGATTGCTACTTTCTCCCTTTCACATCAGCCAGGTGCTGCCAGATTTAACTGTCCAAAACAGTAAAAATGATAACCAAAGTCCACCTTGTCAGCCAAGCCACTCACCTTATAGTGCTGCTTGTGCATATTTCTAAGATAGGTCAGAAGGACAGTGACATGGGGCAAGGGCTCCTAAGCTGACATGATTTTGGCATAACAATATGTTTTTCGTTTCACAGCTAAATCCAAGCTGTCCAGCCCATACGTGCATGAATTTGGATGGGATAACCTACTGAAGCCCCTGGTTCACTGCACAGTGTGTCTCTAGTTTCTACTGTGCAGGATACATAAAGACCATTAAGAGATTCAGGACTCGCCCCACCCACTTTCATAAACAGAAGTCCCTCTTTCTAAACCTGTGGTTGCTCTCACACCTTTCCAAATTCCCTTTATTTTACTGTGGAAACATTTCTCTGAGCCTAGGAACTTACAAAACCCAGAGCACCTTTCACTCAGGAGACGTATGGGGCAGCCTATGACCACCATACAACCTGTCTGGCCATCCCTCTAAAGGGTGAGAGCAGCCCTTCCAAGGTTCCTCCAAAGCTCCCCTGGGTTTGGTCTTTGTAGACAAACAGCTTCATACGTGCTACTACCCCTTTTGATAGTGCTCTTGCCAAGCTCTGAAAAAACACAATTTTAATTTGTCTTACCTCTGTACACAGTTCAGCACATTTTATTGGCACCTCTCTATCCATCCCTCTTGACCTAAAAAGCTTTGGTGTGCCCCATGTCGTACTTTGGCCAGTTTCAAGAGTTCAGATGCTACTAAAAGATACTGCTTTGTTTTCCCCTTTGTTTCCACCATCTCATCCCAGCCTGGAGATGTTTTTCCACTTCCTCCATGGCCAGAAACACCATCCCTCTCTGCTCAGCCCTGTCCCTCCAGCCCCTCTGCCTCCCCCGCCCTAGCTCCCTCCTCCTTTTGATTTCCTTGGCCCCAGACCAGCACTTGAGCGTGGGCAGCGTGTCCCTTCCTGCGTTGTAGCAATCACAGACCACACAGTCAAATCACCTGCAGCTTCCTGGCTCCATCCAAACCCAGACCAGTCACTCCCACCCAGATCAGCGGCTCCCCCTGTCTCTGTGCAATCAGTCCAACCTCTGAATGAACCCCCATCTCCTCTCTGTTTTCTTCCCTCTTCTGCTGCTGCCTTGTCCTGGTCTTGTCCTTGTTCTTCCCTGCGCCCTTTACCCTTTGAATGTGATATATTCCTACAGCATTTGCAGCTGAAACCTTCCTTCTAGTGGGGAACCAGTAAGTGATGGGTATATCTCATCTTAATATGCACTTCTTGCAGCTCTGAATCTCTGTGTTTGTTAATCTTTTTGCTCTGGCATTTGTTTTTAATTCTGAAACTTCAGCTTGGTAACTATTCTGGAATTGATTTATTGTGAGTTGTGTGTTCTTGTATAGAGATTTCCATGCTGCTTTGCTGCAAAAATGGGGGCGGAGAACAATTGCCCTTGAAAGGGTCACATAAAACCTTTGGTGTTTCTCTTTCCCAGAGGATGGGCCAGGCAGCTTCTCAGGCTGCAAGTTACTTTCAGTTGTAAGACTACATTATTAGGGTTTTTTTCCCATCTCACAAAAACCCTGGGAGAAATGATGTCAGCTTTAAACCTGTCAGTAACACAGGAGTATTTATTGAACCTGAAGTGACAGCCTCCAATGCTCTTCAGACTACTTATTTTGTTTACTTTTTTACTTTCCTGACAGGGGGGTGGGGGGGGGGAGAAGAAAAAGATGGAGTAATAGGGTTGAAATTATATTGTCATCTCTCTGGTCTTACTACTTGTTCTTCAAACCTAGCACAGGCTGGGTTCCAAGATCTGCCCCAGCAGACCCAGATGAGTCCCGTTTACCTGTGTCTGTCCAGAAGTTTTAATGTAGCTCCATCAACAGGTCCCTATTCCATTCAATAACTCAAGATAACAATATGTGCTAAAACTTCCCTCTGGCACTGACAGATGCTTTTCCTTTTTATGTACTTGAGAGACAAAAATCAAAGCAGATCAGCTCATGATCTTGGATTAGAAACTTTTACTTTTTTTTTCTCCACTCATTTCTTGCGTTTACTGTATCTTAATACTTTGGTTGTACAAAGTGACTTGAATGATCTGACTACAAATAACTGTATGATTCAAAGTTGTATTTCATTCCTAAGTTACCCATATGGTCATGGATGCTTTTGTTCATGATACTCGTGTGCCGTTGCTGATGAGCCACTGCTTGGTGAGTCTAAAAAGATATTTGGACCTTCTAAATAAGGCATCAAAAGAGCTTGCAGTATTCATAATTACTGCTGAAATTCTGAGATAGTTCAGCAACGCCCTGGGTTTAATTTAATTCCCTTCCTGGGTAGGACACGGTGTACATTTTCTGTGTGATTATGCAAATTTGTAGGTGGACATGAGCTGTCTTTCTGACCACCGTGTTCGTGAGCTCTATCCCTTAGCCTGTCTTTAGCACCCACTGAGCAGGGACACCATCTGAAATGACCAGAAGGAAGGAACGAAGCCACTGTGAGGCTCAAGACATGCCCTTGTTGCACATGGCCCAAGTTCAGTTAGCTCTTAACTGAAGTAAAACAAGCAGAGAAAGGTTCCCAGGCTACCCAGATAGAGCAAGCAGGGCAGTGGTTGTAGGTGTTAGCCACTTCACCCAGGAAATTCCTCCCATGCCTGGAGGAACCCCCACAGCCTCCCCAGGGACTGCTCGCTCAGCAAGGATGCACTTGACCTGGTATACGCCAGGGAAGCATGAGCTGTGGAAAACTGTAATACCTGTCAGGACGAGAGCTCAGCTGCTGTGGGCTGGTGATCTCTCTCCCATCTCCTACCATCATAGGGACTACACAGGTTTCTTACCTTCTCCTATAACTCCCATTACAATAAGTCTCCAAACTCATACAACTCTGTGACTGAGCAGTGGAGGCTTTCCACAGCCCAGCTGTGGCAGACATGGGGCCCAGGGCTCTGCAGGAGACCTCCTCATGGAGGAGGGATGACAGCCACGTTCCCTGTGCTCCCCTTTCCCCTTCCTGTACCAGCTAGTCCTTTGCCAAAGTAGAGCAAATGGCACCAACCCGTTTGTTTCCCCAAAGGTCTTGGGGATCTTACTGCAGGAGAGGTCCAGATGTGAGTGGGGCAGCCATTCCACCAACCAGCGTTCTGGGAACAACCCGCTGTACCCCAGTCAGCCACATTGATGTTGTTCAGCTGAGAGAGGCAGAGGATGGCAAACATCTGTTTCCGTGGCCTGATGCTGCCCGATTGCCTGTGTCCTGCTCCCTGTAGGTGCCACTGTGATAGACCTTCCATGAATGCACGTAATGTCTACCAGCACCATATACAAGCGCGCCCTTGTGCTACTGTGGCAGATTTTTACCTGCAAAGAAGCAAATTAAAGGGGATAAGGACAACCTGTGCTCACAAGGAGCCAGGAAAAAAAGAAAAAGCAGATTTGACCTCAGCTCTCTGAGCTGTTCAGCTTCAACTGCAGGTCCCCAGGGTTAAAATCCCAAGACCCTCTGGTTTAACCTGGCCTGGGGCGTTGCCGGTCTTGGCGCACAGGTTCTCAATGCAGAGGGTCTGCCCATCGCCGTGAGCTGTGTGGCCGTGAGATCACTGGTGTGGCTACACTGAACTCTTCCGATGCAGGAAGGAATAACTACTAATTAATGGTGGGATCGCATATAATCTGTTCTGTCAGGCTGCTATCATTTAATTAGCATAGTGCTGTTCATAGCACAGTTAACACAGAGCGAGAAGAAAGTGTCCCTTTTCTCCTGGCCTGGCTGGCACAGAGGGTTCACAGAGGAGTGACGCGTTTGTCTGTCCTCTTTTTTGGAAAATGTGATAAGCTGGGGGAGACAATTTCCAATGGAGATCACGAGAAATGACCACAGGCAAGTGAGTCTGTCAGCCCATGGTCTGCAATGCCAGGATTTAATTTCTGCTGTTATTGAGGGCTCTGAATTAGCCACTGTGACTTTGAATATCCGCTTCTTAAAGAAGTCTGTTGATTTCCTACTGATGTTGGTCTATTCATGAACCTCATCCACTTCTAAGACGCTCAATGTCTGTTAGAGAGGTATCTACAGTCATTAGAAACCTCAGCCTAAATTCTGTTTTCAGTGACAGACTTCAGAGCTCAATTCCACTGAAATCAGAAGTTTGATGTGGGTTTCCTTCGCTCTAGACTTTACTTTTACGTCAGCTGTAGATTTTAGCTGCAAATGAAGAACTCTACAGCAGTTTTTGGAAATGCAGTGATTTTTGTATGTAAAAGGTGAATGTGAGTGCTCTATTATTAGTTTCTAAGCACAACTAAGTTTTACATATGAAATGCGGGTAAATCTTTTGATACATAATTTGTCTTGCTTAGCTATTCAATCTTTATTACAAATTTAGCACATAAAATTATTTTCCTATAAAAACATTAAAATGTGGGGGAAAATAAGGAGCTGGGGCACTAAACACAACTGAGGCAGTGTAGCATCAGCTATAACAGAAATATATGTTGACTGCCTGGGCACAGTTTCTGTAAGGCTTATTACTTTATTTTTTACTGCTACTGAAGTTTAATCTCATTGTATTTAGTGCATATTTAATTATGCTAACCAAAAGAGTCTTGTATAAACAGTTTTACATCTATATAAATAAAAAGCACATTACTAAATAATTTAGTTAGTAAGAAGTTCATATCATAATTTTTATGTCAGTTCATTGCATTTGATAATCAGCTCAAAAATACTTGGTAAACCACCATAAGCAACAAATGGCTGCACTTCAAGTTTTTAATCAGGCCAAGTATTTTTCTACAGATGATGTCTGGGTTTGCTCTGATGGAGGCAAATTTCATTTTTTAGCTGTATATTCCTATATATATATGTGCGTATGTGCATATATGTTTTATATTCCTTCCTTCCTTCCTTCCTTCCTTCCTTCCTTCCTTCCTCCCTTCCTCCCTTCCTCCCTCCCTTCCTTCCTTCCTTCCTTCCTTCCTTCCTTCTCTTTCTTTTCTCTCTTTTTTTTCTTGTCATCCTTTTCTTTCCTTCTTTTCTTCTTTCTTTCTCTTTTTTTCATTTCCAAAATCCAGGGCATCTTCCTTCCCATACAGTAATAGGGCTTTGGGGGATATATTGCTGAAATAATTCTTGCATCAATTTTCTAACATCAGACCAGAAGCTTCAATTTGGGACAATCCCAGAAGATATGAAAATGATTCCCTATACTGTCACATCTCCTCCAGCAATTTGTTGAGAGTTTTGTGTCTATAGTGTTTAAGACACTGTTTACAAACTCATAACAATTAAGGACTGTTTAAATTAGATTTATCCCCAGTAGAAATATTTGTGAGGAAATTAGAAGATAATAAGTTCTCTAGAATATAACCTACAGAACAGACACATTGCGTACACTGCTCTTTCTGCAAAGCAGCAGGGCTTTAATGAAGGTGGGAAGAGAGATGAACCAGGTCATCTGACAGGGCTGGACAGCATAGTGCCAGCTTTTTGGTGCACACAGGTTGCCATTTGCGATGGGGATGCCCATTGATGATTCAGCTGCTTTGAGCACCAACTTTGCAAAGCAAAGTACACGGTTTGTTGTGTTGCAATACAGCTTCACGTACGCAATTACAAAGCAGATTGGAGCAAAGTCGTTAGTGAATCAGGATGGCTATTTTCCTGTCTTGACCTGAGAATTTGCTACCAAACTCCTACAGTGCAGAGCCAGCCTCTGTGCAGGGGATGTATTGATTTGTTGGGGCTGTGGTTGGACTTCAGCGGTGTGACTACCCTCTGATGACACGTGTGCTGACCTTCCTTTAGTCAGGGATGTAGAGGGCAGAGAAAAATCCTGGGGCTGAGAAGAGATAAAGGACCTCAATGGCACCTTCTTTAAAAGTGCCCAGCACTGAAGCAACTGGTCTTTGCTTTTTAGACTAAATACATTGTATGTTTGGATAAAGAAATCACTCTTTTCATGGTCCTAGTATGGCAGGGCTAAACAGCCTCCCAGCTCGAGGTGCAGCCCACCTGCTGAGTATGGAGGCCTTAACTTGCAGATGAATATTGTTATGCCACCCATGACATGGCATAAAACACATAACACATGTTGTTATGCCACCCACATAAAACACTGAGTCTCGTGGAGTAAAACTCAGCCATGTAACTGTGTCTCCACCCTCACCTGTGGGAGGAACCTGAGAAGCTTCTCTGTGACAATACAGTTAAGCAAAGGGCCACCATGAGCCGAATGGCTCTGACACTGGCCTCAGGTTCCTCTTACAGAAGCAGAAGTTCTCAAACTATAAGCAAGGGGAAGCAGCGTCTTTATTCCTAGTGAATGTGGGATGGGTGACAAAGACCAAAAAGTTCTGGAGGCAAAATCACAGTGTCATAAAAATCGGAGCATGTAAAACTGCTGAGACAAGGGGTTTTTTTGCCCATTTTCATTGCTAGAAGTGCTATCAGTGCCGAGCTCACTATGACTCTGACAGAAGTTTGTGGTGGTCCCACCACCACCTTCAGCCTGTCTGGGGGCTTCTGCCTCACCCTAGTCCTGAAGGGCTGAAAGGGGACAGTCACACATGGCCCGTCCAGGATGGATGATTTGTTTCTCTCAGCAGCTAAAGCTGGGTTTGCCTTACTCACCTTGCTTGTCTGCTGCGAGGACCAAACATGCTGATGCATTTTTCTTTTTGAACTAGCTTCCCTTCCGTGCAATGGCAAGCTTCGAGCATGAGGCACTCGCAGAGGTGGAAGGAGTTAACAGGCTGATAGTTTTCAATTGCACAGTCTCAAATTCAGCAAGAATGAGTCCCAGTCCCAGTTCTGCACAGTTCTATGTGCTGGCTGCTCTGGTGCCAGAGCCATGTGTTGTTTTCTGCATCACCGTGAAAAGGCAGCGAATTCAAGGAGAAGCGAATATGTCTTTTGCTGGGATTGCTAAGTGTAATTCTCCTTACTGTAGTTTTAATTGGCATCATTATTGCTCTCACCCTGTGTTGTAGTGTGTAACTATGGTATGTTCAGTTAAGCACTCTGTGTACTCAGAAGGATCTTCATGTTAATAGCTATTGGGTGATAGCATTCAGGTATATTATTATGCTGTGTATATATTGCAGGATTTAAGTGCATCATCTTGCAATGCACTGGTGTACCTCACCCTCTTTGCATCTTACCCCTTCACATTGCTGCTCAATTCTCAGCCATGAGCCCTGAAGGACGTAATCCTAACACCATCCTGATATGCAGAGGTTTTTTATCACTGACTGAATTTAAAATCCCACATCTCCAGCTCATCTAAATGAGGGCAGCTATTCACTGGAGGGCTGCTGATTTACACCATGGAGGATCTGACCTGGAAATGTATAAATCTCTTTGAGATTCTTCATGAGTGGTGCAAAAGACTATCAATAACAGTGTTTGTAACATAGAAAAAGAAGTGTAAAAACACAGATAGTTCCCCCCACAAAGACTGAAGATATACGTTATAAATTTTAATTCAAGACTGTGAACATCAGTTCTTTGCTTGCTGTAACAGCATGTCACTTCCAGGATGGCTCAGGAGGTGCTAAGTCTTGGCACAGAAGGCTACCAAATGCCATCAGCTGCTACCAGATTTTCCCGAGGAATGTGGTCCTTTGTAAGAGCTTGCATCAGAATCGGAGAAGACTTTGTGCCTGAGCCTTCAAACGGCTGAGCAGAAGGCAGTGCTGGGGGAGCGGTGTGTGCTTTGACAGAGCACTGAAGCTATGCAGAGCTGAAGCTGAGCAGCAGAAGGCTTGGTTGTATCAGCTTCTCCTAGGTGACATTGTTTGCTTTCTCTGGGTGAATGTTTTAAAAGGCATCTGTTGAAATGTCTTGCAAAATTCACACAGCATATGTGCAGACTCATATGCAAATATGGAGCACATCCCTTTTGCCACTTGAGCTTTGTTTAAAACTTTGCCACAAATTCACCACTTTTTGTCTTGGGTATCATCTGCTCCTGTCCTTGTACATGAAAGCTTCTGCGTCTCATGTAAACACACTTTGAAACAGAAACTCTCTTCCAAGAACAGGGGCAGAGCAAGACACTTCAAGAAGACTTCAGGTCTAATTTCCAAAACACAAGTCTCCAGCTTTAGAAATCCTGAAATGGCTGCTGAGCCCTGCTCTTGCAGGAAGTTTGCAAAGCCCTGACAGCAAATGAGGCTCTTGCTCGACTTAGGGTGACTTTCTTTACTTCACAGATTACAAAGCAGTCAAGTGCATGCAGAAAGCAGAGGAGTCAGTCCGTATGTCCGCTCAGAGGCCAGCTGCAATTGCAAGCCCCAACGCATAGAGGGAACCGCAGCCCCCCAACATCCATGTGGTGCCATACATCCTTGTCAGGATACAGGATGCAGCAGGAAACACGTTCCCCTGTCAGTCCATGTGTGCAGGCAGTGCTCCTGGCTCCTCAGGTGCGGAGCTCTCTGTCAGTCTGCTCCGGGAAAGCACATTCGCAAGATTTTATTCAAGAACCTGGTCCGAATTAAGCCATTCTGAGCCTGGCCCATTAGCCCACTGGTTCTCATGGAAATACAACAGGGTTTGGACTGGCCCAACAATTCTGGCTCACGAAGCAGAAGAAATGCACAGTTTTTGCTTGGTGGGTGTCCAAGAAGAGAGATTAGAGCTGCAAAGGAAGAGTCTTTCTCCACAGAGATGCCTGCTCCCTTCCTGAGCTTATCGTGCCAGCGTTGTGCAGCCTAGTGAGACTTTGGCAGTGCTGTGCCATGCTACCAGCCCTGCGAGCAACACAGCACTGCTCAGAGCATTGTGAAACCGCTGGTGCTCAGTAGATGAGGAAATGCTGCAGCGTTGAGCCCTCTCCTGCTGAATTAATCAGAGAGACACTGGCAGAATTTTAAGATGTTGCATTGGCTATAAAAAGGTGCGGTTCCTTCAAGGCTGCAGCAAAGAGAATTTAGAAACCAAGAGAAATGACACTGCTGGATGACGTTCCCGTCTCTGTCATATGTGCCATGCACTGGGTGAGCTTCATTTCCTACATGTTCCTCTGCAAACTTGCACCTTTGCAAATTGTGCCCAGAACAGGCACGGGGCTGCAGGATGGTGGCGAGGAAAATGTGGACTAATACTGATTTTCAAAGATAATCCAGTAAACCCGGGACATAGTCCATTTTCCAGTGGTCATCTCCCATTGCCCAGAATGTAGAGCTGGACTGGAATGAGTGGGAATGTTGGGGAGCAGAGCAGTGTACAACCTCACCTGCCTTGCAGGGAATGGGGAGACCTTCCTATTTACATCCTGTTAATTAATTGTCCTGCATCTTCCATAGGAGCCAACAAACACCACAAACAAAAAGGAGAGAGACCAAAGAAAAGCATGACTTAAATATATTGCAGGAGTGAGGAACTACTAAGAAACTTCTGCTGAACTGATCCCAGAATATAATTTGTACAAAATAATTCTCCTTACTAGACCCTCTCAGTTCTCTGATTTTGCCCTCAAACTACATTATGCAAAAGACATCTGAAATTTTCTCTGGTCATTTCAGTTTATCCCTTATTTTGCTGAATGATGGGTAGTGTATTTCAAGGTGACTTCTCATTTGCCGAAATCATTACGGTCTGTTCCTAACTGACTGGACTGATTCTGCACAAGCCCATCAGATAAATGTGTGGCACTTAATTTCACACACCTCATGCAAGCAGTCAATTAATGCTCCTGCTTTGGCACTGAACACAAACTCCATACATATGACTGGGCTTATTTCAGCATGCCCAAACCTCCATGCAAAATGGAGATTAGACACAGGTTCTGGCTGAGAAATTTGAAAAGTGATGTTACCCTTGTCCTTGCCACACAAGCACAAATAGGAGTCGGGACATAGTTTCAATGCTGATATAGTCTCTGTTTGCTGGATAATATCTAATCAATTGTTTCCAGTGCCCTGATGAATATGATGTGCTTCCTAATCCTGCAGTCAGTCTATTAGACATGGATTGAAGTCACCAGCAAGAAAATAATGTTCTCAGACAGATGACACATGAGCTATATGCTCACTTGGGGCTATGTTCTTTTTGCCAGACAATAACCCTATTCCAGGAGTGCAGAGACAGACATAAGCAATAGGAAAGAAGAGTTTATTAACCAAGATGGTTATTGCATTGTTAAGAGCAAATTGTTACCTTTGCTAAATTTTGTGAGAAAGTGCCTCACAATTTCTGAGAACTGGGAACAAAATGATGTTCTGGCAGAGAGCTGGGCTGTTCCTTTTCTGTGGGGTGGCTGACATTGGCTGTCAGTTGTTGAGCCCAGAGGAACGTGCAGGTGCTTGCTGAAACGTGCCAAGCCCCCATTCCTGCCAGAGCAGTTTCCTTCCCCTCACCTTGCTGTGCTGGCAGCAGTGGGGATCGCACAAGATGGGGTGTCCCATGCTGGTGCCAGGCTGGTGCTCAAGGAGAGAGGAAGCTGTTCCTCCACTCACGGTCATACCCTGGCCATAGCTGGGAATGAGTGCACTGTTGTGATTTGTTCTGCTGGAAGCTGCGTTGTGTGGAAGCGGCACTGTGAGGAGCAGCAGAGTGCATGGAATTGGTGGTGACAGGGGCAGGAAGGAGCAAGTGTTGGGTTTCTTGACATGGTGGTTGCAATTCAAGTGTGGCATCACGTCTCTGCTAGGTGCCATATCACTTCTTCCAGCCCTTTGTGAGTGTCTCAGATACCCTGGCATACTCCAAATGGATCAGGTGCCTCTGAATTGAGCACTGGGCATGTCACTCTGCTGAGAGCTGCAGAGGAGTGCTCTGACCACGCTGGCTTTGGGAAATCTTAAGCAGGTTTGTGCCAGATGACAAGACTGTGTCAGCCTTTCTTTGAGAAGCATTTGTACAACGTAAGGGGTAAGTGACAGAAGGTTTGAAATATCTAGGAAAAGTCACAGTGAGGAAAGCTGTGGAGACAGCTCTGCATCCCCACGTGCAGACATGCCTGGGAACTGCTGGGTCTATTTCTGGGCAACAGAGAGCACCAAGGGCGTAGTGAAATGTGAGCACGCCAAGAGGAGAACGATGTTCTGCTGTTTAGCTCAAACAGGACTCCATGCAGGAGAAAGGCAGCAGGGGAGAAGATGGCCTGACTCCTGCAAATTTTTTTGGCCAAAACCAGTTTAATTTGGGACTCTAGAAAAATCTCTTCTGAAATATCTGCACTCTACTTGGGTGGATTTTGTTTAAAATTTTTGTGGGAGATGAGGGAATTCAGCAAATGTTTGGACATTGCACAAAGCCAAAACATTTGTTGAGGTGAAATTCCTCTGCCACTCAATGACTTTTGGGTAGAAGCTGTGCTATGATCTCAACCAGTCCATGGTTCAGAGGAGGTAAAAGGACCTTGTGAGTGTGTATTGAGCGCATGTTGCATTGCTCTTCATGAGCACACTTTAGAGGGGTGGACAACGGGAATGTGTGAACTCAAGACTTGGACATTCTGCTGCTCCTCAGCTGTACCAGTGAACCTAGCCCTCTGATTTCATTCTCAGACCATACTTGAAGTGGTTACCCCCTTGGCCTTTACACCCAGTTAATGCAATCCCATCACTGCTGCAAGCTCCCACAGAGACCACTGTCTGTTCTAGCTTTCCTTCTAATAATTGCAGCTCCTGCTATTTTTAATATTCTTATCTCTGCCAATTTTAATTCCTGTTCACCTGGGAGTTAAAAACACAATTCAACAGGTCCCTGTTCCTTGGCTGAGCTGATGAAAAACCATTTTCCATCCAGCTTGCAGCAAAGAACCATGACTTCAATACCAGGCAAAATCTGCAGATTGTCTGGACTTGACTTTTAACATCCAGGCTCAGCGCTAATCTTTATTGACAGTGTCCTCAGCATTAGCATCCTGACAGCGGTAGCATTTGACACTGGCTGGGGACTCCCTCAGTGACCAACAAAATGAAGATAAGTAGAGGGTATTCTCCACCCCTCAGGGATGACACCTCCTTTCCTGCTTCAGGAACCTCTCCAAACCTTTCCTTGCCTTCTGTCTGCACCCAGATGTTCACCCCACAGCTCCACTTCCCACTTACCTGGGTGCAAGGGAAGCATGGCCACCTCTAGAGTCCACCAGAACCCCCGGGGCCATGGAACGGCTTTGCCCAGGAGCCTCCAGGTTCGGAGCATTAATCCGAAAACTGGCATGATGAGAGAGCAATTTGATTATCAGCCCCAGTTAAAATAACCCCACAGACTCATTCCCATGGCCCTGAGGGGGGGAAAGCATGGTTTGCTGGGGTAAAGGTAGGTGATGCTGCCTGAACTCATGCAGGCTGCAGTGGGGTCAGTCCACAGTACCATGACATCCCTCCATGGTATGTGTGGTGGCTCACAGCCCACCAGACCCTCTGTCCTGCTGTGTGGAAGGCTGGTTGGTCCCTGCGCTTTCAAGGCAGCAGTTTGCTTCTCTCCATAATCACTGTGGACGGGGAAACAACACCACAGGATCCATTTTTCAATGGTCTGGCAGTGCCAGTTTGAATTATGTCCAATGGCCTGTCGCTGAGGCTGGCCCAGATACAGCTCTTCTCCCAGACAGAGTTTGTGGGAATGGTTTGCCTCTCTCAATTTGTTTTGGTGCACACTATGGACATGCCTTTCTCTGTTGTTTTTTTTTCCAGATAAGCCGCGAATGAACAACATCCTTACTTCTGCAACTGAACCCTATGATCTGTCCTTCTCCCGGTCCTTCCAGAACCTCTCTCACCTCCCACCATCCTATGAGTCTGCCATCAAGACAAACCCAAGTAAATATTCTTCTCTGAAGAGACTAAGTAGGTGTCAGCTCATTTCATTTCTTTTGTATCTCATTGGCTTTTAAGCTACAGTGGGCACAATGTAAAGGCAATAATCTTCTCTCTGTCATTGTACTGCCCAAGTTGGCACCTCTGGTAATGATTCTTTTGTCTGTCGCTTCCCATCAAGGAAGAGGACAGACAAAGAGTCATTTAATTACTGTGAATGCACTTATGATTATTTGCTTACTGACCTTCTTGCTGTGCTGCCTCACACTACTCCGCTTTGTATCTGCTCCTGATAGAGTCACCCAAGAATCCTTTTTATTTCTGCCAGAGTCAAGATGAGCTAAACTGGCTGCCTCAGATCAGCTGAGCTCACCTTGGTGTACCCAGGGCAGATATCTCACCCTCCGTGGGGGTGGCTGGAACCAGATGGCTATCTCTGGCCAACAGAAAGCTGCTGAAATGGTTGGGAGCATCTATTTCAGTAGGAGCACATCTGCCTGCCTTGAGCAGTGCTGCGATCTGCCATGCTTCATGGTGTATGTGTCCAGATCTGGTCCTGACCTGTGCTCTACACTGACCCATGGTGCGTCTCTGATACTTCAGCACGTTGCTCACTGCCCCGTTCACACTAGTTAGTGTCTGTTCCATGCATTGTGTTGTTCTGCCAGCTTTCCTGTAATGCTCCAGCCCATCACCTTTACTAATGGCAAACTCTTCAGCTTTGGTGGCATTATGAAATAAGTGATATTTGTGTGGGCAAATGCTCTCTCCAGACTCAGACACTAGGTTTGTAGTATGTTTGTAGTATGAACAATTTCTGGATGCAGCCACGTATTCACACTGACTAATTTAGAGAAATAACTTTGGAGTTTATACTTGCAATAGCTTCACTGACGGTAGGTGAGGAGCAGGAGCAGATCCTACTTCCTTAGTCTGTATAAAATCTGCATTCCCAATTTAGCCAGCTAAGTGAGACACACCACATTAAGTGGTAGGGACGCCTTTGAACTGTCCATAACAAATCTCTGTGTGGAAGATTTTCCAGAAGAGAAAATGGAATGGAAACGTATCACATAAAAATCTCAGCCCATTCCTTGCCGCCTCAGTGTGGGACTTATGTACATGTTTAAGATTAAAGCAAGTACATTTGATGTGCTTAAAAACAAGCATGTGCTTAACCGTGTTGGAGAACAGAGATGAGGTTATTTTGTGATTGGAGCCTGACATCTTCCCTGTTCAGTGTGCCGTGCACACAACTCTGCTTCTGCGTGAGCTTTGTTCCCTGGTAACATTTGGATCTCACACTCCCAACCATAAGCATTTTTCCCTCACTGCATCCCAGTGATGAACTGTCCACGTTCTTGAGCAGCTTTGATGATACTATCTGATATTGGAAAACCCTCATAATTACAGCATTGTAATATTACTGCTTTAAAATGTCCCCATTTTGAGGTGATGATTTGTTTTCATTTCTCAGCTGAAATGAAAATTTCTCAGCACAAAAATTATACCCCCTGGACAGCCCTGAAAACTGCTGTTTCATTTGTAATTGATTTGCAGTGCCTGGGATTACCTGGGGTACATACTGCCTATTCAGATTCTGGAAGATCTCTATCCTGGCACCATTGAGAACTGGTTAGACGAGTGCTCACCAGGAACAGCAATAATGGGTCCTCCTATCACGATGCAGGGGATGGTCAAGACCTCTTCCAGCCTGTGGTTCATTTATTGCTTTACGTATTGTGCATAGATGCTCAGTGAAATCTCTTTAAGCTCTATGTTAAAGTTATTGATGTATCTCACTGAAACATTAAAAAAACCACAAATGAATGCTAACTGAAACTCCCACCCCTTCCACCGCCAACATCTGGAAATGTATGTCAGATTTGAACACTATCCTCTACCTACTCCTACAATGCTTCCCTGATTCACACTGAGTATAAATTCAGACACACCAAGCAAGGCCATCCATGCACCGAGCAATACCTTGCTAAATGGTGTCTTAGCAGTCTGACCCCTTGGGTGCATAAAATTTTGCTTAACAGTTGAAGAAAGGACAGGCTCCTACCCGTCCAACCTGCCCCTCAGTAGATCCCACAGCAGAAGGGAGTAAGTATTGAACTCTAGCACTGTATTTCCTAGATATTTGTCTAAAATGACAAAAATAGGCTTGTGTTAAGATGCCAAGCTTAAATGCCCTCAAGAATGTGCTGAGCATAATCAGTCTCCCTCTTTTCACCTTTTCCTGACCCTCTGGACAGTTAGTGTCCCTGTCTCCATTCAGAAGATACCTGGCAGTTAACCTGAATCTAAGAACATGAGTGTTAGTCTTTGGCCATTGGCTAGAGTGGGGTTCATTCACCCCCTGAATTTTTCAGCATCATCAACCCTAGGAAGCGTCTCTGCACACTCGAATGGAAATACCAGCTCTGTATCCATCAATGGCAGGTCTATATATAGTTCAGTCGTCTTTGCAAGGCACAAACCCACCCTCTTGCAAAGCACCTGACAAATGCCAAACCAACTGCCTCACCTTATATGTCTGAGTAACCAAATAAGCAGTTTCAGCTCTAAAAGTGCTAAGAAGTGCTCCACTCTCCCACTGGGTTTGCATGTACTCAGCACCTCTAGAATCACTGAATCACTTACTTACAGCTGGTTTTCTCTGGAGCCAAAGGAAAATAGGAGCCAGCTCCTAGACCTTCCCTTGTAAAATACCAGCAATATCATTTTCTTATCATAGAGTCATAGAATGGTTTGGGTTAGAAGGGACCTTTATGACATATGAAGGGACCATATGACATACGAGGGAGAAAAAAGCAACACAAAATAAAGAAAAAGTAATATCTAAATGCTGGTTTTGCAAATGAATTATTGGGGTTTTATTTTTCATATTTAAAAATAGTTGTTTCTAATGATCTCCCTGCCATAGTTAAAAAAAATGAAAGTTGTGAAGAGCTCATTAACAAACATAATATTTCTATTCGAGTAAAACAAAAGGCTTTAGATACTTTTAAGTCTGTGTTTCAGCTATTTGTCTGGGTTTCTTCAGGCTTGCCAGATACCTAAAGGTCACTTATTTTCCCACAGTTAGCAGAGACAAATAGTGAAAGACAGTTTCTGCCCAAGAACATCTAAATTGAATAATCAAGGCACTTCCAGGAAGAAAGAATATTTAGTACACAGAGTATCCAGAGATGAGGAGAGTGAGCTCAGCAAGGGTATGGTCAGATCCACCTCACCCTACTTTAGACACCCAGCAATCGAGCTGCTTGTGTCTTTGTTTGATGCAGGCATCTCTATAATCAGTGAAGAAGGACAGGCATCTCCAAATCATGATAAACCCTCTGAAGGTGCCAGTCTCTCGTTGACACCGGAGTTGCTCTGGCATGCTACCTAGATCTTTGCTGGATGACAAGCATAATTTTTGATGCCTAGAGCTTAATCAAATACATCCCACTTTAGGAGACTCATGGCCTCGTGCAACAAGGACGAGATGAGCTATACCTGCTGCCGGCCCCTGTGTGTTCCTGGGGAATGCGCCCAGCTTGGGGAGGGGAGCTCCTCACCGCTGGATTTGCAGGGCAGGCACTCACTTCTGCTGGCATTTGACTGGGAAAGCAGCACCATGGCTTCTTCTCCTTCCAGACCAAGGGCTTGAAGATGCCCAGGTCTTTTATGGAGCAGTAGGAAAACAAGTTGTTGGCTGCATAGAAGCCAGACGCGACCAGGTCAGAAAGCGGTGAGCTTTCTGCTTTCATGGCTCTTACTTCAGGGCACAGACCACAGGAAACCCATCCAGGGTTGCTGCAGGAGGATCTCTGAGGAGCAGGGACCCGTCTCCATGGGAAGCTCTGTGCCAGCCCTGTCAGGCTGGTGGGTGGGAAGGGCGGTGGTGGGAGGGTGTGGGAACACACAGCTGAGCAAGAGCAGCCGATTTAATTCCATCCTGCCCAGCACCCCAGGGAATTGCTGTTTCCAGCTAAGTGAGAACAGTCAGTCAGGAAGGAAGCTAACATTTTCAGGCATATTAAACCACTTGGTATTGACTAAAGAATCATCACAACTGACTAGGCAGCTTGAAAATGTTAAAGCCAATTAAAACAGGAGAGACAAGCCCAAAGAGGTAATACACTGGAAGTGCAGAGAAAGAAAAGCAAAGAAATTACTATGATGGCCTTACATACATACACATATGCACATAGAACCGTAAGAAGAAAAAATATCCTTGGCTTTTCCACACTCTCTTCCCAGAACGCCATAAATGTACCTCATTTCTCTAATTACTGTGTCAGAGGAGCTGTGCTCTGCCTTTCTGCGATGGCATCTTACACATGTTGAGGTGAGAAGTGTCAGTAAGAGCACTGCCTCCGAATGGGAGGGGAAAAAAAGCTGCCTGAGGGCAAATCAGCTTATTCTAAAGCCAAGTCAGATGAAGGACTCAAACACTCCTGAAGTTTGGTGAGACCAGCCCTGGTCAATGTTCCAGAAACTGCCGAAGGAGGAAAGAAAAGGGGGGAGGAAAAAACCTCAAACAAACAAACAAACAAACAAAAAGAACCAAAACCCAAACAATGAAAACCTGCAGAAATTGTGCAGAAAATGTGATTTCCAGTAATTCTACTTCCACATGTTTGAAAAAGATTAGTGAAGCCCCAGAAGTATGAGATTGGCTTAAAAAAGAGAAACTTCAGTCAATCAATAGACCAGTGATTTCTTTCTGACTGCTCATCAATGATGGCCTTTCGGAATCCATTTAGGACACATTTTTGAATTTTGAAGCATATCCATGAGGCAGAAACCTATTTGATTGTCATTTTTTTTGGCTAAAATTACAAATATCGGCTTTCACATGAGTGCCAATGGGAAGATAAGGGGTTGCAGTGCCAGTGCCTCACTGCCCCAGGGAACTTGCTGCCGCAGTGAGGATGAGATGAATCAGACTGGATGGTTTCAGGTCCCGGAGACATTTTGATTTTAGCAAACTATGAAGCCAGATGTCCACAGTTCCCACCCCCACCCACCGGGTGAAGCACCCGGTGCCTCCGATCTCAAAAGCCTGGAGCTGTGCTCCTTTCACTGCTTTCCCCGGGTGCAGGAACACTGCGGTTACAGAGCTGTGCTGAGTTTCTCCCTCGGCACGACGGCACGTGTGTGATACAGCTCACTCGGCCTCTTGTCCGGCTATGTTCTCCATGGTTGGTTCAGCAACGCTTGTGAACTGACACCACCTTTCAGAGGCAGCAGCCTGTTAAATGCCTGTCTGATGCCTGCTCAAACCAGCATGTTGTTCATGGGAAACTACCGTTTCAGCTTTGATTCTTTTGAGATGGAGATGTGAAGTTTGTCTGCACCTGAAAATGTTCCTGGAATAGCTGTGCCAACGTGTCTCTCGGCATCACGGGAGGAGACAGCCTGCCCAAGCTTAGAAACACCTTTGAAATGAAATCAGTTCCCTGAATGGTTTAGCCACTGCCAGCAAAAGGCCATGCAGACTTCTACACTGTTTACAGGGGTGGAAGAGGGAAGGAAAGGATATTTTTAATGTTCCTAATTGGCAAAACTTCTGAAGTGTAGAGCATGCTGCATTTTTTATCCAAATTAGCAAGGCACAATTTCAAACCACTTTTAATTTTCAGATTCTGCCGCCTCACTAGCAGGCTCGGGCTGCTGTAAACCTCACGTAAGCTGGTTCAGCTCCTGCTGGCAATTACCACAGCCAGGTGTGAGCATTCAAGCACATCTCCATCTGGGATGTTCTCTGCTTTAATTACATCTATTTAGAGTCACTTGGGCAAATCCGGTGGAACTTCTCTCATCCAGAGCAGAGGCCAAGTGCCAGAGTGCTAATTGCTTAGCTCCAATTCTGCACCCAGCCTCAAGCATCATTACCAAGCCTGTGCACACTAACTGTGTGCAAGTCTATCTATGGCCACATTATGGAATAAAAATGCCTAAAATTGCTCTGGCTCTATGGAATTTCCCCAGTCCTTCTCAGGCTTCCTATAAGGTGATTTTAAAGACACAAAAGTTTGAGGCCAGGGGAGATGCTGTCTGACATTTGCAATGACCTACTCTTCCAAGAAGGTTTTGATTGCAAAAAAAAAGACTAATTCCTACCATATATACTCTGGAGAGCAAAACCCATCAGCAGCAAGCATGTGGTAGAGGAGATGTCTTGGCAATCCTCACGCCTTGGTGGTGTATAGGCTATAAAGAAGAAATTGGGAGCGACAGTGGTGCCAGCAGGTCGTGCATTTCAGCACATGTCCTCTCAACTTGTACTTTTAGATGCTGAGACAGGGGGATCGACCATCGTCCTCACAAATCCTCTGGGTTATGTGGTCTGTTTGCAGGACCATGAAGAGTAGGGTCCCAGGGGCGTTGTGAATGTGTGGGAGAAGAGATGAGGAACTTAGTGGGTGAAGTCATCCACCACTTACAGCACTCCAGGGTTTGGCTGAAGACCTTAAGGCACCAATGTGTTACTGTTGTCTTGTGAGCAAACTCCTGGGATGTTGTCAGCACCAATCACGTAACATGAGGCATTGACATTGCCTCTAAAAGTGCTCTGCTTCATGGGATAGCCAGTCAATTGTCTTCATTTCTCAGCCAATGTGGTACATAAAACCTATAGATTTATGGCTATTTCAGAGGAAATAGGAAATTTCCACACCGTATTTAACCACTAGGTCTGTTGAATGCCTACAGAGACTCTAAGAATTGGAGGTGGGACCACCTATCTCACCCACCTCATGAATGCCCAAACTGTCCTGCAGCAGAGCTTTGCTCTCACTCAAACATCCTCAGAAACTCCATGCATGTGAAATTTTCCTCTTCCACCATCTGATACTTTCCTATCTTAAACACCTACTGCTGAATGAAATACTGGAGCTGAGAAAATCAACTAAGTTCCTCTTTACTATCACTATCATTTATCATACTTGTCTTATAAGCAAGAGACTTTCTAAAGGAATTTTATGACAGGTCCCAGAAGCTGGCCAGGATGCCCATCAACACTTGACTCAAGATTGGTTGGGAACGTACTTACTGGGTCATGTTTGTGTGTCCCCAGCTCTGTAGTCTCTATGCCAGACTGCTCCCATAAGGTTACTTTGCAGGAGACCTTGTTTCCTCTGTAAGGTGGAGAAATTTGCTTTACCTTCATATGAGGAAACACATTCCTGCACATGAGTGGTTGTTGTGCGGTCTTCTCCAAGGAGAGGATGGCTGCCTGCCAGGTGGCTGGGATGAGTCTCACTCTGGGGTCTTCTAAACTCACCGATGAGGCAGAAAGGATGGAAGATGCTTTTGAACACATCAAGAAAACATCTCAGACAAAGAAATGAGGAGGAGGGCTCATACAGATGATCAGTGCTGAGCATTAAACCTGCATCCATCTCCTGACCCACAGAGGCCAGTGTTAATGTTCTTACACTTATAACAGTATATTTCTGGTAAGGGACTGATGTTCCACGCTTTACACTTCTGCAGCCACAAGAACATCATGACAGTTCACAAGCTGCACGGGGCTTGAAGCCCAAGGACTGCTAAATCCTCCTTCCCAGTAGGTAATTCCAGTATGCCAATTTAAGGCATATGAACATCCAAGGGACTTACCAGAAAGTTTTTTAGTTTCTGTTGTTGGGTGGTTTTTTTTTAATCTGAAATAATTGTGGAGTTGCTTCTTCAAACTACAAGTTGGTTGAACAAGATCATTCCAGCTGTTGTAGGATTAAAGTGATATATCAGGGTACACCTGCAGCTGCCAGCATGCTCTCTGAGTCTGAGGCATTTATCAGAAAGCGAAAAAGAAGAAGGTGGGTATGTGTGTGTTTGTGCTGAGTTCCTGTGCATCAAAGAGATTGTTTAAGACGCAGAAGCAACAGAGAACGAAACATCCCATAGGATAAATTCTATGATAGCAACCAAGATGTCTGAAAAAATGGAAAATGAAATCTTAGGCAGATGATTCAGTGCCTCAGAGAGAGCATCCCATGCCCACCAAACCTGCCTTGTGATCACATTTACAAATATTCAAAAATAATAATTAAAAATGTGATGAGGGCACTCATGGATTCCAGAGCATATCCACATCTGAGGCCAGAAACGAGGTATGAGTTTCCTCAAAAGGGGAACTTGTCTGCTTCAGCTCAGCTTCCCTGTGCTTTATAAGTGTATTGTGAAGGTGACATTTGATAATTTCTCCATAACTCACCATTTGTGTAAATCACGTGATACCACAGTCTGAACTCGACGGCATATGGAGTCTGTTGTGTCATGGTGCGAGAAGGTGTGATGCATTGCAGACGGACTTGTACCTGTCTGCATGCAGTTTTAACTCTCTCTGTCTGCCATAAGCCCATGGTGACACAACCCACACGGGGCTGGCATCTCTCTGACAGGCAGCACCCTGATGTGGATGTCCATGCCCAGGTCCAGCTGCTGGTAGCTGGTCCCTCAGTCTCACCAGGAGGCTGCTCTAAGGCCCTGTGCTGTACACAGCCCCTTTTCACCCCGTGGGACAATGCTCAGACACATCTAACTGTTCCCTTTCCTTTTGCACAGCTGACAAAGAGGCTGATGAATACTACATGAGGAGGAGACACCTGCCTGACCTGGCAGCCCGGGGCACGCTCCCTATCAACGTCATCAAAATGTCTCAACAGACCAACCACAGGGACAGGCCTCGCCGTCCCATCAGGGCCATGTCCCAGGACAGAGTGCTGTCTCCTGAGAGGATCATGCCCGAGGAGTTTAGCATGTCCTATGAACGGATCCTCTCAGACGAGCAGCTTCTGTCCGCAGAGCGCCTCCACTCCCAAGACCCCCTGCTCTCCCCGGAGCGGTCGGGGTACCCCGAGCAGTCAATGTCGCGGGCATTGTCACACACAGATGTCTTTGTATCAACACCCATCTTGGATCGCTACAGGATGACAAAAATGCATTCCCATCCTAGTGCCTCAAATAACTTGTACAATACCTTAGGTATGAACCCAACCTCCGCCAAGCGCCAAGCGTTCGCGTCCAGACGAACACACACGGTAGAACAACTGCATTATATTCCAGGACACCACCATCACTATCGCACAGCGAGCAAAACAGAGGTGACTGTTTGATATGACCTCATGCATTGTAGATACTCATTAAGGACTGGGGTGGCCACATCACCCCACACTGCAGTGGCCTTATAGGCCAAGATAACCTCTAATAACTCAGTGTCTGAAAAGACTTCTCTGACAGTCCCATCCACGTTGTTTTTAAGCCACCCCTTCATCGGTGACATAAGAAGAACCCAAGCAAGCAAACAGATGACAGTGAGGGATTATAGAGGAAATTTCCTCATGTGCATCAGTTTCTGTCAAAGAAAGCCATAGTAGTAGATGGCTCCTTCCAAGGGCTCACCTGCATTATCTCATTGTTTTTATGAATTTAGGACTTTTCAGTTGCTACGAATAGAATCAGTCTCATGCAGCCTGAGACAGGGAGGAGGAAATGCAGTACCCCATCCTGGCAGGATGGGGTCCTGTTCTCACTCCTCACGCCAGCCCTCATGTTTGACCTTTCTGTTGCAAGTAGGTAAGCTTCTGGCTGCTGGAGATCGCCTCCAGATCACTCAATATGAGCCAGCACCCATACATCTGTTCTTCCTCACCCTTGGAGCGAATTCGAGGGTAGACTTTCCTAGGGGACTGGCAGATCTAGAGACAAAAATAGCCTGGCTGAGAAATAAAGTTTCTTAGTTTATATTAAATATACTCATAAGATAAAAATATACTAGTGCCTACAAATCGCCTGCTCTCTCAGTGTAGGAAGTAGTGGGGTTGATGTGTTCAATAAGCACAAATATGCTGAAATGCTTGTTAGACCCTTTTCTCCACTCATTCTAGTATCTTGGTGTCTCCAGCATGTAAATAGGAAGGAGGAATAGGGTTTCTCTTCCTCCAGCTTCTTGCCTCTGCTGAACCTAAAGCACCAGAACCTGTTCAGCTTTGCACTGCTGACCTGTGCTGGGGGAAGTCCTGACTCCACTGAGACCCCTGCAAGGCAAGGCTACCACATGTTTCACCAACCTGGATTTCTCCCCAGAAGTTTATTTTCCTAACAGCTTTTTCCGTCGGACCAGTTCCCCTGTTTCTGAACATATTTTCTCTTCTCAGTTACAATCTAGACCTCCATATGTAGCAAATCTTTTTCTAGCCCTTAGCAGAAGCACAAAGCTGAGGGTGTCTGTCTACCAAAAAGCAGGTCGGTAACTTTCCATGATTTTCTCTCCATGTAATGGCCCCCCAAGAAAACCTTCCAAATTCCAATTCCACTGAGTACCACTCCTAATCATGAAGACAGTTACATTTCATGCATATAAAATATATATCCAGCATAATTATAATAAATGGGCATGTTGTATATCTGATATAATGCTAATTAGATACTGTATATTTGTAAAATCTTTAAAATGTAGACTCGTGGGTCCAGAATTTGTGAGGGTTTTATCTTTGGCTTTCTAGCCAGATTGGGCTTTGCTTTGTTTTTTGTTGGTTTTGGTTTGTTTTTTTATTTCCTTATATTTATGTTCCTATCAAATTCTGTAGAACTAACTCACACTAGAACATTCTTCTGTGGCCAGGAAAGGGTCTCAGAGGTTTTGAAGGCCAGCCAGACCCAGTGCTGTAAGTGTCAGCGCTGGGCACTCTCCAGCACTCACCGTCCATGGTGTACACTCAAAGCCCCACCACAGCACACACCCGTGCTGCCAATCCGAACAGTAGGCATGCTGCCTCCTCTGGGTGAAACGACAACTGACTTCAGGCTGTAAGCACATTCCCATGCAGTACTGCTCTCTTCATGCCCTACATTCCCACACTGAGTCTTTTCCTATATGGCTTTTCACTAAACTTCATTTAAATTAGCTCTGCCCTTCTCCTTTCCCTCAAATACCTCCCACCTCCTGGCCTTAATGACGTTCAGCTCAACATGTTGGTCCTGTAGCATACGATGATTGTAGGTTGTGAGCTTGAGTCTTGTGTGGAGGCTTATGGTGCAGCACCAGGTTTGTCTGGTGCAGGGTAGGCAGGAGGAGCGTGCCGTCTAGTTCATGAGCTTTCTTCTGCCCTGCCTGATGGAGACTGTGTTCAGAAAGGGCTCCATCTGTGAGAAGAACTGGGGCTTTGTTTGACGGAAACTGAGCTGAGAAGGAATAAATAAGAGTCTCCATGGTTCAGATGGTCATTATCATGCAGCCTTGGGAAAAATCATTCTGGGCAACAACCAGAATTGTCTATGGACCAGGGTGGCAGTTCATGGCATGGGGGTGACAAGAGAGAAAAGGCTCACACCTTATCTCCTGACCCCTTCCCTTGATGGACACTTCTCTCCCCTGACTACCTCCAAGCTCCTCAGCTCAGTCACTGGATATTTCTTCACAGAAGGCAATCCCTGTGAAAATATTGCCCTTGCTGACCTTCCCACAGAATGAAGTTTGTGACTCTTGTGAAGAGAAGATAAACGCACATGGCTGATGGGGAGGCAGTCCCTGCTTAGGTTCTGGGGCTCTTCCATTCTGTCTTGGCCCAAGGAAAGCCAGGATCTTCCCCTCTGCAAGCAGGGAGATGTGAACACTGTGGGAGAGGAGAGTCCACTGTAGAGTCTCCAGGAGTTGAGGTGGCAGAGCCGGAGGAGCAGAGGTGACCATGTGAGGCCACGGGTAGGTGAACACTCCTCTCTTTCCATTTCCATAGCTGTATGTCTCAAGCTCTAGTCTTCATCTAAATGTTCCATTCGTGAACTAAGAAGCTGCTGGACCAGATGCAAATATGGAAATTTTTCACACAAGTAGGCCATGCAGATGGTGTGCTGTGCTCCAGGCCATTTGACCTCAGAGCTCTTGTTCTGACCGACAAATATCACAGGCCCTCTGCTAACTTGTCCTACCTGGGAAATAATCCTCCAAAGAAATCTTAGCCCCATTTCCTCATCTTTTTCACCCAACTGCTTCAAGCAGGTGCATCCCACAAGAACCATCAAAAAGCCTTTCTAGGCCAAAACTCTTCAGGGACTCTGCCACCACCACTGAAAATTTTCAGCAAATTTCTTGGGGAAGGCACTGATGCCCTGGATGACCGCAATTTGTTCCTGGGCACCATGTGTTCCCATGGCTTGCTTTGTGTGCTGGAATGGGTTGGTAGCTAAAGCACTGGCATTTCAGCATGCACAGGTGTTCTTATGTCATTTTTTTCCTTATTCCTCATTCTGAGAGTTTGTCACTGAAAGGACACTTGGTCCAGGACTGGGTGTCACGATTCACAGCTTGGTCCCCAGTGCTTTGGTTCCCCATGGTCAACATGTGATGATAATGGTAACACTTCCCTATTCCGCAGAGGCATTATGAGGGTTCCTACCATAATGTCTATGAAGTGCTTTGAGACCCCCTCACAACAGGCACTGTGGAACAGCAAAGCATTTTTATTAGTATTGTTTGTCACCATTGTCCTGCCACATCACGTCTGATGTGTTGCAATCCAGTGTCTGTCCAGAATGAGAGTGCTGGGGTGGAGGGGATGCAGTTCCTCAGATTTCCCATTGCTCTCCTTCTGGTCAGGGTCCCCAGCAGGCAGCAGCTCTAAGGGATGCTGTTACCTGCACTTAGACCTTTCTGCTTTCTTCTCCTCATGTCTGAGTCACCATAACATTCTGCACTCAGGAGAAAAGCAGGAAGCAGTCACATTCCTATGTACAGTAAAATATAATCTGCCTTGATTAACCTAATATACTCTGAAGAATTGATCTGTCTTTTTCTCCAACCCACAGGTGGAAACACACATCTGTGGAGCGTCCAGTTCCCATAGTGCATGTGCAGGGACTGGGGGCGGGTGATGTAGAAAAGTTTATATTATTTCCTACAAACTGATAATTATTTGCATTCCCCAAGCAGCAACACATAATAGTAAGCTGCACTGGATTTTATAGAACTCTCTCATTAATACAGATATGTGTATGTGTATATATATATACACACAAACACATATATATATACATACATACTATAAAATGCAATCATGAAGTTCTGACTGACCCTATACCAATCTAAGCTTCCAAACTATATTGAATCACTCTTTCAAATGTGGAAAACTATTTTTAATGAACCACTCAGATCACCACATGGAACAGAAATTTTGTCATAAAATTCTTCTAACCAGTGAATCGTGTTTTAAGGAAAAATGAAATATTTTTCAATGTTTNGTGGGTGGGAAGAAACAGGGAGAATTACCCAGGACTAAGCCCTCCTTTCCTGGCCTAGATTTAATTTCTGTCTACTCTTCTGCTAGCCTGGCTGGCTGCAAAGCTGATACCATGAACCTGGAATTCCCGCATGCATATTTCTGTTCTTCTGTCTATCAGAAGCGTTCCCACCAGGAATCTGCAAGAGCCTGGCATCAAGTTTTTGTAAGAGATGGGTAGTTCCTGGTAGCTGGGAAGATGTCTTCGTCTTCTTCCACCACAACTAACAAATTCATCATGAAACAGGGTAACATTAATTGTATTTGAAGTGAATTTTCTAAATTGTGAACAATTATTCATCTTCTGTTCATGTGATGGAGAAATAGCTTGTCTTAGTTTTGTTACAGATTTAGTGCTTGATCTGGAAGGAGGGACTCTGCTGAAATATATTTAACACATACTGATTTCATGTTCAAGTATATTTCAGACTAGTGAAAAGTTAGTAGGGGAAACAGGTGAGAAAGGGGCTTAAATATTTTAATAAAAAGTGTTGCTAGCAATAAGCCTGTGTTGGGGCTGCTTCTTAGAGAACGGCCGCTTCTGTGTTGTGCATCTGTAAGTGAGTGGTAGAAGGTATCGTTCCCAGCCTCTCTTAGCCGGGTCACGGCTGTCAAGGAGGTGCCCTCACCGAGCCCAAAACCCGGCTGGGAAAACCAATCTACGCGTCACCCGCTGGCAGCCCTGGGGCAAAGGGAGAGTTGGATGATCCCATCCAAGCAATTTTGTGTAAATCTGGAAGGGATCTCAGCTCTCAGCAGCGAGCGAAATGGCGTCCTGTGCCTCTGCCACGACCACATGATGTCCAGGAGGTCTCCATCCCCACCACCTCCACTGCAGGGAGAGGTGCGTCCTGACACCCTGACCCTCTGCCCATGTGCTTCGTAACAGCTCCTCACCTTCTGTCCGCAAACCCGTTAGACATTTTTGTAGCAAGAATTTCTTGGCTCTAAGAAAGACACTTCTTACTGTAATATTTTTAGTTTGGGGGACAATATTTCCTAAGAGGGGTTAAGTGGATATTTTTGTGCTTTAGCCCAGTTTATGGATTCCATGTTTATTATACAGTAGTACTGAAGAGAAAGTACATTTGTATCTGTAACTTTGCACAGACTCTTGGTTAACCATTAAACAAGCTTCAAGATGAGCAGTATTTGACTGTTTTTCTCTGTATTATTCTTGTTGTTATACTTACCTGTAAAAGCACATTCTGTATGTACTGTAAACAAAAATATTATCAGTTTAGTAAAATTTAGAGTCTTAAGGATTTTTCCACTTTTGTCAGTAACAAATATTTATGGATTAAAAAATAAAGGCAATTTCAACATATAAGTTGTTTCTTTTTTGATATCTGTTGGGGAAAAAAAAAAGAGGCCATTTTCTTGGCCGCCTTCCCAATCTTTGTAACCAGCGTTTGAAAGGTAGATACCTATATTTCTGTGTGTAGTTAAATAGCATCTATTAAAATGAATGCTACAAGGTCTGGAAGAGTCATTATTTTTATGTATTTATTTCCTGCATTTCATCATCATGCCAGAACATAGCAGGGGGAGAAGCAAGACATTACTATTTGCTGTAAAAATCTGTCATGCAAGCCTATAAGATTTTATTTTAAAGTTGCCTTTCTTTAATTTTGCATTCATAAGCCATGATTCATTCTCCATCTAGAAAGCCTTGTATTGTAAAGCCAGAATTTGTGAAATGTCCCATAGCGCTGGAGGCTTCAACAGGGGCTTTGCTTTTGCTGTTGGCAACACTGCACACACAGGGGTTTCCCCATCATTCTTCTGAGAGGTGAGCAGCGCCAAGGAGGCCAGAGCGTGTTCCTCACTAAACAGCCCCCACTGTTACCATGGAGTGTGAAACTGCATTTTCTTTTCTACCAGCTCTGAGTCCGGGGTTTCTTATTACTATGTCTAGCTGAGAAACGTGGCAGGGTTTTTCTTTTGCTTTTTGTGGAGGAAATGTCAAATTTTATACTTCCATTTTCCTATGAATTTGCCTTCAGCATTATGCGAATTTGCTTACATTAAAAATGTGATAGCTGGTAATTGGGAAGGATTGCTGGAAATCAAAATTGTTGCGGCATCAGCACCCTTTCTCAGCACAGCCCTGGGAGCAGACAAAGGAGGGCAGGCACTGCGCGTGGCGCTACCCTCCCAGCGTGGAGCTGGGAGTCCATCCCTCTACTGCAGGGCTTTGGGAGAAGCTCTCCTCATCCAATTGTCCCACGTCTCTGTCCCTGTCCCTTCTCTGCCACCTTGCAGCTCTGGCACCGAGCTGCGGAGGAGTGCTGCTGAGATAACATCACAAGGGTCCTTCCCCACCGCTGCCTTCATGTAGTGCAGAGATCATCACATCACCACCACTCACCCACCAAGCTCCAAGCTCTCCTCCGAGCTCTCCTCGGAGCTCTCCTCTTCAGTCTTTCCTCAGGCATAGCTTTCTGGTGCTTTGCTGCTCAGCGTAAATAGATTAAACAAGCTTTGAGTAATAACACCCCACTACCACCAAAAGACAATCATCTTCCAGGCTAGGTCCAGTGGGAAGACAAGGCCCTTTTGTAGCCCTTTGGCCAGGATAGCACTTGGGGTCTCCTATCTCTGTAAGAGCAGAGCTCAGAGTCAACAAGGCATAAGCAGCACTTCCTAAGAAACACGTGAACCCAGTAGAGTTAATTAAAGTGCATTTATAAGGGACAAGTTTCATTTTGCCTGTCAGTTCTATTCATAATTACCCAATCCTTTGTGGCACTAATAAGTGGGGAGGGAGCAATGGGGAATTAGCTAATTTGTCCACTTCCCATAAAAGGTATTGAAGAGAACAGCAGGATTTATGGTGTTGAGAGACAATGATGACTGAGATGAAGCTGGAGCCAATTCTTACCTCAAAGGACAATAAATCCCACTTTTTCCAATTCCTGTAATAATTGATTTCTGTACTTTGGTGAAGAGCTTACTCTTTTCCAGCCAGCCTTCATTCAAGCTGTCTTCACTGGCCCCACTAAGTGATCTCTGCAGGATCTCTGGTGGTGGCCCAGAGAGGTTTCTCCAGTGGCCTGGACACCACCCCAGACGAGGTCCTTGCCAGCTGGTCCCTGCAACACTGGGTATGACTTTGCATGTGTGACTGGAGGGACACTTTGGTGGATGACATGGAAGAGAGTGAGACCCTGGCCCTCTCCAGCACAGGCTATCACAGATGGTGGCCCTGTTCCTGGGTAATGCAGCGGGCATCTCCCCAGGCTGCACAGCAAGAGAGAGTGGCCCCTGCCCTCTGCTGGCACGCACCTGGCCAGAGCATGGCACAGTTCGTTGTCACGCTGTCTGGGGGAAGGTATGGCGATGAAGTTCCCCCCTCACCTCTCTGGGGAACAGTGCACAGTGCAGAGCTGTTCTGGCAGACCTACCTGGTGGGACAGGGGCAGGCTGAGCAGGTCCCCGTGACCCAGCAGATATCCTCACTGAGGACCCAGAAGCAACAGAGCACAGAAAAGGCAAGACCAGTTGTGGGCAGGGCCTCTGTCAAATAAAAAACCTTTATCTGGAAGGACTTGGGGCTGGTTATGATGGTATGGGTGTGGGGTTACCTGAGGAACAATAGGGCTGGATTTTGCCAGCTCTTTCTTTTCCTTGATGGAGACAACTTGGTTACAGTTCACTCCTACGGCAGGGTCCTGGTGTCACCTCCTCACACCAGTATTTGCACAGAGCAGACCCAGGGCTGCAGGAAGGCAAAACATTCCATTAGCAAAGCATCAGTCCCTCCGTCTGGGAAGGCTAAGATCCTCACACATGAAAAAAGTCAGGACTGTGTCCTCTTCTTGAAAGGCAAAATCCAGAAACACTACTGGGAAACCTCAAAGATGCTGTTGAAGTCTGAAGGAAGACAGAAGTCCAAGTGGGAAGGCTGGCTTCTTCATCGATCACATCTTCCCAGTGGCTCTCTCACTGTCCTTAGGCTCCAGCACAGCATGTGAGAATGTTTCCCAAACCTAAGGATTAACATTGCTCCCAGTGGCCTTGGAAAGATGTTGAAAAATGATGAAGAATTAAAGGACTTCAGGATAATTAACGCCTGTCAGCAAGGGTTTAAGAAAAGCAGATCTTGTCAAACAAACTTGAATTAATTCTCTAATGTTCTCACAATTTGGGCTGCAAGGATGATGTGTATGTTTAGCCTCTTCTACAGTACTGGATCTGATTAAAATTTTTATCACTGCGCATCCTTGAGAAAGATGATGTTAAAGGGGTGCCACAGAGGGGAACTGGTAGATCTCAAAGCGTGGGTTTCAGTGGGTTTTACACTCTGAGGAGCTGTTGCAAGTAGCATTTGACACAACTAAGTACAAGACCGCACACTTTTCAACTCTGAGCTCAGCAGTCCAGAAGTAAAGACAAAATTGTTGCTGCTAAAAGTTTCAGGAAACACAGAGGGTTTGGGATGCAAAGAGCAACATAAGAGGAAAGTTCTGAGTCACGGATGGACTGGGTCCTTTAAACAGAAAGTGCCATAATGCCGCAAATGAAATCAGACCTGGAGGAACTGGAGCAGGGCTTCTGGGATGGATAGAGATGCCGTAGTGGAGAAGCAGTTCAAATCAAAATTGAGCTGGGGAAATGATTTTCAGTGAAGTTTTTACAAAGCTCAGCATTTTAGTTCGTAGTGAGAGGCTGAGAGGTGACTTAGTCACTAGTTAGAAGCATTTTTAGGGGGTGAAAAGTGTAGGGTATTACAGAGCTCTTTAATCCATCATCAGAAGAACCAACTGATGAAAGCTAAAGCCAGCTAGTCCATCACTGGAACAAACTGTCAAGGAGAGACTAGATGGGTGATGTTTCTTACTGTAATAAACGCTATGTGGCTGCTAACGCTAAGTCTTAATGCCACAGTCATCCTATGAACAGGATACCACCTTTCTTTCAGCTATTTTCATAGACAAAACCTACAACTCAGTGAGCTCTTCTGTGACTTGAAGCTCACTTCAAACCTGGGAGTGATTTCTGCCCGCAAAGGAGGGTTCTGTTTCGGCAAGGCGTTTCCTCCCAGGCAGTAACACACTTAAAGGCATTTAATATTTAATGGAGCTTTGCAAGAGCCTTCAGGAGCATTACCTTTCCCTGCAGAGCAGAGAGGACATTAGAAGGAGAGACCTTCGGAAGTGACTCACCCCAGTCACAGAGTGAGTCAGGAGCAGACTGGGAATTCGACACAGTCCCCCATCTCCCTCCTTGTTGAAATGCCAGGTAGCAGCTCTTCTTTTCTGCCTCTAGGTTGGGGAAGCACTTTTTGTTTATTTTCATTTGAACTTCAGGCTTCTGACAAAGCTCAGCATCTGCCAAACAAGCAGTGTGCTTCAGCTCTGCTATAACCACACAGGGTTGCTGTGGGAGAGGGAGATCTAGTGGAGGGCAGAGGACAAATCTCACGGATGATTTGCAGCGCGTGACCATTTCACTATCCAAACATGTCTGGGAAGGTTTTTTTGCTCATCTTTCTGTCTTTTCTTGCTTGACACAAGACTACATCAGGTCAGAAATCAACTCAGGGATGACTTAATGGTCTTTCAGAAGATTTAGTGCCAAACTGCTGCCTCAGAACTCCTTAGGAGCTGGATCTGCTCAGGGGTTTTGTAGGGTTATATGTCAGACTGCGGTGCCTGCAGTGATCAAAACTCTGCTTGGCTGCAACAAAACTCAGGAGCAACCTCAGCCCTCTCAGGCCAGGATTCATCTGTCCCTGCTTCAGTACCTGAAAGTTAGATGTCTCGGTGCAAACTGCAATAGGCGTCTAATACCATTTGTCCTCTGGGGAGGCCCACAGAGGGGCCTGGGGCATCTCATTCTGACATATTTAAAATGTGAATGACAAACTGCACAGTTCAGGGTTCCACCAGCAAAATCTCCCAGGCACCACACACTCTTTCTAGTTGGATGTGATTACCCAGGCCCTCCAGATCCCAAAGGTTTCCCCAGCAAGAAGTGGTTCTCCTACTGCAGCTGTCAGGTCTGCTCCATCAAGCTGCCCTCAAAACACCAGTCATAGGGTTACCTAGCCCTTACCCATGGCTTCACCCATCTTCTGTGTTAGTCACAGCAGTAGGAGACTGAAAGGAGCCTGGGAGAAGAGTTGTTGGGAGAACAGCATAGATTTGTATGGCCACCTTTGGTCATTACCGCACCTGACACCGCAAGCAGTGATTGAGCACTTGGCTCAGCCTGACCTTTGGGGTCTGTAGACTCAACACTGTGCTGGGAAGTCAGGAAGGTCTGTGCTGCTGCAGGATCTGTGCTGCAGGCTGATCTGCCAAGAGCTGACCTATCTAGCAGTGTTTCATTTGGAGAGTCCTCCAAGGAGAGTGAAATATTACACAGAGGTTTCTATTCCAAGCTGTCATGGGAAATGGAAGAAGAATAACTGGGCCATGTTTTCAGGACAGTGAGGGTTGGATCTGCCCACACTAACACCTAAAAACGCTTAAAAACTTCTTTGACCCTACCAACCAACCTGCTGCTCCTGTGCTGAGTCCTGGGTCATGTGCACTGAGCACACCTGTATCACAGAGTCAGCCAGATGGTCGTCTTCTTAGACCGACTAAGTCCAGCATTCAGGTTTTTCCACCTTGTTACTGGCCTTTAAAAAGAAGAGGACTACTCTGGTCCATGCAGCTTTCTAGGTCAGCAGGAGGTGTGTCACTTGCTGAGCTGTGTGACTCAGATGCTTTCACAAAGCACACAAGGCTGGCTGTCAGTCGCTGGCAAATCTTCCACCAGGAAAGTCAAGTGGCAACTCCAATACTAGAGAGAGTCACAGCATTGAATGGGAAAAGGGAAAGACGTTCTAGGCTTGGGATAATCAAGGGCTGATGGCTGCTGTGCAGATCAACAGACTGTAAAACCACCAGTGCTCCTTTTGTGTTTGTTTGCTTCGAAGCAATGGAAAGACCCTGGCTAGGAGCAGGGACCTCAAAGGATGGCTCCTGGAGGGTAAAGTTGTCCCATGTATGAATGAGGGGCTGGCAGCAACTCTTCATATTCAGGCATGTATCTTGGTTAACTCTAGTTGAAAATTCAGCAATAGCTCCAGGAAAAGATTATCATGTTATTGATGTGGTAGGCTGAGATGGAGACATCTATCCCCTCTCTCCCATGACAATAATTCTGTGCTGAGCGGCAGTCTGTACACCTTACGTGTTCATTGATCATGCCACAGGCTGGAGAAGCCAGATGGGCCACAGCCATTTCATCACATCTCAGCTCCTTAGCCCCCATGACTTGCCTTGTAGGTGATTCATCATTATGCATCTGTTTCGCGATGCCGTCACTGCTGCACAGGAGACACGGTGAGCATTGTCTTGGGTGGAAGAGCTCAGACCTGAATTGGCCTCATCCACAATGCTGGATATGAATGTTCAGCCAGGGATGCTGGCAGCCATGTGCCTCCTGATGATGGTATGACCCCCCTGTTCCTCAGGAGCTACAGACTTTGATAAATTAAATCACTTTAGGAAAGGGTGCAAAGAACTAAGAGGAGCTGCTTGCAGCACTCCTCTAAATCATCTTTTATGTCCATATTTTGCTCCTCATATGTAACTTGAGACTGACTTAGCCCAACAGGGAGATCATGGCAGAGCACGTAGGCAGGGAACATGCACTGTGATGTTTGCTGAAGCTTAGGTGTTGAGAGATGGGAGAGAGGAATCCGTCTCTCAGGTCAGGGCCGTTGCTGGTCAGATACAGAGGGCAGGCACAGGGAGGAAATGTGCTGCCAGCAGCCCAGCATCCATGCAGAAACACAGCAAACAGCCACGATGCAGTGGTAATAAGCAATCATTATGGCAAGATGCTACCTGAGACAAAGCAATAATCCTTTTTCTTTTCTGCATCAAAAAGTACATGAAGTTAGTTGTGAAGAGAAGGTATGCTTCTTTTCTCTACCATCAGACCCCTGCCAGCATGAAAGAAAGATTCATTCAGAGACATTGAAGCTTCCACTATTGGTGAGAACCCCTTGTAATCCTGGTGTGTGAACCCCAATGAGTGCAATGCCATGTCTGTTGGTCAGAGGCACATCTCGTAACCTAATTCTGATGATTGTGACCCTCTTTATCTAAAATGGTGGGTGCTTGTGCCTTCTGAGTGGGGGTCTCTGGGCTGATGCTCTTGCTGTCTCTGAAGTCCTGGGAAAGAAAACCTGTGTTCCCCCCCACCTTATGCCTCAGCTCATATTGCCAAGGTCCTGTGCCACTTGCTTTCATGGCCAGCCTGAGTGGTGCTCTCTGGTGGAGCAAATGCCACCCGTTATTTTCCCCTTCTTGCTCATTGATCAGCCTGGTGTTCACAGCAGATGAGACACAAATCCCTAGTCCTGGTCCCGAGAGAGGATGCCTTTTTCACTGTCCGCATTTCACACTCTCCCCTGGAAAAGGAATGACTCATTTCCGGAAGTCTTTTCTGCGGCGTTCATCAACAACATAGATGAGGCTGTATAAAGCTAAGTTTATCTCCAGACACCCAGTGTTCTCCTCATTGTACAGAAAAATAATTGAGGCTTGGGAAGGCAAGAGTAAATGTGTTGGTGCATTCTGAGGGCTGGGTTGATAAAAGGAACTGATTTTTGGAAGATTTACCATCATACAGCACCTTTTGGGCTTAAAGTAAAAGCCTTACCTGCAGCTTTGAATTCGGGGTATTCCTGTAAATCAGGTGCCATCCCAACCAGAAAATGAGGCACACAGTCAGTGCTGGTTTTGGCAATGATTATCCAGGCAACACATGGAGACACAGACACTGAACTTCCAGGCAGCATTCTGCCCACGACCCCATCCAACGTCAGCCCATAGCTCTTCCCTGCTCCATGCCCAAAACTGCTTCCAAATTTGAGGTAGGGATCTACAGGCAACAGTGTCCCTTCAGCATCAGCCCTGGCTCATCCCTAGAGAAGGTCTGGTTTGTGCAATGAATGACATGGGGCCACCAGAAAAGTTATCTGCAATCATGTAATGGATCCTTGGGCTGCACGGCTGCTTCTGTGTTGGTATTTCCTAGTTGTTTTAGAGCTGTGTGTAATGCTGTGGAATCACTCCAGTTTCATTCTTTTTTAATAAACACTCAGTAAAATACAATCCCAGCTTCATCTTCCAAGCCTCCTCTATTTTTCTTATGCCAGCTCCTGGCTTGGATACTGATCAACTCCCAGTAGTTTTGCCCAGTTCATCCCAGTTCTGACCACACTTTTCACCGATTCCCCGCGAGCCAAGTTTTAGATGCTGTGCATGCAAAGCAGACCTCTTTCTCTCCCTGTGTTGTGTAGGCTCAACAGTGGCTCCGTGAAAGCACAGGACAGGTAGGAAACCTCCACTCACTTCTGCTTTCCTTGATCCATCCAACCTGGCAGGAGGAAGAGAGGGAGAGCAGATGGTGCTGGGTTGGCCCATGTGTCAGGAGGCAGCAAGGGCAGGCTCGGCAACAGTAAGTCATAATCATTATATTAAGGCTTATAAAGTCACCTGAATGTGGGTGAATTTTCATAGGGACAGAAAATCTGTGGCACTGGGGCTGTTACTGGGCCAAGCCTTCTGTCCTGGCCTCGCTAGCTCCCACCCCCAAAGTTCACACTTCTGAACTTTTTCAAATAAGTATTGTCCAGATTTTGTCCAGCATTTTTTCAGCTTGATGCAGAACCTTTCCTGAAAAGTGTCACCCTGAGTAAAGTTTGGGAAAATTATAACCAGCTGGAAAGAAGGTCTCTCCATGCAGGACATGCTGGGCAGCCAAAGTCAGGTGTCTCCCACCAGCCCCAACTGCCATGACAACACACGCACATTTACCCAGACAAAGCAAGCACCAAAAGGATCTGAGGTAGCTTTAAATTCTGGGATATCTCTGCTATAAAACATAATCTAATTAGCAACAAAAACCCACATTACTTACCCAGAAGCCGACCTTCTATCAAGAAGCCATCACTCTGTTCCAATTACTTTGCTGTCAATTATGGTATCTTCTGCAAGGAGCCTTCCTGTTTCACCAGCCAGCTTTGATATGTGGCTGGTCTGCTCAATCTCCTTTGAAGACAGTTACAAATATTAAAATTAATTTAGGATTCTTTGGATCCCTGACTGTAATTGTCTAATAGGAAAAGTCCCAGGCAGGAGGGCTGGTGCTAACCTGGTACATTGTGCTCAGGTCTGACTTTGGGTCAGGGCTGGAGGTGAATTCATTCCTGGCTTCGTGCTCTAGGAAAACCAAGCACTTCAGGAAGAGAGAAATGCAATTCTCACAAAATTTTAACTGTTCGCTTTATTGTGTATAGAAGGAGGTAGAAAACCAAGCAGCAGGCTAACTAGAACAACTAGTTTGGCAGTGTTTCCCCTTGTCTGCTCTGTGAATAAGGACACATGAATCTTTATATGCCATATTGTGGCGTGGGATAGGTTAACTGCGGGAGAGAACTCCAACTTCTTTCTTATTTACAAGTCTTTGTTTTAATATTTTGAGTAGTATCTGGACCAATGAATATTCTTTTTACTTGGGTGGAGCTATACTTTAGACAAGCTGAAGATCAGAATGGGAAAACCTCTGGAATACACACAGTGTATGGCTAAAAGCTCTGCTCAGCTCATCCCCATACTTGCCGGGAGGCTGGAATTGCTGCATCCCCCCCAGTGCCTGTGTGTTTAACGAGAGGGCGCCATTCTGGATGTGCAGAGTGACCAGTGAAACCTCCTCAAATACTCTTTAGCAATTCTCCAGGAACATCTAGGCACTGGCTCTGCAGGGCTTTGTCCAAATCTTGTTCTTTTGGACCACAGAACCAAGGATCCTGTTCAAGCCCTGCCACAGACCCACCCCAGAGATCTGCTCTCAGGGCTTCCTGTTTGACCTGAAGCAGGACCAGCCCCCACATGGTCCATGGGCCACCTGGAGCCAGAGCTCTCAGCAGCGCCTGGCCTCCACCCCCTTGCCCGCATGGTGGGGTGCCACACACCTCCTTCACCTGCAGGGCGTAGGGCATGGCTGCAGGGAAGGAAACACATCTTGTTTTCCATCTCCAGGTCCTTCTCATCCTCATTTGAGAGGAGAATTCACAGGCAGAAATTTTGCCTTTGTGAGCAGAAAGAGGTCTCAATATTCCTTGCTGGAGATGTGCCCTGGCCTCTGATATAAGTGAGAACTGTTTGCCCATATTGCTCCTCTGCAGAACCAGGTGACCCACAGAAACTTTTTCGTTGCATGGTGCTAATAAATGCCTGAAGAAGAAGAGGAACACCTTCTCAGGGGAGGAAGGGGGACAAATTGCCTGCTCATATATGTGCAAGGCCATTGATTTCTCTTGCCACATAACATCTCTGCATGAAAGCCTGGGGTTGGTAGCCCCTCCACAAAACCTACTGTCCATCTGTGGAAGCCACCCTGAAGGTAACAGCTGCCAGCACAGGCTCATAGAATCATAGGGTTGGAAGGGACCTCTGGAGATCATCTAGTCCAACCCCCCTTGGCCTTCTTGGCCACAAGGGCACATTGCTGGCTTATGGTCATCCTGTTGTCCGCCAGGACTCCCAGGTCTCTTTCCACTGAGCTGCTCTCCAGTAGGTCAGCCCCCAACCTGTACTGCTGCATGGGGTCCCAACTTGTCTCTCCACTGCATGGCAGCCCGTGCTCACCCACTGCTGTGGCCGGCAGCAGGTAACTCCCACCGCCGTGCTGCAAGCTAAAGGGGACCCTGTTCAGCTGGGGCAAGAAACTCAAGATCCCCATGCCACGTCCCAGGTTGCTGTGTCGGATTAAGCCCTTGACTGTCCTCTTCCAATATGCACAGTGTCCTTGGCACAGTGGTCATGGAGCCGCCACAGAGCGCATCCCTGCGTGGCACAGGCTGCTCGCTGGTTGCCCAAGCTTTCTGTATGCAACTAGTGAGTCCAGAGTAATTGCTATGAGTGATAGCAGGAGAGCCTGTTTGTGCTCATTAGAGACAAATTGAGCTGCCTGCTGTGAGCAAAATAAAGAGGCATTTACCCAGGCTTCCTCAGTGGCTGTGTTTACACAGAAACATCCCCCCGTCTATGGGATTGAAGAGTTCCTTTTACCCGAGTTTCCAAGGGCTGTGGGTGGGTGAGTGAGGACTGCCTGGGAACGTGGAACAGGGGTAGTGTGGTCTGTCCCGTGTTTGAGGGAGCTCGGCCTGGGGATACGCATAGCTGGCTTTAAATATAAAGAGAATGAGCAAACCATAATGGAAAAGCTTTACCACCAGGGCAATCTGGCAGCCAGCTTGGGCTTTGGTTTAATCTCGGCTAACTCAGCCGCCTCAGGCTGTTTACAGGCTGGAATCAGTTTACTGCAGCGAGGTCACCCATCAGCTCTGTGTCCCTCCAGGCTGGGCTGCTTTCCACAAAACACAGCCAACTCCGTGCCACCTTGATTTGCAAGTGAGTTGGTAGGAAAACAGCACAGCTTTTCTTCGGGTGGAGAGGAAGAGGAACCAAAGCGTCCTAGGACCTGGCTGAGTTCAGCTGCCCCTTGGCCTGGCTGGTTCCCATCTCTGCTCCCAGGACAGGCTGTTGCTGCAGCCGATGCAAGACAGAGGCTGGAACACAGCTGGGTGGGTCTTGGTTTGCTGTTTTCTGCGCTGCACGCTAGCAGTGGTCCTGTCCCTGCAGCAGTCTGTGCCGTCGGACCCATCCCCGCACTGCCCCCAGAGAATCACAGAATCACAGAATGGCCGGCACTGGAAGGGACCTCTGGAGATCACCCAGTCCAACCCCCGGGCAGAGCAGGGTCACCCAGAGCAGGTGGCACAGGAACGTGTCCAGGCGGGTTTGGGATGTCTCCAGAGATGGAGACTCCACCACCTCTCTGGGCAGCCTGTGCCAGGGCTCTGCCACCCTCACAGGAAAGAAGTTCCTCCTCATGTTGAGATGGAACTTCCCATGCTCAAGTTTGTGCCCGTTGCCTCTTGTCCTGTCCCTGGGCAGCACTGAAAAGAGCTTGGCCCCATCCTCCTGACACCCATCCTTTCAGTATTTATAAGCATTGATAAGATTCCCGCCTCAGTCGTCTTTTTTCCAGACTGAAGAGACCCAAATCCCTCAGCCTTTCTTCGTAAGAGAAGCGTTCCAGTCCCCTCAGCATCTTCATAGCCCTTTGCTCCCCACCGCCCCCCCTCCAGGAGTTCCCTGTCCTTCTTGAACTGGGGAGCCCAGAGACCCCGGGGTTATTCTTGATACTCAAGTGACTTTGCTGCTGGGGATTCAAACCCAACCCACTGGAGCATCCTTCTCCTGCATCTTCTCTTCTCCCACAGCAGCAGACAACAGCTTGTAACCCAGGAGAGACAGTAGGAGACATTTGCCTGTCAATCATGAGGCAATACGTTCCAAAACAGAGGAAGGGGGCCAAGTGTTTCAGGCATCTGGTGGTGGTGGGGTGCTGGCTGTAGATTTGGCCGTAGAGACAGAGCTCGCTGGCTGGACTGCTTGTTCAGGAGCCCTGCAGGGTGCTGGCTGCACATGGCCTGGCTCTGTCCCCAAAGAGCTCTCACCACAGGGCCTCAGCTCATTCACTGCAACAATTTGTCACTGGAAAAGAGTGTGCACTCAGGGATGCCCCTGTCTCCAGGAGGCACAGCTTTGCGCTGGCTCCAGAACCAGTAAAAGGCTCATTTTGCCTTCCCACTGGGACAACCCAAGCTGCAAGTAACCTTCATTCATGTCCCTGCTCCTGGGCTCCTCCATGACTTTGCCAGTAACGAATTCACTCCAAATAAGATAGTCCACTTGTATTTACTCATTCCATGTGTGCATGGGAAATCCGCACACGTAAGGACCGTTTCAGGGCTGTGGAGATTTGGGCGTCCAATGGAGCCTGTAGCATGGTGGCTGGGACATGGCACCGCTGAAGCAACCTGCAGGAGTAGCAATTGCTCATCCTCCAGGCATGCCAGGCTGCGTTGGATCCGCTGCCCCTCTTATTGGCCCAGCTGTGAGTGCTGGGGGTGCTAATTCATGATTTTCACCCATTCCTGTTATAGCTTAAAGATATTTTTCCAAGGCAGCCTGGTAGCAGGTAATTGGACAGATCAAAGAGCTCAAGAATGGATTTAGTCAAATGGTGGATTATGTGATTAATCTGCCTTCCACATCATGTCTGTTTCCCAAGGTAAATTCAAATTAACACCTGTTGGAGAGCCTATTACTCAGTGTCTGGGCTCTGGTGTATTGGAATTCAAAGGCTTTCAGTGTAACACAAAACAATTTCTCATTGTCTCAGAAGCTGGCAGCCACCTTCTTGGTCTGTAATTAACAAAACCACAACACGTAGCCACCACTTCTGGATTTGTCCCCCCAGCTTGTACAGCCTGCCATGCTCTCCAGGACATGATGGCTGCATCTTCCCGTCAGCCACATGTGTGGTCCAGATAATTGGATCTCAGAGTAGGCGTTGCCCTAACAGAAGGGCTGTGTTGAACAGAGTAGCCCTAAACCAACCGATAAAGGATTTCAGCATAGAGATTTAGGGGATACACAGGCAATTGTGGTGGTTGTGGGTACAGTCATATCAGCTTGTGGAAGCTCAGGCTGTTAATGACCTTGTGCTAACACAGACAGGACATGTTAATAACCCCAGGTACAGCTGGATCAGGCACAGCTGGATCAGGCACAGCTGAGGTCCTCCACAGCTGAAGCGGATGGAGCCAGGTTTTTTGTCCTGGATGATTTGTCCAAGCTGTGAATCAAATTTCCAGGAGCAATCCAAAGCCCAACTGCTATAAAGTTCTTTAGAGAAGGAAGCTCATCATCATGTGTGGAAAGCCCTGAAGGGACATCACTAGCAGGTTGCAGAACATAGCCTCCTCTGTGTTCATGTGGGTGAGGAGGTGGGACCCAGTGCTGAGAATACCCCAGAAGGCCTGATACCACCTCAGTGGCATGCCGAGTGCAGAGGCCATGTCCTGCAAGACTCTTCAAAAACACTGCATCCAAGCAGACTGGTAACTTGGGACAGGGCACAGGGAGCTAGGCTGTTTCTCCTAAAGAAAAAGAAAGGTCTTCAGATCTGTGATCATGGGAGCTCCAGCACCTATGTGGTTGCATTTGGAGAGGGAGGTCTTTGAGGGAGATGACTTCGCAGCACGCACCCAGTCCTGGCTGTACAGAAAGATGAAAAAGTTCTAGACACAATTCCTTCATTTTCTCTAAATATGTCTATAGAGCACTTGGTCTTCCCTGATTCAGGCTGAGACTTCCTTCCTGCCAGGAAAACATACTAAAAGACTTGCTGATCGGTTTTGTAAAATGAGTCAGTAGCATGTTCGTCTCTATGTGCACAAAGCCTGCAGGAAAGCAGCAGGGCAGATGTACTGCAGGATCAGCTGTGAGTATTGCAGGGCATGGGGATAACCAAGGTAGGACAAAACTATGGGAAAGCCACCTTCTTTCCTTCTTCCAGCCTGCAGCCCTCCCGCTCCGCTCTCCTTGCAGAGTCAGATGCAAATCCCAGCTCAGGGACCATCCAGACAATGGAGCTGGAAAAACTTGGCCAGGGAAGGATGACAACCCCGTCCTCCGTGCTTTCCTCCTGGCCCCACCACTGCAGCACTCCAGCCACACTTGGTTTGAGATGAGCAGAACCCTTTTTGTTCACATACTGAGAGGAGCAGGTGACTGGCCATTACGAGGCGGGGCTGTAGCAAAGGCTGTTGGGGTCTGTGCATCCTCCTGCAGGAACAATGACACTCTGCAGGGTGGTCTGGCGACTGTGACCGCTCTGCCCTCGCTCAGCTTCTCTGGGAACCGTAGTCACGGCCTCGGGTGAGCTGCCAGACACTGCTCTGCAAAACAGAGGGGTAACAGCAAACTGGAGTGAAACCAAAGACACTGGTTTTAAAGCTGATGAGAACAGGCAAGATCCAATTTACAACGCATGATTTTTTTTTTTTATTTTATTTTTTAAGTTATCATTCCCATTGTTATGGCGGAGAGGTCTGGCATGGCTTTGCAGCTGACGCAGCCGTAACCAAAGCTCATCACAAAAGCACCAACACTGACCTGAATTTAGGGATCAGAGTAGCACAGCAACTCAATGTGACTCAGCAGCAAGAAAGCGAACACTGTTCTTAGATGTACCAACCAAGGAGAGGGACCAGGGCAGGGAGGTGACTTTAACCTCTGGGGATGACTGTGCTGGGGCCAGCCACACACATTAGAGGGATCATGAAAAGTGAGCGAGGGCAAAAAGAGCCATAAAAATGCTTTGAGGGTAGGAGAGGACGCTTTGAAGTGAAGGATTTAAAAGCTTGATCTGTTTAGCTAATTGAGGAGACACTTGAAAGGCAATGTGCTCACAACATATAAGTAACTTAATGTGGAAAATCACCAAGTTCTGAAAGGCTCTTCAATAAACTGGGAAAGATAATAACAGGATCAGTGCCTGGGAGCTGAAGCCAGGCATATTCAGATTGGAAAAAAAGGTGCAGGTCTTTATCAGAAAGGATGATACAGGAACGAACACCTACAGAACTAATGAAGTCTCCCTCTCTTAATTATTTCAAGGTATCCCTTTTGGATAAGGTGTCTGCTTGGTCTGGTATGGTTTCACCCATCGCACTGCTCTCTGAAGTAGCCCTAGCTACAGCCCGCAACGGCAGCTGGCCCCCACCGCACTGCCAGAGCACCCGCAGTTCCCCGATGGGCTTTGCAGAGACAGGTGGTTGTGCTTCAGCTCGAGCTAACCCACTGCCTGCTCCAAGAGCCCGTTCACGCATACACACATTCTCCTGACCGCACTTTGCAAAAAGAGGTTAAAAAGTGAACTAATCTGTGGAATCTAAAAGAACTGGGTAACCAAGTGTTTGTCCAGCGATAACCCGGAGAAGCACCAAAAACCTCTTTAGGGCTGTACACATGGTCTTGACCCACTTCCTGGCCACTCTGCATCCCCCAGAGGCTCTCGGTGAACAGGACCTTCTTCTGGATCCACCAGCCAATACAACGTCTTGCTTCTTTCTGGTACAAATGGGTGTTTGGAAGATATCTCTGTGGCCTGCCCTTTTCTTAGTGCCTTGCTGAAGCATCTCCCTGAAATCCATGTTGTTCTGCTACAGGTTTAACCAATAAAACAATTTTACAGGAAGACTGAAAGCATTTGCTTGCTGGCTTCTTTGAAGATGGATGTGGGCAACGGACTGCCTGAGGCAGTTCTCCTCTGCCAGGGAAGAACTGGATGCATCTTGATTTCCCAGTACAACCCTTTTGGCTGCCATGATGTCTTAGAAATCATACATTATTAAAATAATTATAAATAATTATTGTGTTTATGTCATGTGTATAACACAATGGAGAGCTGGAAGGGCTTAGCATAGATTTCAGGATGGGGCCACAAGGAATGTCTGGAGGAAGCTTTGCTACTTGTCATATTGTGATCGGCTCATCATAAGCCCATGAATGGATGAATGAGCACAGGTGGGTGATATGTGATGGCCAGGCTGGAGAGGAAGCTCTCTTCATGTGTCTCAACAGCAGTCCCAGCCTATTCTTCAGACACAGATTTAACCCTAAACCAGACAATCCACTGTGTGCACATGGCGACTGCGCGGGAAGAGATGGCCCCTGACAAAACACTTCTCCACTCTCATCCCTCGTCAGCGTTAATAGAGCTTTTTTATTGTTATCTACATCAACTCATACCAATTATTCTATTCTTCGGCCTACAGGCACTGCTCCCAGATGCAGAGGTCATCTGAACTCAAGTACATCCCAGGTGGCAATCAAATGTCTCATTAATTTGCAGAGATGCCTCCCATTCCTTTTCCCACACACCACCATCTGTGCAGCAAGCCCGACACTTTGCTCCAGAAGTTCTCGTACTCCGGGTCCCTGTTTATCCTGTCCCACTGACCCAGCCTGGGTTGACACCAGAAGCTGTCATTGACTCAACCCAGATGTTCCTAAATCAAACAAGCTGGGGACAAATGACTCCTAAGGGCCAACAGATAAGGAATCTGGCCTGGCTGGTACAGACAAAGAGGGGGCAGGATCACAGACCTGAGGACAGGAAAAGCAAACAACTAGGCTTGCTGAACACGAGATGGTGCTGGCTCTGCTGTGATCTTCAAGCAGAGACAGGATTGGTTCTTCTAATTAGCCGTGGAAGCACCCTCCCTGAGAGGCTGATTCACCCTTTGGGCTGAAGCACAGGAGATGGAGGACTGAGTGAAGTTCACACAGTCCAGATGGGGGATGGCTTCATCTCTGGAATTAGCCTGCGATGACTTATCTCCAAGGATGGGGAGCAGAATTGAAGACAATCGTTCTACTCTCCTTATGCCTGCAGGGATGGGCAGCAGGGATTACAGCCAGGCTATTAACTAAACACAATGTACTGGAATGCGCTGGAAGAAGGGGACAGCACTCAGGTATCCCTGTCAAAAAACAAGCTGTTCCCAGGTAACCGCTCTGCTCTGGACATCTTCTTCCGACTCTGCCAGGTAGATGTGTTGCCAGCATTGGTCAGATAGATACCCTTCCACTGTGAGAGCACACCAGGACCATGATCCCTGATGGAGTCCTTCTTCCTAATATCTGTCAAGTAGCCATCCTCACCCCCTCACTCTGCGTTTCCTGAACTAAAATTTTATTAGCATATTATGCATTATTAAATGAAATGCCTCCTGTGGACTAAGTCTATTATGTCTATGCAGTTATCTTGGTCAGCCCAATCTGTAATTGCATCATTTCTTTGTTTGACAAGACCCATGTCCTGTAAAGCCTCGAAGTCTGGCAATAATTATATTGCTGGCATTTAATTCAGCTTTAGAGGAATTCCGTATGGTGCTTCATTCATGCCGTCTTCCTAAGCACTTTGTCTAGTTTCATCATCCCAGGTGGCCTTTTCATGACGTTCATGTACTTTGAGACCTTTGGAAATTCCCTGGTATTCAAAGGCATCTCAAGCGTGAACAACTCTGGGTGAGCGACGTCCTCAGCTCTGCCTGGGGAGAGCCATGGGCAAGTCAGCCGAGTGCATTGAGCCTTGTGGACATCAACACCCTTATCTAGCTACAGATAGTGAGATTCATTCCCCTACTGTAGGGCAAAGTGTGTCCCACTTGCCTGCAGGCAAATGTGTCCCAACATGCAAAATTTGCATCGAAAACCCATGGCTCTGGTGCCCACCTGTCCAAAGCAGGGACTTGACTAGGCTTGACTTGTTCATGTCTCCATCTAGGCTTCCTCCAAAGGAAATCACAGCGCAGGGAAAACAGAACAGGCAGAGCGAGGTACTTGGTGTCTGTCTTGATCATCCCTTCACAAATGGCCAGGATGCACTTCCACACCTGAACCTAGAAATTATATCCAGTGTCATAGTTTGGATAAAGCCTAGGGACAAATCACCCCTGGAGGCATTTGTGTCTCTGCACAGCCCAGAGACCAAGTCCGTGTCACAAGCTGTGAGCAGCAGCATGAAGCCAGTCTGACCACAACAGGCTTCATCTCCCTAACTTACTTCATAGAATCATAGAATGGTTTGGGTTGGAAGGGACCTTAAAGATCAGCTCATTTCAACCCCCCTCCCCTGGGCAGGGACACCTCCCACTCGACCAGGTTGCTCAAACTTCTGCCCTTTCTTCATTTCTACTAGAAGTTTTCCCCACTCTTAGATGTAGGACTTGACCCACTGGGAAGGGATCCCATGACTGACTGATTTTGCCTGCTACAGGCTTTCTCTTAGAGTCTTCAGTGTCCCTTAGTAATTTCCCACTTCTGGTTTGTGAAAATTTCTTTTTTCTCCTTTTCAGTTGTTCTATATTCAGCATTATTTGCAGCTGCTAACACCATCCATCCTCCAGGTTTTTAGTCAGAACTGTCTCTCTGCTTGTGGCTTTTTGCTTCCAAATACCTTTCTTTAAAGAATTTTTAGGCTTTGTTCATTTTCTTTTTCCCCTCTACCATTTTCTTTTCGTAATTATTGTTAATTTGGAGAACTCGGTCCTTTTGAAGAGCAGATAATTAATTTCCAGGGCTGACATCTTTCTCCACTGTAATCAGATCCACATCCATGCTCCCCTGTGCCCCGTGCGGTGCCTTTTGTGCTGGAAAGTACGGGCTGGATCTCATGAGGCTTTCAGAATTCTGCTGGTGGCCTCCAGCACAGCTCCGGGGCAGCACTTGCTATGGCGGCACTTCTCCTCTCCCCATGCTTTATGCAATCAGCAGTGAGAAACGCTCCCTGGACGGAAGAATCTGGCAGGGCAGAGCGTGATGCACAGATTAGGTGCATGAGTGGTGGGAGGGGTGCTGGAACCTCCCTATTTCAGTCAGAAATGGAAGAAATCTGCCAACAAGAAGCTTGATTTTTGGTGAATAGCTGACAAATCTCAAGCTTTCAGCCTGGTCAAAGTGTGAGCTACGACCGTTTAATGAAGTCAAAGTAGCCACACATCACTTATCGAACCCATGTAATGTCACGGAGTTGTTAAAGGGAGGTGCAGAGGGAATGCCCTCAGCTCCCCCCTCCAAAATGTGCCAGGCAAAACCAGGCCCCTGAGTCTCAGGTGTCCCCAGGTCCTACAAAAGCCAAGCTCATGCATGGAAAAGCAACATCCTCTTTAGTACCTCACCCTGCTGCTGCAGAGCCGGCTCCGGAGCACGGGTACACGCGTAGGCAGGAGGACAGCCGTGTCGCAGGGTCAGCTCAGCCACCTGATGCTGGGCGATGCTCTGGACGGGATGATGGTGGTACCCTGGGGCAGAGGATGCTCTAATGCACAGAGGCTGGTGAGCATGGGCCCCAAGCGGCATTGCCCGGGATGAGATGCGAGCTGGTTTTGGCTGCAGCCTGTGCTCGGAAGTCCTGGGCTGCCCCAGCAGATTCCAGTAAAAAAGAGCACGGCAGGAGCAGCTCAGGGACATCCTGCCACATTGGACACTGAAGATGAGACAGAGGTTATGGGTATCTAATGTGACCTCTGGGCATCTCCACTACTGCCTGTCTCTAACGGGGTGGTGGTGGTGGGTATCCCACAGGGTTCCCCCTCTTCTCTGGTGCTCAGCACATGGTGGTAGTGGTGGGAGACCTGTAGCACTGGAAAGAAGACGTGGCCTGCGTGATCTGTCACTGATTTCCCAGCAGAGTGGTGGTGACAGAGTGGTACGAGCTGGCTGCAGAGAACAATGCCAGCCCCTGAGCCTCACAAGAAAATCAATGAGCGCTCTGGTCATTGCGGTAAGGTACATGAGCTAGTCCCTGCCTGAAAGCACCACCCCCCCATCCTACCACCAGGCAGATCCTGAGCCCCTGCCCCAGGACAGCCTTGATCTCTCTGGGTACCTGGGACCTGCGGGGAGCAGGAGGGGGACACAGCTGGGGCAGGCTTCCCTGGCACCCTTGAGCCCATGAGACCTTCCTCAGGAGGGTTAATCCCCAGCTGAGAAAGGGTTTTTGGGGAAAGGTCCCCGCTCTGCTTCTGGCTGCTCTTCTGCCAGCCCAAACCTCAGGTGCGTCAGGGGGATTAATGTGAGCAGCAGACTCGTGCCTCGTGCTGCTGCCAGTCTGCGCCAGCCCCTGGGGCCACCGGAGACCTGCAGTGCAGCGGGCAGAGTCGTCACTGGTGACACAGGCAGCCCCGAGTCCCGGGGCCTGCGTCCCCGCTGATATTTTGGCAGCTTATGTCTCTGCTGCCTTTGGTCTCACACCCTTGCTGGCAGCGAGGCATTACCGCATCTGCTGCCGTCCATGTGAATAGCCACACTCAGCTCTGGTGGCCTCATCCACACCAAATCATGGACTTCTGTCAGCTCACCTGCCCTCACGCTGACCCTGCCAAAGGGGGATGTTAACAGAGCACCTCCTAGGTGCCACAGCACACACTGGGGAAACTGAGGCACGCACAGTGGTCATAACAATATTACACACTCCCTCCTCCCACGCTGTGACCGAGGGGCAGGACATGCTCCGTGGCAGCGTGATGTCCTCCCCTGGCTGGAGCAAGGATAAACCATCCCCATCCCAGCAGGGCAGGATGTGGGATATGGTCAGTCCTCCCACTGCCCTAGGAGAGGAAAAGCCCATCGTTCCCTCATGGCCCATTGTTACTGAAAGCCCATGTTCCCTCATAGCCCTTCATTCCCCCATAGACCACCATGCCCTCCCGCGGACCATTGTCTTCTGCTGCACTTGCATGTTGGATCTCAAGGCTTGGAGGATCTGAGCGTCTTTCATCACACTGTCAAAGTTTGGGCCTTGGAAGAGGCTTGCCAGCCACACAGGCTTTTTGAGCACAGGCCTGGACCAGGTGCTGCCCACAAGCTGGGTCAGCCCTTGGAGATGGAGGCAGAGTGGGCAGGCAAGAATGGGCCTGACAAGATGGTCAGGTCCAAGTCCACCTTCTCATACTCCGTACTGCCCGTGCTGCCTCCTCGGAGCAGCTGGTGGCACAGCCAGTGAGACACTGCGGGACGTGGCTCCCAGAGGGGACACAGATGGGGACTCCTGCCCGGGAGGCTGGTGTGAGTGCGGGAATGTTCGGGTCTGCACAGGGAGGAGCAGCTCCTGAGCACACGCTGCTCAAGTCATCCCAGCTTCCCAGGAAAATATTCCAACTAGAAAACTAATTACCTGAGCTTGTCGCAGCTTCCTTGGGTGGAGGCATCTCCATGAGTTTACAGCCAGCATCTTCTCCCAGCCCCAGTCTGAGCAGACCTCCCATCACTCATGGGCAGCCACTGCCTCCATCCATTATTAAATAATTTTCTGCAAGGAGGTAAACCACTCTGTGTTCAGCGAGACTCCTCAGATAGCAATTTATTTCTCATTACCTAATCATTTTGCTCCTATCTATCTGCTGCTTCTTCCCAATAATAACTTTACAGTAATTAATTGAAACACTTGTTAAGTAGACAGCGCACTGTCAGAGTGTAGGCAATGTCATAACAATCCAGTGCCATAAAAAGTACACAGCGACGGCAGATGGGAAGTGGGGCAGGATTTCCAAAGATCCTTTTGTTCGGATTTATCCTGTCTCTATTCTGACAAACTGAACGGACACATCTAGCCAACTAATCTGCCAGGCTGCAGCTATCAAAACTCTTATTTCACTTCAACAATTAGGCATTGGCTGTGTAATTTTCTAAGGCCCTTTGAGCACTGCCCGTCTCTTATAATACTTTCCCCATTTATGCAGTCCCACATGTACCAGGTGTTTTGATGTCTCTCGAGTATGATTCTGCCATAAAATCTGTGTTAAGCAGAGTGGATGATGCATCACACAGCTTGGGTTTGTCTTCAGCAGAAACCCTGGGTGCCCCACAGTAGTTCATGACATCCCACTGCTTGTCTAGCTCCTGCTGGTGAGTCCAAGCCCCCTCTCCAGCAGAGCATCCAATACCAGCAAGGCAAGTGATGCAGCAGCTGGGGTTGGGTGCTCTGATATTCAGTGCTGTGGGTGCAGAGGAGAACCACAATCCCCAAAGAGGAATGTGCAGCTCTTGTCGACAGTAGATCAATGGGACAGTGGTTTAATGCAAGTTTGCTAAGGTCCAGGTCTGACTGCAGGGGTGTGCTCCAGGAGATGCCAACAAGGGTGTGTGCAAAACCCACATGAGCCTAGGACCATTAAGTTAGCAAATTGAAACTCATGGTGGGCAAAAAGAGTGTGGAATCAACAACAATAATGGATTTGGTTCTTCCCAGGGAGGTGGTGTTGTAAGCTCCAAGGTTTTGGCCCATCACCATTGCCTGTGCCCTCCGCTGGAAGGCAAGGAGGGTGCTTCACTGTCCACTGCTCTGAGATCCTGCAGCCCCCAGCCCTCTCCAGGGCTTGTCCAAGACCAGATAAGGTCTCTGGGCCACAAAGAAATTCCTGCAGCTTCTGCACCCCTGAGAAGTGAGTCAGAAAGATCTTGGAATTTATTCCCATTCTATATTTGGATTATCCCAAGACCTTTCCAACTTTTTTATGAAAAATGGGAGCAAGTGTTTTGCCGATGCTGTTCCACTGAAAGGAGCAGCGTCACACTGAAGAATCTGCACCTGGGAACAGTCAATTGCTTGGGTTGCTCTCACCAGAGACGTGCCCTCACAAAGCATCTTCCTCTCCTGACTGCCTGACAGCCTGGTGGTGAGTACCAGGCATCTGGAAATCAGCACTCAAATCCTTGTTCCAACCCAATCCAAAGTCTCAAGACAGATTCCCATGTGAATACCTTAAATGCCAGGGTCCCCAGAGCTGTGAGGCGTATTTGCTGACTTGGACAAAACTTTCATCATGGACATGGGCCACTTTTCCTTGTGTAGCTTTCACCAAACCTCACACAATACTACAAATATTCTGATTTTTTTCCAAGGCAGTATTTTCAACAGTGAGATGAGGGCACCTGAAATAGCTCTTCCCAGGATCTGGAGGTGTTGCAGACGCTGGAGCTACCACAGCATGCAGCTCCCCCTGTCCCAGCTCCTCCTACACTCTTGGAAACGTTGAGTCAAAATACTGAAGGCAGGCTTGGGGTTTTGCCTCATGGCTTTTGTCACTGATCAAATTGAATGGTGTAAGTGTGTCCTAAAAGTGAACCTTAAAGTTTGCACACACATAAGTGGGCTTCAAAACCTTTAGACAGTGTACTTATAGCCTCAAATGATCCTTCCGCACTATCAGGCACACTAACACTCAAATTAGAAGGGCTGGTTGTAACTCCATGAATGTGTTCTACAGTCTAAAAGCTTTTTAAATGAGGTTCACAACCATTAACAAGGTAAATGTATTTGTAGATTTGTTTGGGCAATTACAGTCATTTAATAAACAATGCATAATAACGGACAAGAATCTAATAAGCCATTGCTAATTAAATGTATTAATGCCACTTTATAAAATGAATGCATCTAGCTGATATGTTACAGCTAGTTTTGTTCTGTAAATAACTGAGCAGTGACACATGCAGCATTTGCATCACTGGGCATCACCAGTCCCCGATAATAATTGCAATAAATTTGCCCCGGTGAACCAATCTACTGACTACCAACCAGGTTCTGCTTTTATGTGTCTAGTCTACATTTTCCTTTGCTCTGTGAGAAACAGTTGCAGTAGAATGGAGCTGGTTAACCCCAGAATATGGGACACCATTACAAAGCATTTGTGAAGACTTTACTTTGAAATGTGCTCTTCTGCCAAGTATAATTTGCAGCAGATACAACACTCCCTGGCTATGGAAAAGCCATTTCTCTATCCTGGGAGATTTCATTCAATTTTAGCTGATATTAAGTGTTCAATAGCACAATTTTCCTTCTTCTACTTTCATCCCTTTGGAAAATGTCACCAGTCTGGAGTTAACTAATTGACCACAGACCTCCTGAGGAGCCAGCCCCAAAGCAGCCCCACAGGGTGCTGTGGAGTGTCAGCAGCTGCAGAGACACAGGGAAAGGCTGAGAGCATGTCCTCTGGGCATCCCCCACCAGGCCTTGCATGTGGAATTGGAGGATGCAGGATCGGGCTGAACTCCTGGGACAGGGCAAAAGGGAAGGACACACAGGCTTGACCCTAAGTGTTAGACATCGCCCCATCCCAGTGTGACCTGGTGACTCCCAGGATCCATGTGCAGTGGGCGGACAGACCCCAGGACACTTTGGCAGACCCTGATCTCACCATCAGATCATTAACATGGCTCAGGTGAATCACTCACTACTTGAGCCCATTCCTTTCTGCTGGCTATAAAGTATGCCCAGAGACCAGCTCAAACGATGGCACCTTTCCAGTGCCTAAAGTCAGGGCACAGGAATGTTAAGCTGAGATTCCGGCTGGTGAGCAAGTCTGGTACTCAAGGGCAGACTCTTGAGTGATTCGCATTCAAAGCTTCCTGCTGATGTAAAAGGGGCAAAGCTGGGACAATGTAAATAAAAAGGACTGCTTTTTTATCTTATTTTTCCTTGGAAAAAACTGAGATGTAATTTCCCCTGATATAAGGTTTCTAGCAGTAACTCCTTTGCGGCTGCAAAATCCCCACTCCGTACAGCTTTGCACACATGTCCACTGCCTCTGACTTTAGTGCAGGAGCCATGGAGGGCAGACACCTGGCTTTGTCCTGCGGGATGCCGTGCCCATGCCCGAGCCCAGGCAAAGTGCTATTGCTCCAGGTTCTGACCTGCTGCAAGTCCTACAAAGACACGCAGCTTCCTTCAACCAGACGAATGGCATCATCCTTCTCCCCGAAACCACCAGGTCCTGCCATGCGGGGCTCAACACTTACTTCCCAGGAGAAAGTGTCAACTCCCAGCATAACCACTGGTGGATGACTTGGAGGATGAACTACCTGGATCCTCAACCCCACCATGGCTGGCTCACTGCATGGTTTTTGCTGGCACTTATCCCTTTGCCAAAGGCCAGAGGGCCTTTTTCCTAGATGTTTATGAGGGACTCACCCCCTTTTTTTATGTGGGTGCTCAGGGAGGTCATGAGCAGCAGCCAACACAGTCTGGCTGGTGGGGAGTGATAAAATGTGAGAGACATCACCTTGGTCCAAAAGAAAAGTCATTCTGAAGAAATGTGGCCACTTTTTGCATAAGGAACACAGACGTCTCACTTTCCCCAGCCTCCAGATAAATCCCAGATCCTCCAAGCAACGATTTCTTAATTGGAGGGTGCTGTGTGAACACCAGAGAACTGATGGCCACAGGGGTGCTCCACCTTCAGGAGCAAAACTCTGCTTGCAAGATGCATTTTTTTTGGTTCAGAAATACTTACTTGCTTTTTTAAATCTTTGTATTTACTCAATTTATGGCCAGCGTTGGATTTTGTGGAGAAGGAAGGGTTGGGGTTGCAGCAAGCTTGGGGAATCACAGAATCACAGAATGGTGGGGGCTGGCAGGGAGCTCTGGAGATCACCCAGTTCCACCCCCGGCCAGAGCAGGGTCACCCAGAGCAGGTGGCACAGGAACGCCTCCAGGCGGGTTTGGAATGTCTCCAGAGACAGAGTCTCCACCACCTCTCTGGGCAGCCTGTGCCAGGGCTCTGCCACCTTCACAGGAAAGAAGTTCCTCCTCATGTTCAGATGGAACTTCCTGTGTTCCAGTTTGTGCCCGTTGCCCCTTGTCCTGTCGATGGGCACCACTGAAAGGAGTCTGGCCCCATCCCCTTGCCACCCGCCCTTTAGATATTTATAAGCGTTGATGAGATCAAATGCAGTGAGTGTTGAAGCCAGGATGAAGGACTTGGTTGAGGTTTTGGACTGAAGGTGCTGTGGGGGCAGGAGAGCAGCCTCAGAACAGGGCCTGGAGACTGGTCTCATGAGACTTATTCCAGTAATGGAAAATCACTTCACAGGGCCTCCAGCTTTCCCGAAAAATGAGCAACTGCATGGGTACCTCCTGCCGAACTGCCCTAAGCTGTCCTGCTGCCGCAGCTGTGCAGCACTGCCCGACTGCCCCAGCTGCCGGCCCTCCTGCGCCACTCACGTCAACCTCAGCTCTGCCTTCAATGTCCTCCAAAGTGCTGCCGCTCTGCCGGCCCTGCAGTCTCAGGTTGGGCTGTGCCGGCTTTGGGGACGCGGATCTTCGCTGCTTCATCCCTTCCACTCAAACAAGGGCCAAGACTGGGCAGGAAGGTGCCCACTGGAAATGCCAAGCAGGCAGCTATCTCCGAGAGCTCCCAAACAGAAAATATTCACCTTTGACTAATGCATCGCTCCTAACGAATAGCTGGGCCAGCTGTATTTAATTGCCTGGTTTAGGCAGATATGGCTGGAAAATCTCATGCCTGTCAGATTTTTTTCTTCCCCTAAAGCATCAAAGTATTCACTATCCTCTTGTAGCGTTTTGCAGCCAACAGCTGCAAAGCCACAGCTTTCCTGTGATGATTTTCAAAGGATGAAGAATGAGCACCCTGGTGACATTTCTAGTATCTATAAATATCTCCCCACTACCCTGCCTGCCCAACTGGTGAATTATGCAGGAAGATATATATAATAAAACAATTGGATCCATTTTGTTGTCAACATCCCATTCTTCTTCAGCTGGCAAGAGAACAGCCCAGGCTGTCGCTTTGGAAAGAGCAAGCAGTGCCTGAGGAATTACTGAACTTATCCTTTCCTGTAGGTACAGGGGCACGTTGGAGGGCAACAGTGAGCAGCAAGAGGCCCTAGTATGCTGCAAAAAGGAAGATGGGTCTTAAAAGAGAAGAAGTATGAAGTTTAGGACAGTACAGTCTTCAGAATGGCAGGAAATCCCACCAATGGAGCACTGAGAAGCTTCTGGTAAAAGAAGCGTTGAAGAAATACCAAAGAGGGACTAATCCGGCAGTGTTCTCTGGAGCACAGTGCACTTTTACTACACATTCTGGTCCTGCTTTTATGTGTTTAATTCAGCAGTGTTCTGTCTATACAACTAAGTCTCCTCCATGATGAAATACACAAAGAATTTAATGCATCCAACTGTGCAAAGCTGTGGGAAGTGACCAGTTTACATTACTTATCTAATTGGCAGGTTTTAATATAAATTGGCAGGAATTTAATTTAATAGCATAGATTTCCCTAGCTAACAGACCTCTTCTAGCCAGATACTCATTATGTGAGGTAATCTACAGAATCAGTTGGCTCATCTATGGGTTAAGAGGCATTTTAAAATAGGAAGCTTAAGACAGCTCTCTCCCTTGAATTAGATATTTGTAGATGTCTTTCGCTAAGCCATAACTAGCTGCTTCATCATTAATTTTTGAGGGCTGGGCCTTGAAGACACTGCCTGGCAATTTAACAAAGTTCTTACCAGAAAGTTTTCCCACCTTACCTTGGTCCAGAAGGTCGCTGTTCTCCAGGACTGCAAAGAGAAGGATTTTGCATCTTCTCATTCCTGCAGGAAGGTAGCTGTTGTGTTCCTCAGACCAAGGAACAGAACGAGGAATGGATCCAAGTTACTGTGGAATTCCCGCAAAGCCTGGAGACTTTGCCCTCCTACATTACTCTGGGTAGGAGAACAGTACACTGTGGAGAGCTGATACACTGGCCTGGCCAAGAATGACCATGTCCCCACCAGTGTGTGCTGAGGCCACCCATAAAGCTGTTCAGTTTGATATGAGGCTGAGAAACCAAACACTATCCACAGAAACTGTCGTGGTTTAACCCTGGTAGGCAGCCAAGCACCACACAACCACTTGCTCGCTCCCTCCCAGCGGGATGGGAGAGACAGAAAGGTAAAAGTGCTAGAACTCATGGGTTGAGATAAAGACAGATCAATAGGTAGGGCAAAAGCCGCGTGCAAAAGAAGGAATTCATTCCCCGTTTCCCATGGGCAGGCAGGGGTTCAGCCATCCCCAGGAAAGCTGGGGTCCGTCACGTGTGATGGTGACTTGGGAAGACAAACGACATCACTCCGAACGTCCCCCCCTTCCTTCTTCTTCCTCCAGCTTTTATTGCTGAGCATGATGTCATATGGTATGGAATTGCCCTTGGGTCAGTTGGGGTCAGCTGTCCAGGCTGTGTCCCCTCCCAGCTCCCTGTGCACCCCCAGCCCATTGTTGGTGGGACGGTGTGAGGAGCAGAAAAGCCCTTCGCGTGATACAAGCACTATTCAGCAGTAACTAAAACATGCTTGTACTATCAACAGTTTCCATCACAAATCCAAAACCATACAAGCTACTATGAAGAAAATTAACTGTTCCAGCCAAAATCAGTACAGCTCTACATGTCTATCTCTTCAAGGCTCTAATCACATTCTTATCACACAGCAAGACCTTTAAGAGTGGCAGGATGTAAGTGAGAAGGGTTAAAGGTGATCAAAATGTGGATCCACTCCTTGGCAACAAGTGGAATCATCCTTTTGTTGGTCTCCAAGCATCTGGGTGTCCCTAAGTCTCAGTTTAACCTGCATGAGTCCTTGTGAGCATCCCCCTTGCCCAGAAGTGAATGGCACCCAGGGCTGTGCAGAGCTGCCCTCAACACAGGAGTATTTCCCAGGGACGAGTGGTAGTATATGGTATATGCTGATAGAAGAGGAGTGACTGTGGTACCTGCTGGAAGTGTCTTGGGGCATGGCATGCAACACATCCCTGCTTCCAGGCACTGCAACACATGGAGCACAGTAGACCACAGTGGGGGACATCAGCACTGTTGCTCCCTGGGTTTTGGCTTTCCGTTTGTTAGGGGACTGTATACTTGCCTGCCTCTTTAGGATGCTCTGGCTGAGGAACAAAGAGTCTGTTGAAACCTCTGATTTATAGGCCTCTCTGGAAAGCTCCCTCTGTAGAGCTCTCAGGCGATGCTGGTGGGCTCCTGTTCATTGAGACACAGAAATGGGCTCAGCCCAGGTTTTGGAGGAACGTTTCATGGCATTCCTGAAATGCTCTTCAGAGTGGACTTGGTGACACGTGGCAGGTCAGAGCGGGTTCAGTACTATACAGCAAGTAATGCCCAGATACCCTTTGTGCTTTGTACATGAGCCTCTTGCCCATGTTCCTTCCAAGGTCTGCTCCACCATCCTGAGCACTGCACAAGCACCACAGCTGCATTTCAGGCCAATAGGACACTGCTGCTGCTTGTCCCAGGTGAAAATACATTGCTGTGTGACCCAGAAGACATGGCACATGGGATGCACTCCCCTTGCCAACCCACTGCTCTTTCCTGCCTACTGGTGTGCAAGGACTCCTGTGATGCTGAGCTCCAAACTCAGCTGGGAAGCATAGTTTCTAACCTGGAGGTAGATCCTTCTCCCACGGTTGCAGTGGCCATACCTCAGGCTGATCAAGCCCAACTCACCTCATTTAAGAAGTCTAGAAGTTAAACATCTTGGTCCGAGCCACTCACTCCATTTCTTCACAGTGAGCGCAGGGAAATGAGAGCCAGATCTGACCCCTCTTTGATGACCAAGGCAGGAAGAGGTGGGAGGACCAAGTCCCTCATGGCATACGAGGGCAGCTCAAGGTGGCTCACTCAGACTTGTGGTCTCTTCAGGCTGCAGACTCCCACCCTATGAACCCCACAGCTGCCTGGAAACAGGATCTGGGAAGTTTCAGTGCCCCCATGTAGGCATTGGTAACAGAGTTTGCTGTTGATCCTTCTCTTTCCCCAGTTGGTGCTAAACACCTGAGCCCATTCAGGGCCAACTCTGGCGAGTGGGGACCTCTCAAGATGAGGCAGTGTTTGTCGAGGTCACCATTGACTTTGGGGGTTCATCTGAGTAACAGGATTTGTAGTGATCCCCAAGGAGGGTCACAGTCCCAGCTGGAGACCTGAGTCTGGCTGTAAGGTTGTAACCTGGCATTGGGTTCAGGTGGGAAGGTTTGGGGGTGCTCATCAGTGCTAATTCCACTGAGATCAAATCCTCTGCCCATCGGCCATCTTCCCCTTCCCTCCTACGCAGCCTCCCTGCTGAGACACGGGCTGATGCCTGCAGCGAGCTCAGAGATGGCCGTGACCCCCACAGAAGACAACCCCACGGCTGCCTGCACAGTGAGGGGCGGGAGGACACTGTGCACCGTATGAGGAAGAAAAACAGCAAATATTAGACAGAGGCAAGGTCCGTCGCCGTGCAATGAAGCCCCACAGACGGCCCGGAGAGCACGGCACAGCTGCATTTCCCCAGGCACCCCACCTTCTCGCACATCCCAGCTCCCCAGTGCCCAGCTTCTGCAGTGCAGAGCAATGCTTGGTGTGCCTGCCTCATTCAGATAACGCACACCCCAGCCGCTCCCCATGCCTTCTGCTCCAGAAACACATCAGTTCTCACCCACTGCATCCGTAATTATAAGTGCAACTCTCCAAACGGCTGCATCTGTTTCACCTGGCCCTGCATGCACTGGCCATACAGTGAGGCAACATGTGATACAGGCCTCCAGGCGACTTTTAGAGACTAGTTGAGGAATAATGATTTTTATTAGTAAACTTCTATCATTACAAAATATTCTCCTTAACTAATCCCTGTGTTGTATTTTTACTGTTGATTACATCAAGCACATTGGATATTAAAACTATTTTTACTGTTTCTAAAATTTACAGGAATATTAGCAAGAAACAGTTCATATCCACACCACCTGCTGATCCCCCAACTTTCAGCATTACACGTATGACAAAGAAACACTCACATATGGAAAAGAACCAGTTCTAAAGAATTTCACAGGTCACTGAACTATCTAAGGACGTTGGAGAAGGCCACTGACTTTAAAACTACTTTGAATCACAAAAGAGAAATAAATGTGAAATTCAGATTTGAGCGTAGCACTCTCTGGGAGCGGAATATCTGTCTGTGGGTTGGGATCTTCCAGTGCTGCAGCATGGGAATTACAGGACGTGGATTTGCAGCAGCCAAGAATCTGGTCCATGTGTGCCTCTGCTCCTCTGTCACCTCTTGAAGGCTCTATCTAGGATAAGTGCCCAGTGCTGTGGGAGATGGAGCCTGGGTTCAATCTCAGGATATTATTTTTTTAATCATTAGAGATTTGCAAATGAGGTGCTCTGCTGGTCAGCCTAGCTCTGTAGCAGCAATGCTACACCAGCAAGCACCCATTTGGAAGGATTTTCTCTAGTTTTAAGGTTAAAAGTCCACACATAAGTTGGCCCTCTTTGGCGTGTTTTGTATACAGGACATGGGTACATACTACGGGTATCCTGTTTGTCAGCAGGAATGGCTTTGATGAAAATGACAGGCATGGCCGGGGTTAGTTCCTTGAGCCTGGCATCTGTGATTATCCCGGTCTACAAAGGAAAGAAGACAAAGTCTTAGTCAGATTTCCAAGATATCCATCAGCTGTACCCCAATACACATGATCCTCTGTAACATTTATACGAACTGGACTCATTGGCAAGTGCAAGCATCTTTCCTGCGATAAAGGGATGGATGAGTCTATTTGAGGTAAGAAGGGTCTGGATCAAACACCTGCCCTCTCTCATCAGAAGCCTCCCTCAAGCGTAGCCTATTCCAAGGGGTGCGTAGAGACGCCTGCTCTCACCAGATGCCCAAACCCACACACAGAGCTGGGCTTTGCAGGGGAACAATGTTCCTGGCCACATCCAGCCACACCACCCTCGTGCTGCTCTTAGTCATGGTTCTGCCAGAGCAGAACCACCAGTTGCTTGTGTTGCTTGTGCCAGGACCAATTGTGGACACCTGAACAGGGCTCAGGCTGGAGAACAACGCTCACTTGAGGAGAGTCTAAAAGGCACCAAGTAAGTGTCCCACCACACCCCCACAATTTGAGCATGACCTGGGATATGCTTGTCTGTGCAATGTTTTGTGTGGCCCCCAAAGGCACCACAGGCTTGTTTCCACTCTCACAGGTGCTCACACCAACATGGGGGATTCAGAAAGACTATTCCTGAGGGATTATTATTATTAAATAACAAGTCCACATTATCCTCTTCAGAGCAATGCCCTCGCTCAACAGGCTGCCCAACCCAGGAGAAGGATGGTCCGCTGTCAGGGCATGAAACCGGCGGCTTGTTTCTTTAACTTGGGTCTCTCTGGCAACTTTTGTTTCTCTTTCTGACAATAAAATGTCCTGCATGTCAATCAATTTCCAGGAAAGCTTGTAAAATTGCTTAATGGAAGCTAGAGAGACCAAATGAAAACAAATAGAGAAAGGGAAATAAAACTTCTCAGTGCTAAAGAAAGTGCCTCTCCCTGCAGCCTAGCTTCACATATCATTATTATTTCAAATGCTCTTAGATCAGACTTGCAGGATGAGATTCAGCCTCTCTAGTAGTTTATTTAGTTCTGCAAACGAGTAAAGAAAAATAATCCCTCTTGCGACACACCTCAGTTTAATTGTACTAATGCCATCTGTTATACTAAGCTGTGATAAATCCAACTGATTTAGAATTTCTTATTTCCAATGTCCTGAGCAAACGTTAAATATTTCCTGTAATACCTTGCAAAGAAGCTATTTATCAAGCATTATTATGCACTCTTTTTAAATCCACATCTTTCATTTCTGAGGCTGGATTTTGATCAGATCTCTTTTTTTACTGCTGCCAATTCTTCAAATCAAATTTTCAAGATATATTCTACCTATTTCTGGGTTAACAAGAGTTGAAATCTTCCTGAGGTATGATCTCTGCATTTGCATTTTTTATCGCTCTCATCATCAGAAATTAATTCTACTCCGAAAGCAATTTTCACTAACTACTGGCACGGTGCACCTGGTAAAAAGCCACTGTTCCGTGCTCAGAGAGCTCAGGCCTCAAATACTGCAGAAGTCTTCACTTCTGCTTGTCCTGGCTTCTCAACAGGCAATTTGAAGAGTGGCCATATTTCCCTGCCACGTATCGATGGGCCCAAGACACAAAGCAGCTGTCACAAGCCACAACAGTAATCAATGGGCCCCAATACAAATGCAGTGAGCCAGCATCCCCTTCCACCCAACTGCCTTTGGAGGTGTTCTAGCACAGGCACACCTGCACCGCAGCTAAGCTAAGGGCGGTTGGCTTAAGGACCTTCAGCACGGCTTGGTTGTCTTACGATAGAGTTGCCTCTGTTTGCAGGGAAGGGAGGCTGGTGGCCTGAGCAGCAGCACAGCCAGCAGGGAGCACGGCTCCAAGGTGGTCCAGAGATTGCTGGGGTTGGTGGCTTCAACTGGACATGGGGAACGAGAAAAAGAGCCATCCATGGAGCACGCAGTGAAGAAGACCTAATGATGTGCTGTCCAGTACAGCCAAATGAGCGAGGAATTTTTAATCACTGGGTAGCTTAAGAGTTGAGATACAGATGGAAAAGGGTTTTTCAAATCAATTTTTCAAAACAACCATAAATAAGAGACTGGCTGTTCACAGCACAATTTGCAAGTGTCCCCTTCATGGCTGTATTGTAAGCTTGTCACTGGAGGCCTCAGCTTGAGCCACACCCTACTCTGACTCTCATAGCTCATAAATACATGGGCATTCCTGACAGTTGACATCTGCAGGAAAAGGCTTCCCATGATGTCCCAGCTCACCCCTCCGGGAAAAATGTCAATCTCTGATGCATGAGATTTGATGTACTTGGTGCCTCTGCAGAAGAACGTGGCAAGCTGGGATGTCTGGGGCTGTAGCAGCAGAACTGGGCTGTGCCAGGGCTGGGTTGCACACTGATGTTGTTTTCATCTATGTCCGCTGCTGGGAGCATCTCAGATAAAAACGGTGCTGTGCAACTGTCCCCAGAGATATCGAGCTACTTGAACCAGCAAATAAATGTGAGTGTTCCTTCCCACACAGATCTGCCCTTCTGAGCCTCTCTGCTGCTTTTAGACTGGTGTTTTATATAGGACTAGCTTTAAAAAATACACACCATAGCTGGTGTGGCTTGAAGGAGGCACAATACTCTTGGTGTTAAGCCACTGCTTAGCACGCTGTGCACTGACTGTGCATCTCTTTCAAGGACAAGGTCGTGTGCTGTCTCCTCCTGGCAAAGCTTCATGTGGCACATGTGGTGCAAACCCACCTCTCTGCTTGTCCAAGCATGCTCCAGTACCCTTGTGAGGAGCAGGGCACACACTTGGCATCAAACTCGCCATTGCTGGGAGCAAGAAAGCCAGGAATCAGTCAGCAGTCATCTCCCATGGCTTGAGATAAAATATCTCACGGTGTCACCAGCCGAACTATCTCTTGCTGAGTCCTGGTGACTTTAACAGTGCTACAGGAACAGATCATTTGGACCCAAAATACCCTGCTTGGTTTCATTTCATCTAATAGCTGCCTGCTGTTTTGTAATGAATGTTTCATAAATTTAAGACACCCAAGGGCAAACATAAATGTTTAAATAAATAGAAAAATGGGAGTAGCAGAACACAGAGGGACTTTTTCCTTTTTTGGAGGCACAATCTAAATGTGAAATATTCTTTTAAAAGTGGAGGTGTTCCCCAGAGGAGTTCTTTTAAACATGACCTGCCATTCTTATCAGAGGATTAATCTGGAAGGAGTACACAACCCAAAAGAACTGTGCACCTGTTTTAAAAATGCTGCATCCGTTAATATATACTGGTGCTCACTGGATTACAGGTAAAATGAATAGTTCCACTAGGTGGAAATGATATTTCAGTGTGAGCAGCAACATATGAAAATATACTTTTCCTTTCTGAAATAAATTGAAGCATGATAACCAGAGATTATGAATGGTTCTATAAACGTAATTGCTCAGTATCTTTCAATCACAAGGAAAATGTAACTAGAAAAACACATTTACTAAAGTCTGGATGGTTTCCGAAGCCAAACCTCATTGCTGAATGCAATCACCCACATGAGTTATCGCAGGGAGGCAGAGGGGAGAAGCCATGTGCTTCCCAGAAGATTTCTGGCTTTATACCATGAAAACGTCTCACTCTTCACTTCCGTTACCACGTGGGGATGGGTAAAACACAGAACTCAGCCACTTTGACTATTATATTTGGCGGTAATGATGGCGGAGGAAGACATAACAGCAGTCCCTGGAATATATTTTTAACACAGCATTCGATATTCAAGACCAGGAACTTTTCTAAACTTTCTCTGTACTGATGTGTCCAGGTGATTTGTATCAGCTTAAAATGTCCGGTTTTGAGGGTAACTGAAATCCAGTGCTCCCGGTAGCAGGGGGCTGTGATCTCCAAGAGCTGCGAGGGGTTTTGTATGGCAGCCACACCAGAGGCTTAGAGAAGGGAACAGGTGGGACCTGTAGGAGCAGGGCTTGGGACATGGACTGGGCTGGTCTCTGTTCTGCTACTGTGGCTTCTGCTATCAGCAGAGCAAAAACCAGCGAGGCAGGAGATCTGACCTTATACCCACGTGAGATCTTTACTGCAACCTTCTGACAGAGCCTTTGCCGATGTTCCTGCCTGCCTGTGGCTTTCCAGACCCAATGAGCACGTCCACCCACTTTCAGAGAGAAAATGGAGCGTTGACCTTCCCAAGGATTTGTGATAAACTGCACTGGATGCCATCAGTCAGTGAGTTCAAAGCTTTGCCTGATTTCCTGTCCTTCATGGAAAACTGTCTCAGAGAGGGTGCAGAAAAATAAGTGAAGAGTATTAGATCTGCATTGCAAGGTCAGGTTGGGATATGGTATATAACAGCGTGGCCTCTCTCCTCAGCGTCCTACCCAACAACAGATCAAGGAGGATCTTCAAGGTTAAGACTAAAGAGCTGCCTCTGAAATGAAAGTCTCTTCCTGCGAGGGGGTAAACTTGACACAGATAAGTAAGTTCTGGGTGACCCACTTTGATCAGCCCTCGCTCTCTCACAGATCACTGGCAGCAGAGCGTCGCACTGGCTGCCCAGAGTAAGAGCCACATGAATCACTGTCAGTTAATTCTCACACGCAGCACAAATTGGGAGTCACAGTACCCCAGGCCAGGCAACGTGGAGCACTGAGCCCAGTGGGGATTTGTCAGCCCAATGGCTCTGGCTTGGCAGACTGCACTCCTAACAGCTGACAACTGTCAGAAGGAATGACAGGGACAATCGCACTCCTCTGGGACACTGCTCTGAGAGGGTCGCGGCAAGAGGAGCGCTGACAGCTACAGGGCAGGAAATAGCACGTGGGCACGTCTCCTTCAGCTGCCCGGCTGGAGGGTATGGTTCCCACCTTGGCTGCCCTGAGGCCGGCTGTGCTACCACTGGAAGGTACTGGGCCACATCCCAAAGGGGAAAGAAGAGAAAGGGCCACCCAGACTGTTTGTCCCCGCCATGCCGAGTCACCAGCCTGAGTCTGCATTGACCATACAGGTTAGACCTTTGTGCAAGCTTCATTTGCCACTCTAAAGGGATGGCTAAAGGTCGTAATTAGTTTTTGGCTCCAAGCTCTATCTATGCAGATGACATGCAGCAGCACCCAATATGGAAGGACAGTGGTCTGGATTTGGTACATCCCACCGATTCAGCTCTGGGGACATGTAGGATCCTCTCCTTTCTCACTGCTGCTGCTAAACAGGTGACAGAGCAATGACAATGACAAAGTCTGCCACGTCACTTCTGGAGGCAGCAGAGAAATTAGAACCATGCGGAGGTGCAGGGACAATCCAGCCCTGAGGGGACCCCATGTTTCCTGTCTGTAGAAACACCATGAGTACCGACCACAGTTTAGTCAATGGACACTGTGGTTGAGATTCTCCTTGTAAAAACTAGATGTATCAGTGCAAGTTGGACACCCTGAACTCGCTTGAAACAGAAGCCATGAAAGAGACAACTCCAAGGGGTGATTCAGCCGACCACCTTGGATACCCACTCTAGGCTGCAGAGGAGAAGCCCATCTTTCACATCTTTCCCACTCCCGAAGACACAGCTCTAATGACTATTTTAGATTAGCACTCCTCTGAGCAGTTCCCCAGAGTACAGTACCAAGCAGTAAGGCCACAACATCTCTCAACAGCAGAGCCTTGGTGAGCTCACCTGTGCATCCCAGCGTGCACCCTCCATGAACAAACCGTGGACATATGCCCCTTCCCGAGGAGGACTGGCAAAATCTTCTCTGTTCTTTTTTGTCACATCGCACTGCAAGGTCATCTTGTCCAAAGGCCACTCGTTCTTTCGGGCTGTGGACTGCATGATGGCTGTCAGGAAAGACTGGGGATTGAAGAACCCAGCAAGCCACACCACAGAGGGCAAGGAAAAGTCTCCTGTCCAGGCCTCCAGTTCCTTGATGCGAGCGAGGAGGTCAGCAAACCATGTGCCCAGGCTGGCTGTGGAAGGGTAAGCCCTCTTTATCCAGGACTCGGGCACCGTGTCCAAGAAGAGAGCATTCTGCAAGTTCTCCATGTCGCTTGTCATGGTCAGTTCTCCCTGTGTGAGAAAAGGTATAATTAGCACTGATGACTGTTTAACCTGAACAAAGCCTGCTTGAAAGCAGAGGCTGAGCTAGGAAGCGTGTAAGAGCATGGCACCCTCCACAAGTATTCACATACTGTGAATTTCTTCATGACTTTTGGATTTTCATAAACACTTTCTGTTGCATATTCCTGCATCCTCATCTTTCCTACTGTAAAAATGCTACTTGGAGGAAAAGATGTGTAACAGAGTGACAGCATGCATGAGTGTCCCTCAGTTGTCCCAGTCTTGTTTCTGTTTTCTCTTACTGACTGAAGATCTTTATAGCGTAGATTTTTAAAGGTGCACAGCTGTTCTCACTCACACTGCCAGGGGCAGGATACTGGAGTCTTTGATGGTCAACTCCAAAACCGTCCAAATATTCGTCACGTCAAGTCCTATCCCCCTCCTCTCCTCCACTTCCTCTCACTCCCCTCCTCCTTTATTACTTTTCAGTGCAAGTTCTTCTTTTTTTACTTTGCATGGTGTCTGCAAATGTAATCACAGTTACTTTCACAGCAGGAAAACACACAGCAAATTAAGATATGATTCAGCCAAGTGAGATATAGAGAGAGGTTTGGCTTTTCTTTACCCAGCAATTAATTATTTTTAAAGCTTTTGGAAACCTGTATCAATTTCACCCAGGCAGGAGAGGAGCTGGGACATCACTGCATGGCCAAAAAGGGCTTCTGCGCAGCAACAGCATCCCTCTTGAACTTCTGCAGAGGGTTCCCAGTGTCTGCCAGTCTAAAATTAAGAAATCTCCTGTGTATCCAGCTGAAATTGCATTAAATCTAAGCAAGAGATGCCTGGATGGTATCTTAATGGCTAAGAGAAGCCATTAGGAGATGCAGCAGTTTGTGCAGCAGGTTGTGCAGGGGGCACACAGCTGGGGCTCACTAACCCTGCCCAGGGCAGCATACACTTGCTTAGCAATGGTGGTGACTTGCCACGGGCCATTGGTGGTGACATGCCACAGGGCATGCCACAGGTCCCTGGCACCGTCCGGAGAACCTGCCCCTGGCACAGCAGAAGCCCCAGCTTGGACCACGCTCCTGATGGAGGCTGCAGCTCACGTCTGGGACTGCAGGCAGCGCCTGGAGCCTCTCACTGAGCCCGGGGCTGGAGACTGTCTCCTGCCTGTAGGAGATGTGCATGGGTGCAGGACCTGTGCCACCACTTAAAGGATCTGCAGGAGGAGGCCGGCAAACTGTTTAGTATCAGAGATGATCAGAAAGAGACCAACTGGATCTTTTCTCAGACCCTGAAGATACCAGAGGAGCTTCAGCTCCCAACAGTACCAAAGGCAGGCAGAGTCTGTGCCTGTCCCCTTGGGAGACTCCCACAATGGCGAAGGCTGGAAGCTTGTGACTACCAGCAACAGGAGCAAGGCTTCCGTTCCCCCTGCAGACCTGCAGCTACAGAATAGGTTCAGTGCCCAAGTAGGAGACGCGGGGCTGGAAACTCTGTCCATCAAAGCATCTACACCAATGGAGCCTGAGCCACGCAGCAGCACAGGAGAGATCAGTGACGGTAGTAGGTGACTCCCTGCTGCAGAGGACAGGGGCCCCCATTTGCCGGCCTGTCTTGCTGTCTGGGGACATCTACCGCATGCTGGGAGCTTGGATGCAGGACACTGTGGAAAGACTGCTGAGGTTTGTCCAGCCTTCAGACTATTACCCCCTTACACTCCTCCACAGGACCACCAATGATACCCAAAGATGAGTGTGCTGCCATTCAGAGGGACCTGGAGAACTGAGCTGAGAGGAACCTCATGAAGTTCAACAGAGACAAATGCTGAGTCTTACACCTGAGGAGGAATAACCCCATGCACCAGTACATGCTGGTGGGAATGCTAGCAGACAACAAGCTGACCATGAGTCAGGAATGTCCCCCTGCAGCACAGGCAGCCACCAGCATCCTGGGCCGCATTAGGAGGAGCATTGCCAGCAGGTTAACGGCAGCGCTCTGCTCAGCACTGCTGAGGCCACATCTGGCAGCGTTGGGATTGTTCAGCCTCAAGAAGAGATGACTCAGGGAGGATCTTTTCAATATCTATAAATATCTGGTAGTCGGAAGGAAAGAAGATGGAGACAGACTCTTCTCAGTGGTGCCCAGTGACAGGAGAAGAGGCAACGGGAACAACTTAAAATACAGGACACTCCACTGACACACAAGTACAAACTTTTTTACTTTGAGGGCGGTTAAGCACTGGAAGATGTTACCCAGAGAGGCTGTGCAGTCTCCATCCTTGGATGTTTTCAAAACCAGGCAGGTTGTGGTCCTGGGCAACCTGCTCTGCCTGACCCTACTTTGAGCACAGGGTTGGACTAGTCGATCTCCAGAATAACTGATCTGTGGTTCTGTGAGACCGTCTGCAAAAACAAAAACTTGCAAGTGCAGGCTCAGCTTCTGCAGGTAGTAACGCCTTTCACAATTCAAATCTTTGCATGCCCCATGCTGAGCTAGAGGGGTACAACACACCACAGCAGTTTGGAGCCTTATAGTTAATGTTGATTGCTGGTTTTCATTATAAATACCTACATTTGTCCCCTTATCATTTTGCCAAATTTATCTGACTTACAATTTCTCTTTGCCTCAGGCTGAGTGTTTTTGGAAAGATTAACTGAAATCAGTTGAGCCGTTGCTGAGAACGAGGGCGAGGGAATTGGGTCAGTCTATTCACATTAAAAAATTCCAACTGTTCTATCACCGGACTTCAGTGCCTCCAGCCAGGAGGTCAGCAGAGGTGCCCTTTATTGGGGCCACAAAAATCTATGAAGCTTTAGCAAAAGTTGAAATCCGCTTAAAGCAACCCCAAGACACGTTTAGAAGTACTTGTCAGAGCCCACCATTTGAAAGTCTTTGCTGTTTATTCCTATGCTGACCATGTCCCACAGAGCTCTAATCCGCAGATCACAGTGACGGGCTACAGGAGGACAAGATCACAGCTGGACACCCAACCAGACCATGGGAGAGCAGCGACGAGTGCCCTGGGGATGGCCTGTGCTGCCTCTGGCACTAACGAGTGGATGCGAGCTCAGTGCTGAGCAATCAAGACTTAGGGCAAACAGGCATCCTGGCGCTCTTGGGCTAGCAAGCACTTTCTCAAAGCAGTACACCGCAAAGAGACCAGAGACTCCCAAGCTTGGAAGACAACTTGTCATCGGAACAGGAATCCTCTGAGCTACCGCCGCTGTTGCAAATTCAACACTTGGAGCTGCTGGACAACAGCTAAAACAAAGGGCTTAGGCACACATCTACCCCACACACGGTGTCCTGTCAAAGGGAGGAAGGGTGTCAGCAGAATCCAAGCACTGGAAATGTCCGCTCGAGCTCTTCTGGCTTTTTAGCAACACTTATCTCCCCCATCCCCGTCCCCGCCCCCGGCCTTTGTTTTCCCCCCCCCGTGAAAGTTTCTGACCATCCACAATAAAATTCATTTTGTCTGGCAATAAGCAAGGGCAGTACTTCAAGGGGACGTGTCTTCCCAGCACCACCCAATTCAAATCAGAGCCGAGGGCACATTAGTACTGGCCCCATGCCTAGAAGCCACTGCAGCCCTGGAATCCCCACTCAGCGTTGTCCCCCAGAGATCTGTGGTTTCCCTTCCGAAATGTTCATCTCTCAACAGGACAGACTGGTACAAGGCATTATTAAACCTCACCTCCAAAGATGACTTGTTAAAAGTAGTAAACTTTTAAAGGCAGCAAGCTTCTGAACCTGCTGGGTTTCCCCATGGAGAACAGATTTCTGGTGGACAGAGAAAATCATGTGTACAAAGGTTTTAATATGGTTTTTGGTCTAACACTCTTGAAGCTAAAAGCGACAAATAGGGTTGAATGAAAAGGTGGAAGCAGGACTATTTGCAATTAGTCCTAAAACACGAGGAACAACTGTAACCACCTTTCAAAATACGCATCACCTTCTGTCATTTCATGTGAGATGGGACCAAGTCGGTCTGCCCCAGCAAATCATCTCATTATTTCTATTCAATGATTTTACATTTGTGGGGACTCTCAAAATGATGGGCTACTTGGTAAAAGGTCTTTAAAATCCTGGGTAATTACAAGCAGTAGGGTCAAACACAAATCAAAGATTTCTCGTTTTGGTAGTTGCCATGAAGTGACAAAGAAATACAAGGCAGTGCTTGCCCCGTGCATTTCCTCTGAGGCACCTGAGCTGTTTCACTTTATCTATAACACCCTTTAAGACAATTTACTGACCCACAATTAAAGCTCACACAGCAGAAAAGCATGGCCATGTCTAATCAGAGGGTCTGGTAATGAGCTTCACAAGGCTGTCAAAATGATTTGACCTCTGCAGGGGCACTTGCCGTGGTTTTTATTTAAGTATCATCATGGTTCCTTCTTCATTCGTATCACACAGGTTATCCTCTCCCGTCTCAGGAGAACGTAGACCCTGAGAGGACCTTTTCAATAGGCTGGTCCCTGGCTAAAGCCATGGCAAGACCACGCAGGAAGCAAAAAAAGTCAGATGGGGCAAAGTACTGCCCTGGTCACAGCAGGACACTGAGAACCATGGGGCCCTCCCATGGCCACAGGCAGTATTTTGTGCTCGGGGAAAGCTTTTAAAGCAGGTAAAAAAACCCTGCAAAACGTGTGCAAGCAGTCAAATTAATTTAAAAACATAACCCTCATGATCATATATCCTATCTAGTTTTATTTTCAGGAAACAAATGAATTAGCAAATGTAATTCTCAGGAAGGCTTAAGGAAAGCAATTTTTAAAGCCAGTGCACTCAAGCATGCTTGTTGGAATCTCCTGTGAGGGTTCAAAGCATCTATAGCAGCTACCTCATATAGCTGTCCAAACACAATTATGCATGAATTTGCATTTCAGATGCTGAATACTGAAGTGCATCCAGAATGATTCCAGTTACTTTTTTTTTTCCAAAATGTTGGGAGTAGTTTTCATTAAAGACACCCTTGAAGGAAACCCTAATCAGCCTGCAGACATTCCCTCAAGACCAGCAGACTATTGTCACAAATTGTTTTCTCAGTTGAGGTTATTTTCACTTGATGCAGTGAAATACCCAGCTAGCCTTACAAAATTTGGTCTTACTTTATCCTTTTATAATATTTATTATCCTCATTTCGGAGGCTTATTCTTCACTAAAGTTGCAAAATAGAAAATCTGCTTGCAAAAACGACACTGGGTACAACATTAACATGCAAGTGTTTCAGCCCAGCCTCTGGGCTCACCGAAGTCATCCAGAACAAAGGGCTTTGAAATGCAACATGCCAGTTATTTTTGATGGCTACCAGTCTACTGCAATTTCTCTTCCTCTTAATGGGATGTCTCCTATTTTTGGACCAAACAATCACTTTCCACTACAGAGACACAATGAATTATTCAAAAATTCAAATTAGGCATGACATTTCCAAATCGCCTTCTTTTAGCAGATAGTCAGTTAAAAACAATAAGACTTGCTTCCTCTGTGTTTGAGTTATTCTCTTCGGAGATCTGTGGTTCCTGTTATGTAAACTCTCCTCCTCTGAGCGCTGTCAGTAAAGATCCCCAGTCCCAGAGATTAACGTGCATTAACAGCTCTCACAGGAGCCACTCTCAGAAGGAACAATTAGAGAATGATTTCTCCTCCGAACTGAGCGTGAGACCCGGCTGTCAAGTCGGGACAGCAGCAGCACTGCCTACAGAATGAGGCAACAGCGGGGCCAAGCATCCCCGGGCCGTTACCTCGTACCCAGGGTGTGGGAAGGGCCCCGTGGGGGATGCTGGGCAGCGGCGTGGGTCAGGCACGATGTCCAGCTCAGCTCTGCAGGGACCCACATGCAACCCTTGCAGGCACAGAGGAATTGCTCACTGGTGGTATCTCGGACCCTTCAAATTTGTCTCTTCAGCATACACAAGATGAAGAAATGCCAACACAAATAGCTACTGCTGCTCATCCGCTCCTCAGTTGTCCTTAAGTCCTGGCCCTGTGATGGCCCTGAGCCACACCGTAGGCTCTGAGGCTGTTGGGACCAACCTGTATAGTCATCAGAGGTGCTTTTTCTGCAGATACTGTGTCACTTCCCTGCCGTGATTTGTGGCAGGGTTTTGGGGAGAAATTTGCACCCTCTATTATTGCCTGATTTCTGTTGTTTATTTTGTCTGTGGTCTATTTAAGCCCATGCATCCACTCATTCCCTCTACCAATATTAAATAGCTTATTCTTCTCCACATTAAACCTAATTGCTACACATTGTCCCAGTTACAATTATATCTTCTTTGGTGCTCCAGGATTGAAACATTAAATCACTTCTGTTTACCTGTCTCAGGAAAGAGAATTTTCAATCCCACTGCCTTATGCTAGAAAGTAAAGGAAATCTGTTTATAATAATTGACTACATAAATATCAGCCTATTTTAAAATGGATTGCACATATTGGGGCACCACAAAGTGTATATGGTATGTCTCTCTCTTTAATCAAGACAATAAGCATCACCAGCAGATGCAATGCAGAAACGTCTGACCCAGCGCGGACCCAAGCTGCTGGCTTCCCAGTGTGCAGCACAACACGGCCGGGATTTAGAAGCAGCCTGGTCCTATCCCTGCAGAGCCACAAGTACCCAAAATCCCAGGGCCAACCCTAGTACGGCTGTGCGCACGCTGCAGGTATGTCCTTTGAAGATCTCTCTTCAACACTGCCCTCAGGAGAGGGTTGGGATTGTCATTCAGCCTTGATACAGGTCCTCCTTGCTCACCTGTCAGCCCTTCCCACTAATGGGGTCATAAGAAGTTGCTGCAGTTCCTTCAAGTGTGACGGTTCCCATGCTATGTAAAGTATTTTTGCATTTTGGTGAAATGGGATGACAGCCTGTCGTTCAGGAAAGGGTGGAGCAGGGAATGCTTAGTGACTGATGTCCTTAATTGCTGCCTCACACCATCGAATAGAATCATAGAATTGTTACGGTTGGAAGAGACCTTTCAGATCATCACGTGAAATCATCCAGGGAGCAACTTTGTGTCGACGATGCAGGGAAGGCATTGGGGTAGCACTGAAGCCACCAGCTTTGTGCTGCAAGCTCCAGGCAGCATTCCTCTGCTAAGCTTAGGCTTTCCGAGGGATGTACAGCACTTGGCTGGGGTGAGGAGTCTTTTGGGATAACAAGGTGAAGGGGACCGGAGTTGGCTCGGCAGGTCCTCGGTCACTTGCCATGCAGTCTGTCTGTGCTTGTTTATCCCCTAGTGGGCAGTCAGTAGCCCATTATATTTTGTCCCACCAACTGCCTGGGTGGGGATTCAGCAGATGCCTTCCCCTACCAGTGGATGCAGCCTCAATGCACAGCCCTCTTGCATATCCTGCTGAACCCAGGAATTTGCATTCTACCAGGAGTGTCCTGCCAGCCCCAGAGCTCCTCGCTGCTCTCCATAAGCCAAAGCCACCTCCCAGAGGGACACAGACATCACCTTCCTGGAGCAGAGTCTAGTTTTTTACCAGGGTGGAGAAGGAACTGTGGGTGGAGCAATCATGGACAGTATCTCCATAGGGAAGGTCAGCTCCTGAGCCTCCTCCATTAGCAAATGACTCACACCCAGCAAGAGGAGTTGTATCTCTTCCAAAACTGTTGAGTTTTTAGGCTTTTTCTCTTATAGCCCTGGACATTTTGTGTCCTTACACATGACTAATCTTTCCTTTGATTTCAACTCAGCTTGTGCCTTTAGTGACACACACTTACAAGTTCCCTCCAGTACCTGGGCATTTTGTGAAAAGGTGTGATTCTTTGGCTTACCTTTAAATAGGCCATGTCTCAATTGTAGAGTGACCTATTGTTGCTGTGCTACAATATCGGGTGGACAGAGGTGCCTGGTCTCTGTTCCCAGAAAGCAGTCATTGCTCTGTGTGTCTTTAACCTCTCCCACTGCCCGAGCTCACGGCCTGCGGACAATGTGCCGTTTGAAATCCAACTGTGAACCCTTCCCCATGGAGTCAAGTTGGTTTTGCAGGCAGTGGTAATGAATACAGCGTGAGCCCCTTTATTCCCCGCGCCCCTCTTCCATTCATCAAGATTTTACGATGCTGCAATCGCAAGCGCCCAGAGCTCCTACCTTCAGCCCCAGATCCAGTTCCTTGAGTGAGCGCTTTATTTCACTGGTGAGGATGTTCATGCGCTCACATTCCTGGAAGGCAACCACAACGTACGGTGTCCTCTCCTCCACCTTTGCCATCAGTTCCGCAATGTTAAACTCATCCATCAATTTCTCTAACATCTCTTCCAGCAGAGCTTTCACCTGTGAACCAAAGGGAAAAGTGCGCGGGATGTTAGTGAGTGACCCACTGGGCTTCCTCAGCTGCTGGCTGCCGGAGCACAGGATGAAAGCTCCATCTGCCAGTTAGTGTCTCCGAAAACAATCAGTGTCAACCGTGCTGGGCATGGCACCTTTCAGAGAGCTTGCCCCATCCTATTAAAATTCAAATGCTTACAAAAGTTCATGTCAGCTGAGAAGCTTTCAAAATGATGGTTTGAAAATGTCACCGTGACATGTAGCAGCCTGCTTGCTTCTTGGGTCTTAAGCCTGTCTTCTTACTTCTCCTAAGGTCAGATTCAATGCAAGAAGACGGATGGGGCTACAGCCTCAGCTCAGCCTTAGGACAACTGAGCTTATGAGATGTTTCTCTGTGGTATATTGGTAGAGAGAGGTGATTACATAAAATTGAATTTTAAGGTGAATTTGGCATTCTGAAATAATAGCGCTGTGGAAGAAAAGCATAATGAAACAAAATTATTTTCTGGTCAACATTACAGCTTGATTTGGAAACAGTGCTTTATGTTTCTAAATAGTAAACAGGGAAAGATCCAACACAACAGGATGTTTCTAGTGCCTAAAAAAAAATAGACGAAAAATTTTCGGATTGACAATGAGTCTGAAGACCCTAATCTTCATGGGATCAGCTTATCTCTCAGGTTTACATGGACCATTAGGCAATTTGGTATGGAAATCTCTCACACAAGGCTTTGCTTCACTTCTGTGCTGGAACCTGAGCAAGACTTCTCTTCATGGGGAGTTTTCAAGAACACACAGTTACAATTCTGCGATCTGATGTGCAAATCCCGGCACGCGGGTGCCAGTGACAGCTGCCAGCCAGAGACAGAGGCAGCCCCGGGTCATTTCATTGCCGTGCCCACCGACATTCATATCTGGGACTCTGTACTCCAATTTCCTCCCATCGCCACTCTTCCAAACCCTCCTCACTCGTGTCAGACGTTATGAAGAGGCGATGATGTGGAGGCTGTTATTGCAACCAGCGAGGGGGCTAAAGCTAAAGCTTGGCTGGAAAAGCTCTTCAGCTTCTATACTGCACCTCAAGTGCAGCACAGAAATAACCTCTAATTTGAAATTCCCCTGCAAATCCCCTTGGCTCTGATTTTTTCACAACAATTACGGCTCATTTTCTGTAATGTAGCCTCAGAAACCTGTGGGAGTAACTGGACTTGTCAGAGTCTCAGGAAAATGACAGGCTCGCAGTTTCCCTGCAAACTCCCGAAAACCATCTCAGACAAACCAGGGGCTGGAAATCCTCAAACGGAGGAGCTAAGAGACAACTCCCTCTCATTCGAGGACCAAGTAAAAGGGATACAGCCGGTGCCAGTTATAGCTCAGATAATGAGAGAGATCACCTCCAGGAGAAAATGAGCTGTGGGAGCATCCCCCCAGGCACCACGCAGTGCCACATCCAGATGGCTTTCTGGCAGCTTTTCTTCTCAGAGAGATCACGAAAGCCACGAGGACCTCTGTGCTCCCCTGACAGTCTTCTGGGCTGTCACCAGGAGTTTGCAGGGTAGCCATGCCCTCTGATACCACTGCTGGATCACTCACTGATAGTTTTGCTTATCTGGCCAAGGAGTTAAACTGTATTTCAATAGCAAAAGGACTGAGAAGGAAGAGGTAATCACATTTGCTATCTTTGAGCATCTCCTTTGGCTTTTCTACCTCTGGATTATTTCCCTCACCCCAAATCCCTGCATAAACTGAAAATTGAACATGCCTAGCACTTCTAAGAGCCCCATAGGCAAAGGCAGTAAGTTCCCCAGCTCCATGCCAAGCCAAAGGAAGCATGTGTGAAACCACAGACTTCATATGAGCTTTCTGTTAGCCATTCATTAATTTGCAAAGCTTGAAACACAGAGCTGGGACCTTAAGACTGCAGAAATAAAAAACTGAGCAAGTGTTGGCTGGTTTCAAATCCTGCTATGAAGGCTTGGGCCAGATTTTAACCATAGAATCGTAGAATCATAGAATGTGCTGGGTTGGAAGGGACCTTTAAAGGCCACCTAGTCCAACCCCCTGCAGTCAGCAGGGACATCTTCAACTAGATCAGGTTGCTCAGAGCCTCATCAAGCCTGGCCTTGAATGTCTCCAGGGATGGGGCCTCCACCCCCTCCCTGGGCAACCTGGGCCAGGGGCTCACCACCCTCAGTGTAAAGAACTTCTTCCTCATGTCTCATCTAAACCTGCCCTGCGCTCGTTTAAACCATTGCCCCTCGTCCTATGGCTACATGCCCTTGCACACAGCCCCTCCCCAGCTTTCCTGTAGGCCCCCTTCAGGTACTGGAAGGCCGCTATAAGGTCTCCCCGGAGCCTTCTCTTCTCCAGGCTGAACCCCCCCAACCCTCTCAGCCTGTCTAATGAGCTTAATGAGCTGTGAGTTTCGAGAGGAAGAGCTGAGAGCAGCCTGGAACATGGGCAAAGTGAAGGAATTCAGCTGGAAATAAGGAATGACAAGGCCCCTGGGAGCTAGCTGGGACCTGGTGGCTGCAGTAAGAGGAGGGCTGAGCTCGGGGTGGCACATCGTACCTGGGAGCCCACTGGTATGCCGGTCACAGCATGGTACACAGAGACCGGTTGCTCAGAGACAGTGGAGGCCCCAGAAGGTTTATTTGCAACACCTTCACAGGATGTTAATGAAGGCTCTGCAGTTCAGGGGGCAATTAAAAGCCACTGTCCTAGTACTGACAATCATATCCTACCATGGTGATGTTCTGCATAATATGAGGCTGGTGGTTTTAGACGCTCGGTTTGTATCCAGCAAAGGCAGTTGTCATTATAATAATCAGTGCTGAGACAAACCTGAGCTAGACAGGACAACTAATGAATGAGACAGGTATCAAAATTCAGCAGCTCCTTCCTCTACCACTCTCACCGTTTCTTCCCTGGTCACCACTCCTCCTTCGCCCATGCTGGTGTCCCGGGGCTGCATCTCCAACATGATGCGGAAAAGCTTCTCCGATGTCTGGGTAAGGAAGCCAATCTCAGCATTGGGATGGAGGCCGTACAGGTAAGGAGACTCCGGAGGCAAGGCATCGTCTATGTACTGCTCAGAGAAATTCAGGGTCAGGTTAGACACGGAGTCCAGGGCCCTTTGCCTGCAGAGTTCACAGCGCTGACCCATACGATTAAGTAAGCACAGGTTGATATAACTCTGCTTGTGGCTGAAACACCAGAGAACTGATGGGAGAAAGGGGTGTACGATTGTTTACAGAACTGCTTCTACTTCTGCTGTGAAAATGTAGTAATTACTGAAGTTTGGCTTGGCTACATATCTCAGGCCCAGACCTTCTCTAGCAATTATCCGCTGTGCATTTCGGCATCAATAGCCTGAAATCTCTTGTGGTAATTTAGCTACCAGTAGTTAAGCTTTATGAACAAAAACAGCCTAATATGCCTATCCCTGCTACCGCATTTGTGTACGGAGAACAGATGAGATCAGTAAGTAGATCAACAAGACCCTTCAGTGTTTCTCATCAAAACTGATGATAGAAGGAGCTTGCATGGGCCATTTTAGCAAACAGTACGTGGATGTAATTTTGCAGGAGCCCCGCTCAAGTCTCAAGCACCAATACAGTTGTTCTATTCATGCATGAACAGAATGAGCCCATGATGAAGTAGCAAATTACCATTAGACTTGGTTCATCCAAGGGAATGCTGAAACGTCTATGGAAACTGAACATAATGGGAAATAACAGGAGGTGTGTTGGAACACTGCAGTCCTGTTCACTGCCTCCTAAAACAGATTATAATGGCAATTATGGAAGACTTTACATTTATGTGTATAAAGAATGCCAGAAAACAAAGAGCTTACCTGATGATAGCCATTATAGTCCATGTTCCCTGGGAGGGGGAATCCTGGAGCAAGGAAAAGTTCTCCCTCCAGCATTTCTGGCTTAATAAATTCTTCCAAATAGGTTTTGCAAAGCCGCCTGTCCCAGTCATCCGTGATGTGACCTCCGTACATAATCTCACCAAAGAGGTAGCGTAAATCATCATATGGGACCTGAAGAACGAAGCAGGAGGGCATGAAGGAGCCAGAGCTCCACCAGGTGTGTGGTTGAGCCGCAGGCTACAGCACTGCGCGCTGGTCTGCACAGCGAGAGCTTCAGCTTCACTATTGCAGTTTTTGAAGTAAACAAACATTCGGTAGTAGTTAAATCCTGCCCAAGGAAAACCGGATCGCAGCACAGATTTCCTGCAGTTTCCCACTGAAATGAAAATTCATTCTAAGCTCTGTTAAACCAAAGATCACTCCGTATTTTCAATGAATAAAAGCCATAGGCACTATGTGCTGTGATTTGTACACTGCTACAGATATAAGTGGCACTGACGCTTCCCTTCTCACCACAAAGGTATACCGAACTGTGAAGTTGTAAAACCAAAGATACCAAGGAAATGGCGTTTAAGGCGACTTCCCAGGAGTTTCAACACAAGCCAGTCTTGTGGTTAAAAGCCACCAAACAGCCCACCTTTGAGCCACCCACCTTTGAGCTGGCCTCCAGGTAATTGTACAGCACGTTCACAGAGATAGTGAGGTCTCCGGTGTTAAAGGGGTAGGGACGGTTCCAGCCTTGGGGGCCAAACTTGCACCTTTCTGCCACCACGGCATGGAAATAGCAGAGGGCAAAGAGGATGCTCTTGAACTCGTTCTCCCGGGAGCACATCTCGAGGGCATCCTGCAGTACAGGAGAGAGGCAAGGCTGCCTAAGTCCCCACTGCCCTCAGTCTCAGTGAACCCCAGCGCCTCCCAAATACACCAAACGTCGGACAGGGGTGAATTGATTTGCCCAGTCAGTTCATTTCTGCACAATACTCACATTCACTGATTTTCTGTGTTAGTGGCTTTGCATTGCAAATTTATAGGCAAATTCTGATGCATGTTTTCTGAATTAATGTTTTCTTTTCCAACTCAAAGTGGCTTTGCACAGGAATACATCCTGACAGCCAAGAAGGGAAGGACACGTGCAAGCACCCAGTGCCCCATGGCTGGCACGTGCCCCACGTCCCACACCGGAGAGATGGAGAGAGGCACCGCACATGGTGAGGGCCAGCGTGCCAGCAGTGGCCCTAAGTCCTGCTGAGGAAGACCAGACCTAGAAGAACTGAAGTCCCTCCTGCCCCTTGGGTAAAAAAGGTTTCCTTGGGGCAGCATTTCCTTGAGCTGCACGGCTGAAGCAGCAGGATTTAGCCCAGAAAGGCTGCTCCCGCTGCCATCACCCTCGGCACAAAGCCAGCCCGGCCGCCTGCTGCAGCAGCACGTTCGCTGACAGCATGACCTTGCGCAGCACACCAAAGCAGGGATGCGAGACGCTGCTAAAAATCCAAGCAGGGGGAGATCAAACACTTGCAAAAAAAATCTAATGCAGCCCTTTAAAGCCAGCATGTCAATGGGCACTTCCTTTCCCAACTTCCAGGTGAGGCTTAAAGTTTGAATATCTACAAAGGAACAGGCAGAATCGTGATGTTGGAGGTGGAGGGGTGGGCGCCTGAGTCACTTAATCAATGAAAATGAAGAAAGGGAACTGGTCTCCAAAGAACCCTGATCGGCGCTGGGCGTGAGGTCTCAGTGGGCGAGTGCCACGGGGAAGCCTGGGCAGCCCTGCCGGCTCCCGGCAGCGTGGGCATCGGTGTTAGGGATGCAGAGCAGCAGGAGGGAGGATGGGTTGGAGCTCTGTGCGTGGCAGGAGGCTGAAGCTCAGCCCTCATGGGGGAAGCTGAACCCCCTTTCTATGGCTGACGCCGGGGGGGTCCTTGCACAGCTCTGCGCTGGCAGGAGCAGCGTGGCTGGGCAGCGGATGCCCTGCCCCGTGGCAGGAACCTGATGGGATCTCCGACGGCCAACAACACCGGTCTCCCCAGGCCTGGGAGATGAACACGTTGGGAAGGGCTTGCCTGCACCTTCACCCATGTCTCTGCAAACCCTCCCGGGGAATATCCTGCACATCCAGGGTACCGTGGCTCCGACCTGCACAGCTGAGTAAGGAGTAGCTACAGCAGCCCCCCCATCCTCTCTCCCCAGGGATAGCCCTTTTAAGTCCACTCTGCTATGTGACAAAGACTACAAAGGGCACCCCTGTGACTTCCCTTCATTATCTTTATTTAAAAAAAAATAGACCTCTAATCAGTCGGTGAGCATAACAGAGCTCCGGGTCTGTGCTTGAAAGGAGGAATCCATTACTCTAAAGTGTGAAAGATGTTGAGTAACTGCACAAGATGAACAAGAACATCCCAAACCCTGTTTTCCCTGCGATTAGACAGCACTCTGTGCTCCCTTCATTATCAGCAACCTGATGAAGAGCTGGTTCAAATATGTGCTGAGCACCTTACCCATTTCAGAAAACGCCCCTGGACTCGGAGTGCAGCTTGTCTGCATGAACACTGAGTAAGAATCCAGCTCAGTCTCATTCGGCCTCTCTATTTAGTTGTGCATTTTTCTTCAGCTACAAAGCAGAACAATATTCCCCACACAGAATAATGGGTCTTCTTTGTAGCTTTCAGTTGAAAGCTAAATTTGAACATCCATTCTGTATAAAGCAGGGAAATGAGGTGTAAAGGGGCCCCACCCACTCGCTCCAGGATTTCTGATAAGAGACGTTTTATAAGACTCCAGCAATTTAGAAAATGCTAATTACTATCTGATTGAAACGAGCAGAAGCAGGATGAAAATGTTACTTGGGGTGAAGGTTCTCCCCTCCCTTGCTCTCCAGGACATTTTCGTGGAGTTCAAGATGATGAATGACAGTAGATAAAAATGGAATAATCTCCCCTGACTACCGGCATTAATCCTGGCGGGGTGGCTCCCTGCCTCACCTGCTCAGCACCGCGAGCTTCTGCGCTCGAGACTCCCCCCGTCCCCATGTCTAACTGCAAAAATACTTATGAGCTGCCCCCATTTCTCTGCCCCACAGACCAGCGCTTGGGGTCCACAACAGGCTGGAGTTGCTTCTGCCTGGTCCCAAGCAACAAGAGACTGTATGGAGAGAAACGAAAGCAATCCTGCGAGGTTTGCACTGTGTGTTCCTGGCACAGCCATTGGCAGAATGGAGAGGCCGCAGGGCTAGTGACCTAAAGGGCAGGCCAAAGGGTGAAAGTACCTTCAGGCCCTTCTGGTTGCTCTGTGTTTAAATGCCAGGGTCTGGCTGCGAGAGCTCGGCGTGCCAAGGTAACAGCAATGTGTGGATGAGGGTAATGAGCAGGGCAGCAGAAGGCAACGGTCTGTGTCTCTAGGACAGCTATCATCATAAACGCGAGCGGTTAGCCCTTGGCCTTTTGTGTCATGCGGAAAAGAGGGTCAGCAGGAGCACAGCCACCTCCAGCAGTGAGACAGGCCAGGCTCCAGCACGTCCCGACACGGGGCTGCTCCCCCGGAGCCGCCGGCACTGCATCCCTGCCCCGAGCCGCCAGCACCCGCCTGCCCCGCCATGCCCAGGGCTGAGGAGGGAGGCCACAAAGCAGGCTCATCTAATCACCGCGTCATGACGTCTCTAACATTGAGCCACACCCTCTGCGGCATTAGGAAAAGAATATTCCCTGTCATTTCCACACACTTTGCTTTTGTGTCCCCTGCAGAAAAGCCTCGGCTGCAGTTCCAGCAGCAAGAGCGGGGATGGCGGCTGCTGTAATGGGAATGTGTGTGCGTGGTCACTGTGCAATAAAAGCAAGGACCAACCCGCCATCAGCTATTCTTCTTGTGGGCCAGCAATTCTCAAGACGGCCTACTTTACCCTTGTCTGGCAAAGCAAGTCCTCCCTGCGGGGAGACTTCAGCTCTAATTTGCAGCACTTCTGATGTCAGCAAGGTTTTGAGCTGAATGGCCTTTGGGCACAAAACACCAAGCCCCCCTACGCCGCTCTGAGGAGTGACATGGGATGTCACCATATCAGCAGTTGTGAACCTCTAACCCCGGTTAAACAGCAGGGCAAAAAAGCAAGGTTTAACCTGCTCGCTTCTCCATGTCTTTGGGTATTAGATGTAATATGTCACTCACCCACCCAAAAAAGGAGTGACACAGACACAGAAATCGAGTTGAAACATGACAAAAGTCTCCCAAATGCTGCATTCACAAGTTGGATTCTGTAACAAAATAGCCTTTCTAAGGTCATACCTTGGTGAGAAAATGATTAAACTGGGCAAAACTCTGCTATCCTGTGATCTTCTGCAAGAAAGAGGCCATTCAGGATTATCTGAGTCCTCTCTTGGGAAAATCACAGAATCACAGGATCACCTGGGTTGGAAGGGACCTTTCAGATCATCGAGTTCAACCATCAACCTAACACTGCCAAAGCCACCACTAACCCACGTCCCTTAGCGCCATATCTACCCATCTTTTAAATACCCCCAGGGATAGTGACTCCACCACTTCCCTGGGCAGCCTGTTCTAATGCTTGACAACCCTTTTGGTGAAGAAAACAGAATCATAAAATCGAGAGATCTGTGCCCAGCTCTTGGAAAAGAGAGGGGGGGGTTGCTGTATCCAGAGCCTAGCCGGTGCCAAGGGACTCGCACACCCAGGAGCAGCAATGCCCACACACATCACACCTACGTGGGGCTTCTGAGCTGACCTGTTGGCCAGTCGCCAGCACAAGCCCCACTGCCCTCCTACCTGGTTGAAGTTGTCGAGGGCTTTGTGCAGGTTGGCATGCATCCCAGTTGGGGCCTCGTTGGTGATTTTGATGGAGTTCTCCAGGATGCCCTGGGGAATGATGTGGCTGTCAGGGGAGGGTGCCGGCTCCGCGCTAATGAAGACACGGAAATCCTGGTGGCTGCCCTCACTGTGCTGCTCCAGCTTCTTCTCCAGAGAACTCAGCCACTTGGCCACCAGGTGGATGTTCTGGCAGGGACAAAAAGGACATCAATTGCCCCCACATTTAAACCCGCGCTGAGCAGGCACCGAATCCATCACACCAATGAAGGGCACCCACCAAGGCTACGCTCTACAAGTTGGTACTTGCCCCTGTAGTCCCCGTGTGTAATTCACAGCCCCGAATACGCTATCACTTCAAGTACACTTTTAAACTCAAAATAATCAATATAAATCACCAGCAATGAAGCCGCTATTGGGTTGTTTGGGTTCTCGGTGACGATAACTCTCCTTGTTCCAGTAATGCATGGCTGATGATGGAGAGTTATTTCCCCAGATCTACCAAGCTCAAATGAAAATGTTTGTTCATTTTTAAACAGAATAACAGTGAGAACCGTCAATATCAGTTACTGGGAAAAAAATGAAGCAGGTGGTTTTATAAAGACCTTTAACATAAAATATTTATTTATTCATGCAACTAATTCAAAATATCTGTCAGAAAATTAAGCAGTATTATGCAGATACGATGAAATGGATGAAGACATGCCTCAAGTTTTTCAGCTAGTCCTACACAATGTTGTAGTTTCCAGGCAAGAAAATAGCCTTTTTTAAAATGTTAGGAACTGGGCAGGTCACACACAGCAGGGATTTGTGGGCTAAAACTACCTTCATTTTAAAGGAGGTGTGCAATCCAAGCTGACTGTGCGAGCAGGCACTCTGTGAGGTGATTTATTCCATCCAAAGACAGGACAAGGAATTTGCTAAACTTAAATTAAATGAAGCCGCCAAAAAGATAAACTGCTTGGAGATGGCAAGGAAATTACATAAAGGAACCATATTAGAGGCTTAGAATAAATATATATCACCTATAAAAAGGACCAGAAAGGAGCTCTCGTGGTTAAATAGCAGAGTAATGGAGACTATTAGGAGTAAAATGACATTCTTCATAAAGTGGAAATTGTGTCCAAATGAGAAAAACAGAAAACAGCACAAAATCCAGTCATGGTAAGGCCAAAAAAGGTTTTAAGAAGCAATATTCTGAAAACCATAAAAACTACTAATAAAGCCTTTTCCAGGAGCCAGAAACCTACCAGAGAGCCTATAAAACTACAGGATGATCAAGGTGTACAGGGAGTGCCAAGAAAGGCAAGGCCACCACAAACCAGCTCATATTTGCAAGAATATTCACTGCAGAGCTTTGGAAGGGTCTCACTGTCACAGCCTGGGTTACGTGGTGGCATCACTCAAACGCTGAGGCTGGAGACGCCTCTGGAGATCATCCATCCAACCCTCCTTCCATCCAACCCTCCTGCTCAAAGCAGGGTCCGCTAGAGCAGGCTGCTAATTGCATCCTGTTGGGTTTTTTGATATCTCCATGGATGAAGCCTCCACAACCTGTCTGGGCAACCTGTGCCAGTGTTCAACCACTCTCACAGTGAAGAATGGAATAGAATTAGAATTAGAATAGAATAGAATAGAATAGAATAGAATAGAATAGAATAGAATAGAATAATTATGTTTAAGGGAAACCTGTATTTCAGTTTGTGCCCATTACCTCTTGCCCTTTCACTGGGCACCAGTATGAAGAGTCCGGCTCCATATTCTGTACTCCCCCTGCCACTAGGTATTTAAACACACTGATAACCCCCCTAAGCTATTGCTTTTTGAGGTTAAATAATCCCAGCTCTCTCAGCCTCTCCTCATACGACAGATGCTCCAGTCCCTTAATCATTGGAAAGACTCTTAAACTGAAGCAGCAGATGAAGAGTTTTTTCTGAAAAATTGATAAACAAATAATAACAATTTACTAGGACCAGATGGCATCCACCCTAAAGAAACTCAGATATGGAAGTGCTGCGTTACTCCTCGGCACACACCAGGCAGACTGGCAGGGGTCTAACAGACCATGAATCAACACACAAACAGTGTGAGTTCGCGAAAAGCAGGAATCTAAAATTTCTAACCCATTTTAGATAGCTAACAGGGGGATACCCAAAACTGAGCTTGTCACCATAAACTCCTTTTGCAGTTGCTAGAAAGGTGAGCTCCAGCAGGTATCACCCCGGAGTTGCCTCCACAACACCAGTGTGTCTCCGTGCTCGGATTTTCATCAGTATCAGCTATTTATCTTTCAGTTATCAGTATTATTGCAGGCTACAAACCAGTTAAGACAGAGGGAACAGGGGGTGGGAAGCTACTGATGGAGTTTGAGCTGCTCACCATATTCAAAAACCACCTGAAGGAGCAAATGATTAGTGAGCTGACAAAATCAGTCATAAGACAAAGTAATTTCAAGTACTGAAAATAAAACCCAGTGGAAAAGAAGTGCAAAAGTCTGCCATCATTCTAAGTGACTGGCAATGATATGGCAGGAGAAATTCGGTGTTGATGGATGCAAAGTAATGCACACGGAAAAACAACCCTAGCTATAGACATAAACACTGATGGGTTCAGAATTGGCTATTACCACTCAGGGAAGAGATCTTGGAGTCCTCGTGGTTATTTCCTGCAAATAACAGTTCAATGCTTAACAATGTGAAAGCAATCAAATGTCAGCAAAGGAACAGAGAATAAAACTGCAAACATTATTATGCCACTCCATAAATCCATGCTGGGCCTTCCTCTTGAAAACAATACCCAGTTTTCACTTCTCTACCCCCCAAAAGCATACAGCTTCCACACAGGGAGGCACTGAATTGCTATGGACTCCCCAGTTTGGACAGAGGAGATCGGGGTGGAGGGAGTGAGTGAAGAACAAGAATGGAGGGACGAACAGCGCAGGCTGCAAAAAGAGTAAGTGGAAATACATTTTCATATGACACGTAACTAAACTGTGAGTTCATTGGCTCAGGGGTTTATGGCAGATGAGAGAATCACGGAATGAAACTGAGCTTAGATCCACAGAGAGAAACACCCCTGCACATGTGCACTGCTGATACCAGCTGGGAGCTGGGCTGGCAGCGCTTGGGGCTGCCCCAGTTCGGTGCCCTCACAGACTGGTGCCACACAGGAACACCGAGGGAGCTCCCTCACGAGACCACAGAAACCCTCTGCTGGCTTTTCAGTGGGAGGTTTCAGGTGCCTCTCATGAGCTACTTACGGAGAGATCCCAGCCAGGGTTGGTGAAGAGGATGAACAGTTGCAGAAAAGGAAAAGCCGAGGTCCCGTCCTGGTTTCAGCTAGGAAAGAGTTAATTTTTCTTTCTAGTGATTGCTGTGAAGGAACATCAAAAATACCTGTTGGGTTTAGTTCTTGCCAAGTGATGTTTACATTTTTCAAGGACTTTTTTTTCCAGCTTCCCATAGAAGAATAGACAGAAGGATGGAATCACCAATGAAATATTCACAGAATCACAGAATTGTCTAGGTTGGAAGGGACTTTTCGGATCATCAAGTCCAACCATCAACCTGACACTGACAAAACCCATCACTAAGCCATGTCGTCAAGCACCACATCTACCTGTCTTTTAAATACCTCCAGGGATGATGATTCCACCACTTCCCTGGGCAGCCTGTTCCAGCATAGACCTCAGGTTCAGGATATAATTGGAGGTAAACCAGGCGGTGGGAATCCGCTGTCACTGCTTGGGATGGCACCAGTTCACTGGGCAGTGAGTGTGACCCATGTCATTACTGCTATAGTTATCGTTGTTATTATTAGTGTTATTTTCCCTTTTCTGATATTGTTCTATTAAAGTCTCTTTATCTCAACCCTTGAGTTTTTTTCCTTTCCCCTCCTTTTCTCCCTCTTCTCCCTGGTGGGGGAAGGGGGGTGAGTGAGCGGCTGCGTGGTGGGGGTTAAACCCCGACAGGTCCTTCAGGCGTGGGGTGGGACAGCACGGGGGGTGCTCCCACGGACTATGAGCACCATGTGCAAATGCTGGAGGGACGGGTCAGCACTCAGAGATGGACCGAGAGCAGGAAGGATGGGATGGTAATACATCTCTCCAGAGGAGCTGGGATGCCTCAGGAGAGAAGAGACGACAAACTCAGTCACATCCATGAACAGCCCCCTTTGCACATCAGTGACCGTCCGTGCACATTGCCGTGTCCTTGCCAAATCCTGGGTGCAAAAATCAGTGTCACCTCTCACTTCTGTAGAGGGATCCTGTTAAGGATTGGTATGCTTACGTTTGGTATCTCAACTATACTTTTTTTTTTCCCTATTTATCTATGCAGTTATCATGGTGAAGGCTGACCCTAACAGCGCCAGCAACATACGTAGATCTGAGTCTTGGCTCTGCAAGCAATGCCATCCAGCCTCTACAGGCAGCTGGACAAGCAGGCACGTGTATCTCCTTCAGAGAAACTCCCCTCTCAAGTGTCACAAAGCAAGAGCTCTAGTCCATTCTGGGTTGCACAAGCACAACTTCAGTACAAGTTGCCTTCACAAGGGCTTCGTGCCTCTGGATCTGTACCAGTTTTCATGGGTATGGGATATGGGCATGACTGAGCACAGATGTCTGCAGCTGAACTAGTCATCCCACCGGAGAGTCATGGAGAAGGTAGGTCACCTTATCCTAAGAGATGTGTGCAGTACATCCAATGGATCACTCTGGTGAAAGTGCCCAGCCCTCCTCTGGACTGGAAAAGAGGCAGCAGTGACTGGGCCAGATGGAGCTGTTTCTATTGCAGGCACCCGAAGTTAAAGGGGATGAGCGGTGCTTTCAGAAGCACCACCAGCAATGCAGGAGATGCGTTATGCTCACTGGCTTCAGGAGTATCAGAAGATAACACAGCAACTGCAACTGCGTTTTCAGGACTGTAATGTCTTTTAAAAATGTGCACTTAACTATTTCCGTTTTCTTACCCTCTATGGGGCTGGGTACAAAGTGTACCAAGAACTCAGGAAAAGCTCCTGTGCTTCTGTCTCCTTGCCCAAGACCTCTATATTTTAGATGTAAATACCATCTTTTCTGCTGCTTGGTAACTTCAATATTGCCCTCTTCTACACAACATTTTATGGGGCTGTCTTCATGCTCGAAGTCAAATGAATTGCTAGATGACTCCTGCCAGAGGTCGAGCCTCCATCTCTGAGACGGCAGCTGCTTCAGAAACATGAGTGATGAGAATTATTCTCTGGGGAAGCCACGGACACCTTGCACCCTCCAGTCCTGTTGCCCCAAATCTGATTCACGTGGCTGGGAACAACATTGCTTATTTAGAACTGCATAAATTCAGTCTCCTTCCCTGAAAGGATTTAGGGTTGTGCTCACATTACATGGGTGAAATGCAGTTTGGGGGTGGGGGAGGCAAGGAGGAGATGCCTGAGCAAAGGACTCATGTTCTGGGGAAGAGTTGCTGTCGTAAACAATGACTGTGTGAAGAGCAGCAGCTGAAATGCAATTATAGCTGACTGCTAATGCACCGGTGCTTGCCTGATGCATTTAGGGTTTCAAGAGATGAGGTAATCCCCAGGGTCCATGCAAACAACTCACTCCAAAAGCACAAGTCCCATAATAAAGTAGGAGTGGACTGAAACCTGTAACCAAAGTGTTTCATACAGCCCCAGAGATTTAGCAATAGAAGGGAAAAGATCAACAGAACAGCAAAAGAAAAATTGTGCATTAAGTATCAGTTTCATCATAGACTACATACCTGACCTATAAGTATTTTCATCTTTAATTGGTAGGTTCTTCCTACATCTGCTTTTGTGGTGTTAGAGGGCTGAAAAATAACTGCTTTTGCTTGTGTTGACGTGACACCTATGATCATCATTTGTCAGTATCACTGCCTTCTAACAGCTGACTTAGGGAATATTTCTAATCTAATGATAATTGAGTGCATTTATATACTACCCTTTTCTGATAGAAGGGATGGAAAAGAGGAATATATGCAGCAAAACATGGGTTGGTACTAAGAATTCATGACTTGATCAAATGAATATGTCTGCAAAAAACAGAGGGAGGTGGTGTAGAGGGGACTTGCAGGTTTGAAGGAAACTTTGCAAATTAATTCTCAGCAGCCAGATAACACAACTTGACAGAACATGACTAATGACTACATAGGCGGTCATAATAATTGAATGTTATGTCAATTATCAATAACGACATAACACAGACAATGCTGCATTAACACCAATCACAGCTGAGCTACACGTTCATCGAAGAACCGCCGCCTCTTGCTTGTTTTGAAACCAATTTCATGGGCTACCTCTAGACCTTATTCAGGAGCAAGAGGGGATAATCCAGCCTGCCCACCTTCCTTTGGTTCAGGGCTTCCATGCGTTCCCAGTACTATCTCCCTACGCCACACCAGACAGTTACACTGCATCAGTTTTATGTCCTCCTCATTCTGTAAGACCCCCTGAAGACATTTACCCAGGACACAGCGAGGCAATTCATTGCTCTATTATATTTTTTCTCAGCCAGATTCCGAAGTCTGTGAAAGAGCTGCTGTGCAAGGGTAAAAGACAACCCCCAGCATCTCTGCTTTTTCACAGTTCACGTCTAGGTCTGTGCTGCAGGCAGCAATAGGCAACGGTCTCAAATTCATTACTTTGCTTTATGAACGGAGGGTGGGGGCCAAATCCTGCTGAAAAGCAAACTGCTGAAAAGAAGACAAAAAAGAAAACTGAAACATCTTCCCATGCACGCTGCCCCTTACCACAGCACCTTGCCCTGTGCTATTTCCCCACTTTGTGGAACGGAGTAGGAGCGATGGAGGATGAGGGTCTGCGGCAAGCGCTGGGCTGGGGCCTACGGGCCGGAACATGGGAGCACCAGAGGCTTTTCTGTGGGAATTCACTTCCAAGCACCTCTGTGTGTTTGTACTTCACAAAGCAGAACATATATCACAGGATGCAAGTGTTGCTATGGTAACCATCAGAAATAGCACCACATATATATATATATAAACCAGCACACACTCCACAACTCACTCCCTTTGCTGATAGCAACTGGAGACCCTTCACATTTCTGAAAGTGGCTCTCTCCTTCATGCCTTATCACAAATCACCTCTTGGAGCAATGAGAATTAGTTGTTTTTACAAAGTTTCATTCTCTTGCGAGACGCTCTCAGAAAATAGTCTCTGCTTTTACAGTAAATCTGAAAGCTAGGCTTCACGGTCCAGAGACAGCCCGACACTTTAATACATGTTGGGGTATAAAAAGGGAGAGGGAGGGGGGCACTGCAGAGAGTCTCTTCTCTTGGCCATGCTTACTGTCAATGTTAGCGTGAGGTTTCATCACATGAGAAGATGCCACACACGCTCAGGAATGGCTCCACAGAATCACAGAACGGTAGGGGGTGGCAGGGACCTCTGGAGATCACCCAGTCCAACCCCCTGCCAGAGCAGGGCCACCCAGAGCAGGTGGCACAGGAACGCGTCCAGGCGGGTTCTGAATGTCTCCAGAGACGGAGACTCCACCACCTCTCTGGGCAGCCTGGGCCAGGGCTCTGCCACCCTCACAGGAAAGAAGTTCCTCCTCATGTTGAGATGGAACTTCCCATGCTCAAGTTTGTGCCCGTTGCCCCTTGTCCTGTCCCTGGGCACCACTGAAAAGAGCCTGGCCCCATCTTCCTGACACACACCCTTTAGATATTGATGATCACTGATGAGATCCCCTCTCAGTCTTCTCTTCCCCAGGCCAAACAGCCCCAGGGCTCTCAACCTTTCCTCAGCAGAGAGATGCTCCAGGCCCTTGACCACCCTTCCACAGCCAGCCCTGTGACCACGTGAATGCTACAGGACTCAGAGACCACAAGAGATAAGCACAGACCCTGCTACCAACACCTGCTCATACATCTAAGAGACCAAGCTACTTCTGAGCAACAAGCTTGCTGTTGCACATTGTGGAGAAAGGCAATTGCAGAGCTCTGGAAGGACCAGGGAAGTTTTACCCAGTCTCTGGCCTGTGCTTTCCCCCAGCTGAGAAATTACAGCATCCAGTTTACCAAGGTTGCCCCACTTGGCGGGCAGTGAGGGCTGCATCCCATTCTCACCTATGTGAAGTGCTTGGATTTCAGCAGTAGCACCCTGAGGCTTTTTCAGACCTCACTCCATGGTCACATGTGACAAGGAAGAACAGTTTGATCCTTGCAGAGTCGGCGCTATCTGATTCCTCCCTGAAGCCCTTAACCCCCACCGAGCCTCTCCACACACAGTCGGGGGGAGGACCACAGCACGTAAGAGCAAGTGCGATTCGTTTGTTGTCCTTCAGCCTCGCCTCTGAACATGCTGTCTGTTCCTCTTGTGTTGCTGGGCCCTCTGAAGTTCCTCATCATCTCACCTGAGCTGGGCCAAACTAAGTAGCTCTGTCATCTACAGTGTCACTTCTCCGCTCGCCACCTTAGCCACTAAGAGCGTGATGGCACCACTGCTTTTTGCTGCATTAAAAACTACGCATCTACTCCTATCCTCTCCTTGTGGATGTGTCTCCTCCACAATTTGCAGTGTGATTTCACCAATACAGACACAGGAGCAGCTCTGGTCTAGTTATATAGGTACTGGCAATGCTGAGTCGAGTCAGTACAAGCATCAGAGGGGCCTTTACACCTCTATGAGCACTCAGGATCTTGGCTGGCCACCACTGGCCCCATACTAATGCTGTGCTGTACTAACTTCACTGCTCTCAGGATTTGTATATACCCACATTTGCTGCAGTCCTTTCTCAAATTAGAACCTAGCCCTCTTCTACTAGAAAGTGTGCAAAAATAGGCTGTTCTACGACCCTTTCACTGGTCAAGGTACCCAGAAGGCAGATGCAAGTGGAGAAAGGGCACAGAAGACAAAACCCAAAGTGGGCTGGTCTGAAATCTTCACAGCACTTCCAGGATATCAGCAAGCACCTGATTGTTTTAAAGACAATTTTTGGAATTAAGTACAATATATTTTGTGTGTTCTTTTAGCACAGACTTGCCTTAATGTTGATGACAGTAAAAGAAACGTGCTTAGGACTATTCCTGGGCTAATTTGTTCACAATTGCCCCTTCCTACACTATTGACCTGTTTTACACTCCAAAATACGATGGGTAATATATGAGATGTCTATTGGAATGATCCTTGGCCTATCCTCACTCCTGAACTGTCAAGGAGAGAGGCAGACCTCTTCATCCAACACCAGGGGCAGAATCTGCTGACAATGAGACAGGACCGACAGCTGAGTTCCAGCCCCCGAAATGTCTCCTGGCACTGTTTAACTGACAAGTACGGACATCGCCTCGGGATGATGGCAGAGAGGAAGGAAAAATTCAGGTGCAAAGACAAATACAAGAAAAGAGTACATGGGGACTGAATGAGTGAACAGAGCATGATGAGGGTCTAATGAGAGACTGGTAGGACCCAGGAGAAACAGAAGGTCAGCTGGACTCAGCAGTCCCTGGTCAGACAGGAGAGGGCATTCAGGGGAAAGATTATGGCATGATATTGCCTCTTCTGAAGAGGTGCATTGAAACCTTTTCTGCAATGGCAACTGCTAGCTTAGGTTTCTCTCTGGCCTCTTCTTTCTTTTGACCCAATATGACAACAGAAAAACTGGCATCACACGGATCCACTTGTATTTGTACAGAATCTGACACAATTTAAGGCTTAGGAAGGCATTTGAGTTTGTCCTCATTTCTTCTCCAATCAATCCAGCGCTTCATCCTTTGCTCGAACCCCACAGTCCAGAGTTGAGATCTGGACCTCAGCCCAAATGCAGCCATCAGCGCTATGGGAAACCGCTGGGATTTGCCAGGACAGAGGGCAAACGAGCACGAACTACAGAAAATCTGACTGACCTGAACTCCCCTAAGTTTTAAAGACAATGTTGGAGCTTAACTTAGCAAGTTTCACTACATAAAATATAAAGATATAAAGGTAGGTAGTGATGAGCAGGTGAAATGCACAGCAAAGGACAATTGCTTGATTAATCTCAAGAAATGGAGGAAAATAATCTCTATTTTCAGGAGGACTCTATTACACTTGTGTTTTAACCCAAAATATGTCCTGAGACAGAGGTTTCCAGGACAGTTGTACAACAAAACTGGGACTGCAGTAGTTACAAATGTACTGAAAGCCCAACAGAAACTTAATTCCATCCCAGATCAATATTTGGATTACTTGCTGGTTTGTAAGCGGATTTGCAATTGGAAAAACCTGGCTGTTGTGACATGAGGCAGGAAGGAAAACAGCTGTCTGAAATCCAATACCTTTCTCCATCAGAGAATTTGTCTAAAAATCATGAAAGAGAACTGGAGGTGGAGTGGGTATTTCTCCTTTTATATATATCTAGGAACAAAAAGATACTGTGGCTGGAAAGAAAATTAGTCTCTTTACTGAAGCAGAGGCTTAGTGCCAAATGCTTATGTGTGCCTTGAACGGACAATACATCTCATACAGGACAATAGATCTCTTTTGCTTGTAGCTAGGACCAGTTGTGGAGCGCACAGAAAAAGGCTCCATTGTATTTATGATGCAGTACGAAGGGCTCTGCCACAGCCTGAATCTCATACAGTTTTGCTCTATGAACTCACTCTTATTCAATTTAGCACATGAACCTGACTCAGTGAAGCAACAACCTATGAAAATGGAAAGACGCTCAAGAATTAAATTAACTTGATCGCAAAGAGAGGGAAGTGACATTTTGGCTAATGGATGAAGACTACAATTAAATTGGGAATATCTAATGTCTGAACTTTTCCCTGCATCAGTTCATTCAGACGTGCATCTGTAAGCATGTAAACAAATTTCCCTCTTTCTTTGCTATTAGGCTGATAAACATCATTTGGTGATTGTGATGGTCCCTGTTTTAGCAAAAAGCTTTCAAGTAGGCCCAGAGAGGGAAACCGAGCAGACACAGTTTATACTAGCTCATAGCTTAGTGCTCCCTGATGTGCAAAGCTCTTTCCTCCCTACACGAGGGAGACTACAGGCATCAGAGAAACCATATTCATGGCTAACTCAGTAGTGGGAAAGCAGAGACCACAGAATCACTGAGGCTGGAGACACCTCTGGGGATTTTTCTAAGCTCAAAGCAGGGTCAGGTAGAGCAGGTTGTTCAGGACCATGCTCAGCTGGGCTTTGGATATTTCCAAGGATGGAGACTCCACAAACTCTCTGGGAAACTTCTTCCAGTGTTTGGGCACCTGCACAGTAAAAAACATTGTAATTACAGTTAAGTGGAGTTTCATGAGTTTCAAGCTAGAATCATAGAATCATAGAATGTGTTGGGTTGGAAGGGACCTCTAAAGGCCACCTAGTCCAACCCCCCTGCAGTCAGCAGGGACATCTTCAACTAGATCAGGTTGCTCAGAGCCTCATCAAGCCTGGCCTTGAATGTCTCCAGGCATGGGGCCTCCACCCCCTCTCTGGGCAACCTGGGCCAGTGTCTCACCACCCTCAGCGTAAAGAACTTCTTCCTCATGTCTCATCTAAACCTGCCCTGCTCTAGTTTAAAACCATTGCCCCTCGTCCTATGGCTACATGCCCTTGCAAACAGCCCCTCCCCAGCTTTCCTGTAGGCCCCCTTCAGGTACTGGAAGGCTGCTATAAGGTCTCCCCGGAGCCTTCTCTTCTCCAGGCTGAACAACCCCAACTCTCTCAGCCTGTCCTCACAGCAGAGGGGCTCCAGCCCTCAAATCATCTTTGTGGCCCTCCTCTGGACTCGCTCCAACAGCTCCATGTCCTTCTTGTTCTGAGGGCTCCAGAGCTGGACACAGTACTCCAGGTGGGGTCTCATGAGAGCAGAGTAGTAGTTGTCCCCATCTCCCCTTCGCCTGTCACTAGACTCCACTGAGAAGAGTTTAGCCTTTACTCCCTACCATCAAGTGTTGATGATTGATAAAACCCCCAAGTCGTCTCTTCCTGAGGCTGAACAATCCCCAGCACTGGACCCAGCATGCCAGATGTGTCTCACTAGAGCTAAGCAGACTGAAGGTCCACCTCTCTGACCTGCCAGCAATGCTCTTCCTAATGCAACCCCGGACACGGGTGACCTCCCTTGCTGCGAGGGCACACTGCTGGCTCATGTTCAGCTTGCCGTGCACTGGGAGTCCCAAGTCCTTTTCCTGCATATGTGCTTTCCAAGCAGATGGTTCCCAGCGTGTACAGCTGCATGGGGTTATTCCTCCTCATGTGCAGGACTTGACTTTTCTTTTTATTGGATATCATGGAAATTCCTTCCAGTCCAATTCTCCAGCCTGTCCATGTCCCTCTGAATGGCAGGACACCCATCTAGTCTATCAATCACTTCTCAACACTTTTACGCTACCTGCAAACTTGCTGAGGGTGCACTCTGTCCCACCTTCCAGGTCATTAAGGAAGGTGTTTAACAGTACAGGACCCAGTACAAACTCCTGGGGTATACCACCACTGAATGGCCTCCAGATGGTCTTCATGCTGATGATCAACCATTCTTGAGCTTGGAGGAAGTGATCCCTGAATACCAACGAGCTCTCCTGGACCCCTCTTATTTCCAGGACCATGTCCCACAGGATTCTTCCAAGCAGATCCCTGAAATGGCCAAAGCCTGCCCTCCTGAAATCCAGGCTTGTGATCTTCCTTTTTGCTTTGTTTCCTCCTCTCAGGATCCTAAACTCCTTCATCTCATGGTCACTGCAGATAAGCTGCTCCTGACCTACACATCATCAACCAGTTTTCCTTGTTTGTGCGCATCAGGTCCAGCAAAGAATCTCCCCTCACCAGATCCTCAATCACCTGTGCAAGGACTTTGTCATCAATGCACTCCAGAAACCTTCTGGATTGCCTGTGCCCTGCTGTGTTATCCCACCAGGAGATACTAGAGTGGTTGAAGCCCCACCATGGCCTGTGAAAGTGAGTCTTCCTTGAGTTGTCTGAATGCAGCCTCATCTGCTTCCTCTTCCTGACCAGTGGTGTGTTGCAGAAACCCAGTACAACCTCAGCCAGATGATCTGCCAACTAATCCTGACCCACAAGCTCTCAGCTGGCTCCTCGCCCGTGCCCAGGCAGAGACCCAGGCGTTCTTGCTGCACTACGTGCGTGGAACACTCAGTCAGGTGAGCTATCCCAGCACATCTCTGGGATCCCAATGAGACTGCAGTCCTACAACACATGCAGATCTGCAGTTCCTCCTGTCTGTTCCCCATGCTGTGTGTGAGACGCTGAAGATGCCCTCCGTGCAGTTGGATGTGACCCCTACCAAGGCAAACAGGAATGTGCGAGAAGACAGGCTCTCCACATGGATGCCATGGGCAGGAGACTTCTTCCCCCAGGCTTCATCTGTCAGAACATTTATAGACTCAGTTGGTCATCTCTGCTTCCTATAGCGCGCCCAGAGAGAAGAACAGAAGATCCTTCAGCAGAGACCCTTCCTAACTAGGACTGGAGGTGAGATTAATCATTCTTTCAGTGCCCTCAATTACTCACAGGAACCCAGTTTACAACAGGCACATCTTATAAACCGGGTTTATTCTGTTCTCACCTTGCTTAATGTTTGCATGATCTCCCATGAATTCCCACATTGGTATTACCTATCTTCATTCAGTTAAAGCAGCAGACACTATGATGTGAAGTGCCTACAAAATCAGGACCGGAGGATAGACAGGAAATAAGAAATAGCATCCAAGTCCTCACCCATAAATTTGTTTAACACCCTCTTAAGAACATTTAGGGCTCTGCCACCACACCTTGGGAAGCCTGTTCTGGACCTTCACTGCTCAGACAGCCAAAGTTCATACTGCTGTTTTCATTGCAGGAATGTCTCCTGCCTGAAGCCGCTCTTTTTCTCTTTGCTGTTAGTCCTGAGCACATCCTTCCACCGTTCTATTAAATTGCATCCCATTCCAACAACTCCAGACTTACAGGCTGTCCAGTCTTCCCGTATCACATTTTGATCTTCTCTATCGATGACCCCTCTCAGTAATGTGTCAGTGCAAACCCATTAATACATACTCATTTTTTTAAGCCCAAGTCGTGTCTAAAGTAAGACTGGCCCCATGACTGTTCCTCAGGGGTTCTGCGAGCAACATTCAACTTCTGCAGCTTCCCTAATACATTCCCATGTGGCACCATCTCTGCAGCTCTACTGCAGTCCACATCGATTGGAGCTGCTGCATTTCCTCTAAAACTTCAGTTACCTTCACAGTGCAAAGTATCCAATAGACCTGATCCATCTTTAGTAAATTCTTATTACATTTGATGTGTTTACCTACAGTTCTTTACTTACTTTGTCCTTCAAAGTTTGTTCTGAAACTTTGCCTACTGTTGAGTTTGCTCCAATAATTTTCCATTGTTTTAAATACAGATGCGAAAGAATCTGTTAATTGCTAGTCAGATGGCACGCTCTGATTTGACAGATTCATTACAAAGACTTGCAATGGACTTGAAGTTTCTCCTACCAGAGCTTTAATATTCTGGGATACAGATTATCTGGCCCTCTGAGCTGAGCACATCATGCTCTTTGATCTGATTTTCCTCCTATTTTTAATAAATCTTGTTTTCAAGAAAAGTTGGTTTGTGTGGGTGTTTCAAACAGTCAGCCCTCAAGGACAACACGTCTTTCAATCTTGGAATAGAGCTGGCACCGAGACTCTCACCGCCAAAATATTCCAGGAAGGGACCAGGGAAACACAATGAGCAATTTGGGAAGACGCTGTTCCTGGAATGGCGCAGCCCTGTCTGCTGGGCCTGCTGGCAGCAGGATTCATCTTCCAACACAGCTGTGCAATGGGACGTAAGAGATTATTCAACTGTATGTGGGGTTTTTACACAAGGCGGAAAGATCTTCATCATAGGAAGCTTCCGTCCAATGTCAGCTGCAGAGTGCTGAACCCTGCTGCACCCTCAGACCATCTCCTACCTGTGGGACTTGCCTGCTTCCAACCTTCAAGGCTACAGAACTTGCCATGACTGGCAAACTGGCAATTAGCTCTATCTCCACTTTAAAATTGAATGCTACCCTTTCAAATGCATGCAAGGCTATGGAGAGGAAGGTGGTGCCTTGGGCCTGTGTGAAACCTTGTGGGTGTGCAACACCGAGCTCCTACAGCCCTGTGATCCCCCGCCATCCTGTCCTAGTATAACGTCCTAGTTTAGACAACTGGATTGAGAGCAGCCCTGAGAAGAAGGACTTAGGGGTGTTGGTGGATGAGAAGCTCAACATGAGCTGGCAATGTGCACTTGCAGGCCAGAAAGCCAACCATATCCTGGGCTGCGTCAAAAGAAGTGTGTCCAGCAGGGCGAGGGAGGGGATTCTGCCCCTCTGCTCCACTCTCATGGGACCCCCCTGCAGTGCTGCCTCCAGCTCTGGGGATCCCAACATCAGAAGGACACGGAGCTGTTGGAGCGAGTCCAGAGGAGGCCACAAAGATGCTCCAAGGGCTGGAGCCCCTCTGCTGTGAGGACAGGCTGAGAGAGCTGGGGTTTTTCAGCCTGGAGAAGAGAAGGCTCCGAGGAGACCTTATAGCAGCCTTCCAGTACCTGAAGGGCGACTACAGGAAAGCTGGGGACGGACTTTTTACAAGGGCATGTAGTGACAGGACGAGGGGTAATGGCTTCAAACTGGAAGAGGGGAAATTTAGATGAGATCTCAGGAAGAAATTTTTTACGCTGAGGGTGGTGAGCCCCTGGCCCAGGTTGCCCAGAGAAGCTGTGGCTGCCCCATCCCTGGAGGGGTTCAAGGCCAGGTTGGACGGGGCTTGGAGCAACCTGGGCTGGTGGGAGGTGTCCCTGCCCAGGGCAGGGGGGGTGGAACTAGATGATCTTTAAGGTCCCTTCCAACCCAAACCATTCTATGGTTCTATGATTCTATGAATTTCTGCATCAATCCATTCCCAAGAAGACAGCTGGGGACGTGGGCAACACAGAGGAATGAATAGAAGTCCCAAAAGGTGATGGCCCTCCACCCTGGAGAGCCCCAGGAGGTGCTGCTGCAGCACTGAGGTGTTGGCATCACACGACAGGATGATTTAGTTGGGATCTGCACAGAGCTTCTATCACGGCGTCACGCTGCTGCAGCTGCTGGGCACCCCTCACCTATTTCTGAGAAACCCAAGAGAGAGAACAAGCTTTAAATAAACATTCAGCCCAGCTGCCAAATCTCCTTCTGCTGGAATGTGCCTTTTGTGCAATGCCCAGGATCTCCAGGTTTCTGCACATGAACTGCTAGAGATGCTGGGGTAAGGACAGCGCCTTACACCATGCTCTGCCCTCCCGCCTCCGAGAAAACTGCCCTCGTGAACCTACAGGCCAGGAGGTGCTTTTCATCCCCTGCCAGAGCTGGTTCTTCCCTTCCAAAGAAGATACCACAAGCCTTTGTGAAATGAACTACTTTTCATCAGCCAAATGTAACTCCATCTCACATCTTGGGGGGAAAAAAAAAAAAAAAGAATAAAGTTTTGTTTGCTCGGGGCAAAAGGAATATACAGCATTTGAAAACTCCTGAAAATGAAATCTGTGTTCTGATTTGAAGACCCACAGAGTATCCCACAGCCTGAGACTTCACAGAACCTGTGTTTCTCCCAACCGTATTAATGAGAAAACGTTCTCTTCTAACCTGAGAAAAACATTAAGGTGGGGGGGTGAGCTACTAATATGTGCCTTTGTTTCCATTTGCATTTTTTCTCATGTTTTTTGTGCATTTTCAGAGTGCCGAAGCAGTGGGATTGCATATTTGATAAAACCTGCTACGAAAGAAACTTCTGGTTCTTCTCTTTGTCTCAAGTTCTTTCTCACGGAAATGAAGCCCGTCTGAACTGTTGTTACCAGCCCCTGGGTAGCCTTTGCGGGGTCCTGCCTGCTGGGGACCAGAGAGAGCTATAGCCCATGCAGAGCACAACAAAGCTGGCCAAGAGGTTTCTGGCACATCTTTTTTTAGGCAGAAGATGTCAATTTGTCAAAGCTGAAACCTACATGCCAAGGGCTGGCTCCTGTAACTACCTTTTTTCTGTTTCCATTTTCCTTTCTTTAAGACAGCCTGGACTAGTCAAACGCTCTGCACTGATATTTGCAGCATTAAAAACAAAATTAAAATTGCTGTTTTCTCCCCCAAAAAACTTTTTGCTAAGAAGTTGAATTTAATGAGGGCAAAAATATAGATTCTAAAAATAAAACTGAAAAAGCACCAAAATACAAGAAACACTGACTGGTGCAGAAGAGGGCAATGGGTTGCGTAGGAGCTGTGAGTCCTGGAGATGTTTCGTGCACCCGACTTGAACACTTCCAGGACTGGGGGCTGTCAACAGCCACGCACCTTCCTCAGGTTCCCTCACATCCCTCAGCGCTCCCAGCCCGTTGGTACAGACACAACTGTTGTCACTCAGGCTGAATAGACTTAAAAACTGCTCTCACAGTGTCAGTATCCACTTTTTCTGCTGCTTCTATCTTATAAGGATCAATCAATGTGTTAACCAGGTATGGGGCAGTAGCTTCATAGCCCCTGTGATCAGTTCTAAAGCTGAGGGTCAGCAAATGAATGAGCCTTGATTTGACCGGCTCTGTAAGCTGCATGACAGCTACCGCCAAGCATTTGCACAGCCTTTTCCTTAAATCTTCTCCTAGAGGCTGTGGATAACACAGTTACAAAAAGGACTTCCCTAAAAGGCAGGTCCAAATCCACCTGGCAACAAAAAGGGTCTTGAGAAAAATGTGATTTTGTGATAATACAAAAACCTAAATCTATGCAAAACTTTCTTCAGTCTTTAAAGATGTTGTTTCATTGTTGTCCCACCTCCACAGCAGACCCCCTTCCACCAGTCGTTACTAACACTTCAAACTACATTTGACAGATGACATTGGAAGCTCAATGCCAAGTGGTTAGAGGGTGCACCCACCTAAAGAGAAAGTATCAGATCCACATTCTGTGCCCTTATTACAGACAGAAAAACCTGGTTTAAAACCCTCCAAACCTATGAACTGTTTCTAAGGAGACCCAGAGGCTGAACCTGATATCAAATGGATTTTTGTGGAGCTCAAAGATCGGTCTCAGTTCTTCAATGCCAACAATTTAGAAAAGAGCAGCTGCTGGGCTCGTGCTGGGGTTTGTCTCTGCAGCCCTCTAGTAAGAAGTTCTCCTTCAGACAACTGCGCTTTTGCCGTAAGGGGCTCCTATTCTGCAGTTGGACCACATGTATTTGTAGAGAATAATTTTATCCATGGACTTCATTCTCTCATCATCTGTGTCACCAAACAGTACCGGTGTGGATGCCGTGATGGCAAGGGGCAGCAGCTCAGCAAAGCTGAAGCTACAAGACAGGTACAAGCCGATGCTGGAGGAACAGGAGGCTGCACTGGTCAGGCTCTGCCACTGTGGGAATGATTTGCTTTCCATGGGAATGAATGATTGGGTGGCTCTCTGTTCTTGTCTCTTACAAAATTAGTCATTCCTGTCAGAGTGAGTTGAAAAACTTTCAAGTTGCCAGGGGAGACATGGATGCTGTTCTCTTTGTTTTGCCTCCTACGACGTCAGAAGGCCACACTGGCTGGCCAGCACAATTGAGAAGGAATTGGTCCCAGGACAGCAGCCCTTCCCAACGCAACAGTGATCCTACTTCTGCAATCCAGTAAGGACTTCTCAACTGTTTCAGTAACCCTTAACAACCAATTCCCACAAACCTAATTCACCAACTCATTATCGCTTAAAGTACTTGACTATCATTATTTCTGGTTCCAATCAAGGACCAGTAATGAACTACATGCATAAAAGCCACCTATGTGATCATATCAAGTGTTTGTCCTGGAGAATGCGTGTATGAGTTGAAATCAGGCAGCAAACTCAGTGGCTGGAAGAGGAGCTCTGCTCCACGTGAGCTGAGGGTTGTTCAGTGGATAGCAAAATACAGAAGTGAACCTTACAGTTGCTTTTTGTTTGCTCAAAAGCAAATGGGAAGTCTGAGTATAACCGTCCTCTGGGTGACATACAGCCTTGAAACAATGAGTTTGATTAACCGGGGTAAAATTACCCTGACTGCCCCTTGGGATCTGCTCTGTCCTCTCCTTTATTATTAATGCAACGATCCACAAATCCTGGGACACTTTCCTAAATTGTTTGTGTCCTTCCAGATCTTGTGCAACTGATCTACAAACACCCCAGAAACCAATTGCAAGGTATTTGTCATCAAAAGCCTTGCAAGAAATATCTTACCAAATAAACTACCATATGGCAAATATTCGCCATGATCCACCTATGAGTGAAATGACAGCAGAATCCTCTGTGGGACTCTTACCCACTGACTCCTGCTGTGATGAGTTTGGATACTGATTTTACCAGTATCTGGAGACGTCAGAGTTTCAGCCTTGTGAAAAACAGTTTGTCCAGAGGGCGATTTCATTTCAGGTGAACGTCCGCTGACCACAAAAGGGTTTTGTTTGATTCGGGGAGTCCTGTCTGTCAATGTAGGGGACAGATGTCTAGCCCCTCAGGCTGCTCTCCCTCTTTCTCATTTTACATGAAGTTCCAGCTCTTCGAAGGAGATGGGAACACAAAGTGAGATACAGAGACAGGTTCTGGAGCTGAGCAGCTTGGCCAATATGGGTGACAATTAAGTTTCATTGCTTTGCTGTCACTCCACCTGAGTAACCAAGACACCAAATGCAGAAACCAGAGAGAAATGGCACTGCCTCAAACACCCGCTGGATGTTTCCAAGTCTGTCCCAAGAGTGAAGTGCCACCAAGCCATGATTCCAGCTCCTAGTAGGGCCCTCACTGCCTGGATTGCTCAGAAGGTCCATGACTATAAAAACAAAGGAAGAAGGAGTTCTGACCTCTGTGTTGGATCAGTCTTGCCTATATTGCTTTATTCCAAACCAAGCACAACACAGAACCAGGATATTTACATGTTCAGAGTTTTATCAGTTTCGTGACCACACCAGGGAAAATCCCAGATGACCGACTGACACTGAGGAGACCAACACTGGCACCAGGCCACCTGGCCTCGTGGCCACTGCTGTGACTCCTGCGTTTGCCCCATGCAGTTTGCATCAGAACCTGTTAGTGCCCTGGATTAAGCTGCTCTCCAAGCTCGTGTGGGAACCTGTCTGCTCTGTGCCACCAGAGATAGTCACACTTGGCAAACTGGTTAGCCCAACCATCAAAATTGTTCTTTCATAGAAACCTAATTTCTGCAGCTCTTCTGATTCAACCTTCCATGTCCGCTGAGACCTCTTACTGATTGCTCTGACCACCAGAGAAGATGTGAACCGATGAAATAAAAATACTTCAGGTCCACAGTACTCATCTGCTAGAACCAAAGCAACAGAGATGGAAGCTGGAATTGCCAACAGATCCTTTACAGGATCTAACCATCATTGTAAAAAAGAACCCTTCACTTTGCATTACTGAACGGGGTATGTCTCAAAAAGCTGCATATTTTCTTCTTCACCATCTAAACAGCAGATGCCGGTATTGCAGCCATCTGTATTAAAAGCTCTTGAAAAGCTCGGCATTGTCTACCTTAGAGGGAGCTTCCAAAAAATGCAAAAGTTAAGATCAAAATATCAATGGCATTTAATTTAAATCCAAAATCAGGCCTGTCGGCTCAGATCGGGACTCAAAGCTTTGTCTTAATCTAATTCTTATCCAAACAATTCAGTGATAATAAACGTTTATAAAATCCACATCAAAGAAATCTGAGGGGTTCCCAAGGCCTGCAAGGAGAGCTGGTACCACCAACTCTGTGTATTCGCAAACCCAAGCACTCACTGGGTAAGCGGCTCCAGAGAGCACTTGACAAAGACAGAACTCCCTTCGCACCCTAAAAGGCTCTGAAACGCTTTGCTGAGTTGTGATAAGAGGTTCAAACATTTCCCTGGGGATGCATAAAGGAATCGGCATGGCTGCAGCCAGCCTCTGCCTCTCCTACAGCGGCGTGCACCTTCTCATTGCCCATTTAAATACACAGTAAGTTTTGAGCGGTAGTAAGAGAACTAGTCTAACAGCTCTTAAGAACAAAGCTCTTTATTTATTCATGAAGCCAATAAAAGCACGGGAAAGTGTAGCACAACCTTCCCTCAGAGCACTCCCTACAACTACACACCCTTCCGAAGGCTCAAAGAGCAAGAAAACCAAAATGACAATGCCCAATAAATGCAATAGGTAGCAACAAGAAACAGTTAGAAGGTGGCTGCTTTGGACACACAGGTGACACCCTGTCCCATCTCCCAGCAGATAAGGACAGACGGGCCTCGCTGTGGTGACCGGCAGCAGGTGACCTGGAGAAGAGCAGGACTGTTCCCAAAGACACTGTACCTGAAGGATGACCCAGTGACCCTCCTTGGCAGCCAGATCGAGAGCTTGTTCAGCAACTACCTCTTGACCTTGTCCAAGGGAAACATTGTGGAGATTCCTGCTGTTAAACGTATAACCAAGTTTCTTCCCTAAAAGAACAAAAAAAGGAGCAATGTTCAGCACTTTTCCCTGGAACGGCGTGCAGCACAGCAGAGCTCACGCAGCAGCAGCGAGGCAGAGTTCAGTCTTATCAAGAACCCTCACAGAAGAGCTATTGCATTTCTTATAATCGTTATCTTGTCTCTCACGCACTCCTTGCCCAAGCACTGAAAACAGCAGTGGCTTCTTCCAAACTACTTTTAATTACAGAGCGGCATCAACACAAAGGTACATTATTACAAAGTGCCTCTTGTTTAAAGAACATTATTCCCCTGCAACCTTGTGTAAAAACATATTTTACAGTGATAGGAAATGAAAATCATTTCCTGCTGATTAAATAGGCTTTGAACAAACATCGTTCGGGGGGGAAATGCACCCTGCAGTGCATGCTAGAACCAGCAGCAAGGTTAGGAACCCATTCAGTTTTGAGAAGGTGTGATGGTGTGCTCCCTCGCACCTCCACCTGACCTTTATATCCTGATATAGCCCTGCCCAAGCGGTAACCACCTGTAGGGATCTTAACGGGTGCGTCTGGTTGTGATGGCGGCATCCGGCTCAAAAGTGGTTTTGGGGAGACAGATAACAACACTGTTATCTGTTAGCCAAGGGCTGACTGGAGCAATGAGCCCCCCTCACCACAATACTGGTACCGAGGTCCATATGCAAATATGATCATAGGTCAATTATCTCACCCCCATAAATAGTGAACATCCCAAGAGCCCGTTGAGCTCTCCTGCACGGCAGGGGCTGCACGCCGGGATCCCCCCTTGAGCAGGGACGCCTCTCAAGGTTACTCCTCAAGATTCAGAGATTCCCTGCCACAACAGATCCTTGGTACATGACTAATAGAATGCTAAACTTTGGAATCTTAGCTAAGTGATATAAAGGATTGATTGCACATATATAATCCTTTAGACATAAACTGTTGACCAAGTCTGGGACTAGGACTGGATCCAGTTGCACCCAGACTCCTCTCTGGGAAGGAGTTTAGAACACAAGGGGTCCTTTATGAGCCTCATGACTCAACTCAGGGTCTCCCTGACAGTTCTGGCTGACTCTGTCCTCTATGCAGTAAATAACCCGGTGTGCCTTGCCATCAAATCTTGTTAAAATACTGTTGCATTTACCATAAACTTTGTTAAATCCCTGATTTATATCAATAAATGTATCACTGCTGCTCTCTACGAGTGAAGTGCATCACTCCATCCGCAGCAGAAGGCAGCTGAAATGAATTCTGTGTGAGCTCCCTGTGGCCTCGACCAAGGTTTCTGGGATGGAGAGGTTAGTCAGCCCTCCAGATTTCTCACAGACCATCACGGGCTTTGGCAGGTGTGGAGTTGCCTCTGGGAGCACCACAACACGTGTGGGAAGGCCCACAGCCGGTGGGCTGCAGCAGAGCCCATGGGAAGGGGTGCTCCAGGAGCCACCGCAGCCACCTCCTGCAGTCCCTTCTACGCCCCCCTCTGCACGGTACAGGGTGGGAACCCCAAACCCCATGTCATTTACTGTCCTGACAGCTCTGGAGGAAGGATGGCAGCTACTCAGTGTTTCTTCATGTAGTCTGTGATACTGCTTCGGACTTCCCTGATTTCTCTTTAGCATCCCAGTGCCTCAGATCCCTTAAGTGATCATGGCTGAAGATCTCCTGTTCTGTTTTCTGAATGTCTGTCACACAAAGACGGAGGACACCAGTTACTCCTCATTTCAGAGGAGAAGTAACCGCCTGCAGCAAGCTCTGTCTGCATTGTGCTCCTCAGAAGATGAGCACCAATTTGTGCTGCTGGAGAGCAGCAGCCCCACAAATATCCACACTGGCTCCACACATCACAGAAGGCTGCATTCAGCTCAGCTGGGGAGTCAGGACGCGTGTCCCCACGTGCTGATCCCTTGGGATTGCCTACACTTATCTCTGCAGGCACATTTGCCTTCATGCAGACGGCGCACCCTTAATTCCTGATTTCTGCTAAAGGCAGGCAAGTTTTATGGTGAAACAAGGACGAGATTTGTCTTGCAAGACTTAGGATTCAGCTCTTAGTACAAGATTGGAAACAGATGTCCATAAGTAAAACAAACATCCAAAACTTCTCCAGTTGCTCGAGCCCTCTGCTCAGCCTTCCTACAGCAACCCCCTGGGATACAGCTCTCCCCATACTTGGAGAGTTCCCAGTTTCCTTTCTCACCATCTCTGCTGGCTGCCAGCGCTGACAGCTGCAGATCTCCTCCTTGGCCATCAAGAGCCATCCTCTCAAGAAGAGATGGGGCACATTTGTCGAAGGCAGAGCGCTACCCCAAACCAGGTGATTAATAATAAAATTAGTATCAGTAGTTATTTCCACTTCACAGATGGGACCAGGACTGCAGAGGGATGCACAGTGAGTCTGCGCTCGCCGCCTCACCAGAGATGATGCCAGTCCTCCTCCCTTCTTGGAGAGGAGAGGGGATGGGGGGGCTGCCCCAGGGAGGGGGCGAAGCTTTCCCAGCCCAACAGTGTTTCCCGCGCTGCCAAGGAAAGGTCCCATGAGTGGGCAGCATCTGGAAGAAGCTGTCTTCCATTCACAGGAATTATCTATTGCACTGTAATAACACCTAATGAAGGGCAGAGAAAATATCCAGTAATGAATCCAATCCAAACCCCAGCAAGACGGGCTCAGCTACACTCATCTTTACAATTCCAATTAAACCATTCATGGTTGGATTTTAGTGCTTCATTTCCCATACAAGAAAAATACACAGTGAGAGACAGAACCACCAACATGGCTCCAAAGGGAAGCCAGGCACGTGATGGGACCTTCCTCAGAGGGGTCCCTTCAATTCACAGTAATGAGACCTGGTATCAAGGCAGAAATAGCAACAAAACACAACTCCCCACGACTGAGAACTGGATCTGGCCTGTGGCTCAGGCTGCATTGGGCTTTAACATCTCTGAAACCTGCCTGCGGGTAAAGACTGACTCAAACATTACTTTGGGATGACCCTGAAAGTGCGTCATAGAAAGGAAAAGAGATCCACAGGTCTGCATTCTTCCAGCACTCGCCTGGATGATGGCTTAGCTCAGTGTTACTGGTTTCTCTGCTGGGGCTGCCAGCCTTGCTGATGTTCAGTCTGGAGCCCTGCCTGCTAAAAACCAGCCAGCAGTGGTCTGACACGGAATTCATACAGTTTAAATATACTATACTGCCCACTGTCGGGAGCACTGGGGCTTGGTCACAAGCCATGGCCTTGGAGATATGTGGAGTGCGTTGCTGGAGACGGAGAAAAGACATCTGATGAGCAGAATGGCAACCTGGGGCAGCCCTAAGGCAGTACCCAAAGGCATCCAACCCCTCTGCTGTTACCACTGTTCAACAGTCACAAGTGGCCCCATTTCCAGACCTACTGTAATTGCCATGCTCAGGCTGAAAATGGAAATTTTTCCATGGTGGAGCTGAGACCCAGAGCAAACTCTGCAGCTTCAGAGCACAGGCAACGCCTACAGCCGCCGGTGACAACAGAAATCACTGCCTGCTCAAACACGGCGCCTTAGAGAAGCCCCTTTGGCTTTGAAGCCAGCCGACGGCACTACGTCTGACCATCCACACCAAAATCAACTCAGCAAGGGTGGGATTAAAAACTGGAAACTCTGCCACTAACCAGCAGATTGTTATAGGGAGCTATTGCTTATTTTTAGCTCTCTGACAGCATATTAGATATCTCTGACGTAAATTATAGGTTGTGTACAAGACCAACTCAGAAATGGTTGCAATGTGAGCCACACTGGGAATCCAGGCAGTGCAGAAAGAGACGAGTTTAAATTAAACTTTAGATGAAAATCCAAAAACCTTTAAGAAAAGAAGAAGAAAAAAACAACCAAAACCCAATCACATCCTCTCACAATTATCTATTTTTAACAGATTACTCCATTATCTACAAAGAGATGAGGAGAAAAAAAAAAACAGAACAAGAATGTCATGCCAAGATAATTATGCGGAAGATAAAAAGCAATGCTGTGGTATGCCCTGAGACATGATTTATTTACCTTGTTTCTCCACATCCTTCAGTGGGTCGACTCCCGGGGACAGGATGAAAAACATTGGGGTTGCAGGTCCCGATTCCTCAAAAGTTGATGCAAAATCCAGGGATCTCCCTACCACATACTTACTGCCAAGCTTTTCTTCTACAAAATCTCTGCCAGAAAGAAAAGAAAGTTTTGCCAGTCTACTATTGTTCAGAAAAGACAGATCCCCCTGCAAATAATCAATGAATTAGTTTTGATTTTGCTGATTCGAACAAATTAGAAATGGAAAGAATGGGCATGAAATAATTTTAGAGAGGATCTGCAGGCTGGGCTTCTGGGGTTATCACTCAGTAGCAATTTTTGGCACTTTTTACAGGGACAAAACGCTGTATTCAGAAGTTCAATAAAAGTACTGGCGTGATTCTGACAAAGGTATCTCAGGAGAGAAGAAATAGTTAAGTTAATGTATAGAAAACTGCTGTGTACTTTGTAATCCATATGGCCTTTGGGAGGAAACAGAGTTCCTTTAGATTTATCACCAAAAGTCACAAAAAGTCCAGATGATTTACAAAATTACTTTGTTCTGGAAAGATAAAAGGGAAGAGCTCTAAGAATATCCAGCGCGTGTAGCTTAGCCTCTGCCTGAGAGTCACAAGGAAAAATACAGCTGAGGGAACAGGAAAAAATTCAGCTCCCCAGCAGCTGCCTCGACAGAATACAGCACGTGGAGAACGTCCAGGCTGAATTTCCCCCAGGTGAGCTTCCAAAATTACTGCTTTAGGAAAAGAGGATACAGTGAATCACAGAATCACAGAATCACAGACTGGTGGGGGCTGGAAGGGACCTCTGGAGATCACCCAGTCCAACCCCCTGCCAGAGCAGGGTCACCCAGAGCAGGCGGCACATGAACGCGTCCAGGCGGGTTTGGAACGTCTCCAGAGACGGAGACTCCACCACCTCTCTGGGCAGCCTGTGCCAGGGCTCTGCCACCCTCACAGGAAAGAAGTTCCTCCTCATGTTGAGATGGAACTTCCTATGGTCAAGTTTGTGCCCATTACCTCTTGTCCTGTCCCTGGGCAGCACTGAAAAGAGCCTGGCCCCATCCTCCTGACGCCCACCCTTTCAGTATTCGTAAGTGATGATAAGATCCCCCCTCAGTCATCTTTTTTCCAGACTGAAGAGACCCAAATCCCTCAGCCTTTCTTCATAAGAGAGGTGTTCCAGTCCCCTCAGCATCTTCATAGCCCTGAATATTGATTCAAAAGTAGGAATGTTACATCCAACCCCCAGGAATGTGCAGTTACTCTTCCAGCATAGATGCATGACTCGGGCCTTTTGAAAACCTCAGTACCATGGAGAAGAAAAACATGGGCCAGTTTCCACCTGGTAGATGATAGCAGAATAAGACAGCCAAATTCTTTCTAAGAGAGCTGAGAGTCTCCTTCAAGCACTAGTGAAAGGCAGTTGGAACAGAAATGCCTACGGGATTGCAAAAGAAAAATCTTCCACTTTGGTACCTCTTTCAAGTAGATTTTTCTGGTTTGGGTCAAGATTTAGTAAAGAGCTGCTGGAAAGCTTCAGTCCACAAAATTTAAAAAAGGCCATCACATACAAGGTCACAACATTCTTGTTTTACACCAAGTCTCGGCTCTATGAAATGATGCCTTGGAGATTCAGAAACACAACAACTGCAACTTGGAGACTTTGGAACGGACCACAGGTGCAGGAAAGGAAGGCCTGTCCTCAGAGGCAGACTGGAAGAGTGCCTGCACTTGGTGTCTTTCAAACAAGGCATTCATAGGTGTGGCTCACAGTATAAGCAGTAGGATTGGAGAAATGGTGCCAGAATAAAAAGCAAAAATACCCTGCAAGACAAATGACTGGCTTACAGCTTTTCTAGGTCATATGAAGCCACAGGTGACTAAGATCTTTTATCTGAAGAGTCCATATAAGTGTCATAACCATGGCTGGAGCTGCCGGCTACCACAGTCCTTAGTCCTTCCGCATTGTTTCAAAGGTCTATCTCTCAAGGCAGAAGTACCGGTGCTTTTGGAAGGACTTCATCATGAGCAAGTTCTACCTTGATAGTAGCTGCTGGACCAATCTGACCTCATTGTGGATGTGGAAGCATGGGAGCACAAGGTGTTGCAAGAAGCTCCTTCCTGAGGTTCCTCAATAAGACTGAAGAATGAAATAGGTGGAATGAACAGAGTGGAAAATACCTCTTGAAGAAATTATGGTTCTTGGTGATGGACAACAGAGCACTGCCCCCAGCTAAGCTCTAAGGACTCAGTCAGAGTAAGTGTGGTTTCTCCTGATGGCTCCTTAGGCCTAGGGAATAAAATAGCCTGTGCAAATATCCCCAGGGATCTGCTATGAAGAGTGGCTGAAAAACCTAACTTCCAAGACAGGGAAATGCAAGAAGCCTGTACAGGGGTGGATCATTTTAGATACCAAAGAGCTTCCTAGACCATCTTCACAGAGCTGGCACATATGACATGGGACATAAAGGGTCTTGCACCTTCCTGAACAGCAGCTGGAAATGAGGTAGGAATATTCTAGGGCATCTGAAATACCACCAGTGTCATGGTTTTGGCCGGGTTGGCCAATCAGAATGACAGATGGTCCTCCCCTCCCCCGCTCTCCAAAGAGAGGAGAGGAAGAGATAAGGAGATTCACGAGTTTAGAAAAAGAACTAAACTACTTTAATGAAAATATTAATAAATAATGAAATAATAATAAAATAAAATAATAATTTAAAAAGTATATAATATATACAAAACCGTATCCACTCCCAGGATGATGATCGCGCCACCAGCAGGCACAGGGAAAGTCCCAGACTGGAGTCAGCGACAGATNGAGACTTGATCCTTTGTTCCCTCAGCTTTTACACTGAGCATGGGGCAGGTGGGATGGAACACCCTGTTGGTCAGTTTTTGGGTAACCTGTCCTGTGCGCTCCTCCCTGCAGGTGGGACCCTTCTATGCTTTTCAGCTTCCAACCCTCTAACCGGGCAAATAGCGGTTAGCTGACCTTGGTTGTTACAGCAATAAGTATAAGCAAGAGCCTCTCGGCATACCATTCCTTGGTATAATCATGTCTAATCACTCTGAGAGTGAACAGTTTCTGAACAATATGCTGTTAATTTCAGAGTTTAGTCAGTTAGAAGAGGCCCAGCTAAAATGTAAAATTACAAAACAGAAAATTGGTTCTGTTTTACCTCAAACCAGGACACCCAGTCACCTATGTTTAGGCTACCAAGTTACTCCTTGACTCCTAAAATGCAGTCATTTGTCAAGACTCTCAGAGAGACAGGAAGGTTAGGACTGGTAGTGATGTCCATTGATCAGCAGTAAGGTATTTAATGTTAGTAGATTTATCTGCTATACAGAAGGAAGAGATCTACAAGTTGAGAACTGCAAAACAACCTGTACGGTCCAAGGATATTACAGGTATCTGTAACTCGATGCACTGGTTAACACACGCACAATCTTGAAACACTGCTGGCTACAGTAGGGATGCTGAGGCTGAAGTCCTCATGGTGAGATTATGCAGCTCCCCAGCGCTCTACAAGATCCCCCACTTTTTGACGGGTCACAGACACAACACAACTTTGACAGTGCTTAGGAAAATGAGACACCAGATGACCATTAGCCTTCTGTGTGGCAGCGATCAGGAGTGTTGACTGCATTAATCTCAGTCCAAAGACAGCTTTTCCTTCCTACGTCAGAGCACTCGGCTTCACTGACTGACATGAGAAGGACAGATGAAGAGTCTCGTGTCTTTTCCAGAGAGGTGGATCTCTTAGGAACAGCAAATTTCTTCACTAAGGGAACAGCATCTGCCTTAGCCAGACTGCTGGCTGAAGAAAGGTTTGAGGATTATGATACTATCAAGGAGGAACCAGGAAGTCAAACACATTATGACTGTCATTGTTACCACTAATAATTTCACATTTGCTTTTGGGCTATGAGATTTCCCTAAACAAAAGCTCTTCTTAAGCCTTCTGGGCATAGTCTCTGACTATCCTGCATTTCAAGAAGAATTTTAGTCACAATCATCTACAAACAAAGTCTTGGGGAAGGCACTGTGAACTGTTCGCTGTGAACTGTTGCTGTTTGCACATGTTTACGTTCTAAGCTACTTCTAGATAAGAAACAAAACAAAAGATTATTTCTATACTCTTGTGCAAATGGAAAAGCTTGACATGCCCAGACCCTAAAAATAGCCAGCCAAGCTTTTGAACTTGGATTCCCTTACCTTTTCATAAAAGAGAAATACAAAAGGGGTTGAAACTTTATGTTCTACTTATTTTTGAGCTATATGAGTACCACCATTTTGATTGAAAGAAACAAATTAAACTAGCTTAACTGAAACTTGCACTTAAAAGTTCAGAAAGACAAGAGCTTATTTTACTCAAACTAAGCAACAACAGGAAAACCAATCTTTTCAGCTGACAGAACACATGGAGAATCCAACCCTAAAAGAGTAAGAAATTAAAAAGAAGATGGTTTAGAATGGTATGATTATGATAAATTATAGTATTTGTTTTAATAAAACATAGTTACATTGACCATAGGGAGACGTCACTCAGTCTTGTCTGCATTCTTCTGTGAATTTTAAAGCGCAAACAGAAATCTAGTTCATACACCACGTAATACAATCTGCTACGTGCACCCATACACACGCGCACGCCAGATGGTGGAGCAATATAAACTATTTGAGAGGCAGTAGCATAAGAGACATTGCAGAAATGTCAAATCAAAGACTACTAGGACAGAGAAGGAAAAAACAAGTCCTAATGGAGTGAAAGACCTTTAGTTTCTCCTGGAACAAGCATATTGCTTTTGCATACCTTCATAAAGTTTAGACTCGCCTAGTTACCTTCACTACATAATTTACAACTACAACTTTCAGAACTAGCATCACATAAATTTTGCATTTTACAGGAAGGAAAAAAAAAAAAAAGTGAAGACCTCTATAAGACTTTCCGTTACTTCTACACTTTATTTTTATGCCTAAGGAGCAGCCATAAAGGATCGAGTAACTAGATAGTAACTGGATAGAAAACTGGCTGCAAGACAGAGCTCAGAGGGTCGTGGTTAGGGGCACAGAGTCCAGTTGGAGGTCAGTGACGAGTGGTGTTCCCCAGGGGTCAGTACTGGGCCCAGTCCTCTTCAATATATTCATCAACGACTTGGATGAGGGGATAGAGAGCACCCTCAGCAAGTTTGCTGATGACACAAAACTGGGGGGGGTGGCTGACACACCGGAAGGCTGTGCCGCCATACAGAGAGACCTGGACAGGCTGGAGAGTTGGGCGGAGAGAAACCTTATGAAATTCAACATGGACAAGTGTAGGGTGCTGCACCTGGGGAGGAATAACCCCATGTACCAGTACAGGTTGGGGGCTGACCTGATGGAGAGCAGCTCGGTGGAAAGAGACCTGGGAGTCCTGGGGGACAACAGGATGATCATGAACCAGCAATGGGCCCTTGTGGCCAAGAAGGCCAATGGCATCCTGGGGTGCATCAAGAAGAATGTGGCCAGCAGGTCAAAGGAGGTCATCCTCCCCCTCTACTCTGCCCTGGGGAGGCCACATCTGGAGTGCTGTGTCCAGTTCTGGGCTCCCCGCTTCAAGAAGGACAGGGAACTGCTGGAGAGGGGACAGCAAAGGGCTACCAAGATGATGAGGGGACTGGAACACCTCTCTTATGAAGAAAGGCTGAGGGATTTGGGTCTCTTCAGTCTGGAAAAAAGATGACTGAGGGGGGATCTTATCAATGCTTATAAATACTGAAAGGGTGGGCGTCAAGAGGATGGGGCCAGGCTCTTTTCAGTGCTGCCCAGGGACAGGACAAGGGGCAACGGGCACAAACTTGAGCATGGGAAGTTCCATCTCAACACGAGGAGGAACTTCTTTCCTGTGAGGGTGGCAGAGCCCTGGCACAGGCTGCCCAGAGAGGTGGTTGAGTCTCCATTTCTGGAGACATTCAGAACCTGCCTGGACGCGTTCCTGTGCCACCTGCTCTGGGTGACCCTGCTCTGGCAGGGGGGTTGGACTGGATGATCTCCAGAGGTCCCTTCCAACCCTATGATTCTGTGATTCTGTGAACTAAAATCAACCTCACCGAACTCTAGAAGTTGTATTGTTCACTGAAGGACTCTAGCAGATGTGTAACACTGTATGCTCATTTCTGACTTGGTGTGTCTGCTCCTCACCCAGTGCTAGTTCTCCTGCTCCAGCACCATTGCTGATATTGGGGTTATATCTCCCTCAGCAAGAAATTCCAGTTAAATGAAATGTGTCGACTCTCTTGCAGAGTTCAGAAATTACTCCCTCAGCAGACTCCTTATAGGAAACCATTTTGCAGAACTCACATTCTATAATAAATAAATCAAAACATAGTCCTGAATTCCTCCTGTTCCCTAGAAAACACAGATGCCAAGCTGCCCGCTAAGCAACAGCATCCTAGAGACGGCGAAGAAGTGCCCCTACCTGACAGCATAGGTCATCCGGTCGGGTCGGATGGCTCTCATTATGCACAGGCGCTGCAGAGCCGACTTGTTCTTCCATTCCTGGGGGAACTTCTCCTTTTCAGGACACTCAGATTCAACAAATTTCTTCCACCGTTTTGCAGATCCCTCAATATCCCGATCCAGGTTTCTGAACTCCTCCATGGATGAGAGAGCCTGGAAAAATTCAAGGAAGGTCTTCAGAAGAACAATCCCACATGCCTGTGAACTGGTTTTCTAACATTACTGACTGCTCATGCTTTGCTCCACCAGAAAGGCCATAGCTGGAGCCTGGGAACCACCGCCAGAAACCAACCAGGATCAGACTTTGTCCGTTCTCCTTCTCCCCAATCTGTTGTCAGCACGTTGTCACAGGAACAGGAATCAACACGGCCCATTTGCAAGGCCACAGGAAAGTACGACTGAGGGCAGTTTCTCACTTGTAGAAGGTCTTGTGAACTGAAACTTGTCTTGAGGCCACCCACAGAACATCGGCTCTAAAATCATGCTGCACCTAAGACAGCCTTCCCCCTTCCCTGATGCTCTCAGCCACATCCCTTCCCCAGCCAGCGCAGCCGCACAGGGCACCCAGGCCTCTCCTCAGCAGTTGCCGAGACATGGGAGTTTGGAAGTGACGCAAGAGGAAAGGATGCAAGAATTTGATGTGATAAGAGAGCAGCCCTGCGGAAAAGGACTTGGGGGTACTGATGGATGAAAAGCTGGACATGAGCCCACAATGCGCACTTGCAGCCCAGAAGGCTAATCGCATCCTGGGTGGCATCAAAAGAAGCGTGGCCAGCAGATCCAGAGAGGTGATTCTCCTCCTCTACTCTGCTCTGGTGAGACCACACCTGGAGTGCTGTGTCCAGCTCTGGAGCCCTCAGCACAAGAAGGACATGGACCTGTTGGAGCGAGTCCAGAGGAGGCCCCGGAGATGCTGGGAGGGCTGGAGCCCCTCTGCTGTGAGGACAGGCTGAGAGAGCTGGGGTTGTTCAGCCTGGAGAAGAGAAGGCTCCGGGGAGACCTTATAGCGGCCTTCCAGTACCTGAAGGGGGCCTACAAGAGAGGTGGGGAGGGGCTGTTTGCAAGGGCATGTAGCCATTGGACGAGAGGCAATGGTTTAAACGAGAGCAGGGCAGGTTTAGATGAGACATGAGGAAGAAGCTCTTTACACTGAGGGTGGTGAGACACTGGCCCAGGTTGCCCAGAGAGGGGGTGGAGGCCCCATGCCTGGAGACATTCAAGGCCAGGCTTGATGAGGCTCTGAGCAACCTGATCTAGTTGAAGATGTCCCTGCTGACTGCAGGGGGTTGGACTAGATGGCCTTTAGAGGTCCCTTCCAACCCAACACATTCTAGGATTCTATGAATTTGGCATCATCCACAATGCAGTTCTCTGTAACCCAACGTGAGAAGAAATATGCTCTCCTGTTTTGATACCAGAACTGAAAAATCTCAGGTGACAAACACTTGCTACTGTCAGTTATCCCAGAAATGCCTGATTTGGACGGGAGCTGGAAATTTTGAGCCCATGTCTGACAGGAGAGCACATTGCTGGCATTTCCGTGGCGTGCAAGTCTGCAAACAGTCTCCTTCCTGCTTCAACAGACACAAAGAGAATTGTGCTGCAAAAATCACAACAACCGATGGAAAAATGTGGTTTTCTATCCAGGGTGCTCAGTATCCAAAGCTAAACAGAGACTCAGGCATGCCACACTCACCAAAACAGTTTTTTTTAAGAGATTTCACAGTTGGAATATTTATTACCTTCATTTTTATACACATGCAGTTATTTTTCTCTCCCTGTTCCCACGTGCATGTACCTCTCTGTCTGCACAGTCTGGTGCACACGCTTTGTGAAACCACAATGCTGAGACTTCACAATGCAGTCATGGTGACCACAGAGCCAGAAATCCCAATAAACCCAGTACAGACTGTAAACGGGTGGGTGCTTTCTTTGCACAAGCATGCACAGCATACTGTGCCATTCTAAAAATCAAATCACTGAGATTTATACTTGCCAAATGCACACGAAGATTAACTTCTTGGTGCTACAAGTCTGTAGCAGAAACAGGTAGCTGAAGAATGTCCCAAAGAACAGCTGAGCAAGGCAGTAAATAAATACTTACAATCAAAATGTAGCTAGATTTTGTAGCTAGAAAGTGGCAACTATAACTGTTATGCAGAGAACTAAAGACTCCAAATTATCTTTCATACAAGTGGTGGCAAAACGTACGGCACAGCTTGTGAGGTTCTTCTAGACTTCAAGCAAAATTCTCGCTGAAACAAACATCTTCGGAGCATTTTGCATAATTTGAAGCCGTAAGCAGTTGAACATGAAGTGGAAAAGACAAGCGAAGTATAAAAGACAGCGAGTGAGCTATTTTCTAGAGAAAGAGAAGGACACACTCAGAGGGAAGCAGAAGCTGCTTGATGGGCAGAGGTGTTCCGCACCATTAAAGCTCCAGCTCACATCCCACTATGGAAAGCAACGGAGAAAGCTCCTTGAAAAGTGCTGGTGTCACACCTTGTGCAGATCAACTGAAAAAACACGTGCTTGCCAAAGGGCTTTGAAAGTCATGCAAACGCCCCGAGAGAAGTGCTGAGAGATTGCCCGGGAGATGGTGCTGTTGCAAATGAGGCAGAAGACACTGAAGGCCACTCTGCTCTGAGAACTGCAGGAGAGCTATGCTTTCCCTAGGGAAAGGCTTCCCAAGGAGGAGACAGGAGCAGTGTAAAACTTTGGTCTTTCTAATTGAATTTAGTTAGAAGCTGTACTTCAATATAGAGAGGGAACAAAGGGAAGGTGTGCATCAGAAAAAGGGGCTTCTTGTAACAAATGAGTTCACTTTTTTAGCAGCGGGAACGCCTGTAGAGGACAGAGAGAAAGAGGTTATAAAGCTGTTCCCAGTGGGTGCCACTGACTTGGGACATTTGTTGAATAGACACCCACAGCGTCACAGAAGCAATGGTTGGAAGAAACCTCTGGAGGTGTCTAGTCCAACCTGGTGCTCTGGCTGGGACTACAGCTGGCACCGGACCAGGTCAGCCATGGCTTTGTCTAACAAAACGCTGAGGTCTAAAATGAAGCTCTCAGCCTCTCTGGGTGCCCTGTTGTGGAGCTGCACCATCTGTCTGGTAAAGAATATTACTTTTTTTAATATGTTCAAGCTGAACCTCCCTACCTGCCGTTTGTCACAGTTGATCCTTGTTACACTCACTGCCAATAACAGGGAGAGTTTGGCTCTGTGATCTCATAACCGGACAAATCCCTCCACGGTTCCTCCCAGGCTGTGTGCTCCAAGGCCAGAAGCAGAGCTACAGGCAGAGAAGTACTTGTTGATGCTACTGTAAATGTTACTACAACACATCAAGCCTTGCCCGGAGTCACAATTTCCTCACTACCTCCCCAAAAGGCATGGGTAAGAACAGAATGTTGGCAATAGCACTCGAGAGCTGCAGCATGGACTGACTCGATTCGGCACTGACCATCTCCAGGCCAACCTCCCGGGGGAGCCTAAGAACATCGTGAAGAAAAGTTTGAGCAAAGTGGTGATCCAACAGATGTTGTTTCCACTTGTGGATTAGCACTGACATGGAGAAATGTCAGCGACAGAAGAACTTGCTCCGAATTCAGTGCCATATCCCGCTTTCTGTGGCAAACTCGAAACCAGAGCACAGAACGTGCAAAACTGAAATTCTCAGGACCAATGCCGTGTATCTCAGGACCAATGCCATGTATTCTGATCTGCCAAAACCTTGTTCCTTGCAGCAATACATGTATTCGATGCACTTCTCATAGCTGAACACAATACAATGGCAAATGTTGAACGCAGTGGATTCATCAGTGCAAGTGCTTATATAAAACATCTTAACACTGTTGTCTTTTGAAACGAATTCCTTAAAATACCACTTTTTGGCTGCTGCTGCTTCGAGAAGTCTCTTGGTTGCTGTTAACAAGGGAGACTCTGAAAATTGCTTTCTTCTTCCTAAATGACAGACATGCAACCAGAGATGATAGTCTCTCTCTCCCTGAACAACATGTTGCAGAATCAAGAAAGCTCTAATTGCAAGTGTAAAGTCCGTATTATATAAATTAACACTAAAATTTTCATTAGTCAACAATTTTAATTGCATTTATTAGGAGTGATGGTATTAATAAGAGAAGTTGCTATTTAAAAGCCAGTGCAGTGAAAGCTATCTCAATCAGTAATGTTTCTGTGAATATTAATTGATTTTCAATACGTCTGCTGTGAAATTTCCCAAGAAACTTAGACCAACGATAATATATCACTGTTTCCAAGCAGCAGGAGTAAAAGCAGGAATGGTACGTAGGGACAGCAGATGGGTGCCACACACCAACCTGGGTGGCATGGCTATTTTTGTCAACATAATGAAGAATACATTTGTCAATTAGAGTTGTCATGGAAATTGAGAGAGACAAAAAACATTGATCAAAATAAAATACGATCAAAAGGGCTGGAGGACTCCAGTGGCTGTCTCTGCAACCCACACAATAATCATCTCTGAGGGCTGGAAACAGGAGGGTCTTGAGTTCATATCTCAAAACGAGACTTTGCCAGCAAAACAGGTCTCTTCACACGATGTCAAGGCAAGGATCATTGTTTTCTCAGAGAAAATGATTTTCCATTCACTGAATCACAGACAACTTGCTTTATCACTTTGGTTTTCTTTGACAGCTTCTCGTCTAAGTCAGAACCAGTTCTAAACTGGAGCCAGTACGTCAGCAGAGCTGAGAATTTCACACATTCAAAAGTGCAAAGCGCTCGCTCTCCCCCCCACAGCTGCAAGAAACATGCCGTGTATCAGCCACTGCCTTGGAGAAAGAAATCCTCATTGCTGCTGCGGAGCACCTGCTGGTGGGCTCCCAGGGCGTCCTCGACACATGGGCCTTCAGAGCCAAGGAAGGGCCAGACGGGGAAGGGGGCGAGTGTCTCCGGGACAGGGACAAGTCCCAGCAGATGGGCACAACCAGGAGAGGATACACCCAGCCTCTCCTCGCTGCCTGCTGCCTCCAGAGGACGGGCTGAGCCTTTAGTGAGAACAACTTCAAAGGTCTGGTGTCATTGCTACTGCATGCAATTTATCTCCTAGGGCCAGACACACTACAACAGGCTTTTGTAAATTTATTAGAGAAAACTTGTGCTTTTATCATTAAAGGCAGTTATTCTAAGGATACCATCTGGGCAAAACTGGCCCCAAGTTTTGGCATT
>VYZM01019765.1:112416-193058 GCA_013398915.1 Dromas ardeola | reverse complement strand
CATGAGTTTTTATAAAATCTAAAAAAAATTAATATATATATATATATATATATAAAAAATATTATCTCCATGTTTTCTTCCCCTCAGTTATAAAGGAAATTATTCTTTAAAAAACAGATTTTTTTTTTTTTGTATTTTAAACTATTTCCATAATTTCAAATACTCTGCTCCAGAGCGATCTGACTCGAGAACAGCTCTGGGGCAAGGGAAGTCAAAACAGCTCCTCATTACCAGGCTCTGAGGACATAAATAGTGTGGAAAATAACACAGTGCAAGTAAAACCAGTGTTGCCAGACAGAGCTTCTAAAACATATTTACCAAGTTTCCCAGCAGCCATGGGACTGGTTTCTAAAAAGACATAATAAAGTCATAATAAAAAAAAGAAGTGAGGGGGTTTTTTTAAGCCATCCTTACTTTTTCAGTCTTCAGGTTATACCTGATTCATACTTTCAGTCTTAGCTCCTTATATATCTTGCTTTTTAAAAACATCTATAAGGAACGTACTGAACATCAAATGTCTCTATCAAATTATACAACTTGAAAACAGTGGAAAGAAATTATATTTAATATTCTCACAGTTTCAATAATCTGTGAGATTACTAAATCCTAACGGTTAGTCATGATTTCACTCACAAAATTAAGGAGATGTGTTTTTATGAATTGCATTATACAGTTTTTAAGCCAAGCAGGCTCCACCAAAAAGGCTGACGGTGCTCGGCAGTTGTGTGATCCACCCTGGGACTCTGCTTTTGGAAAGGCACCGCCTGACGATGTCATTAGCAGAAGCTGGCAGGGTTCCAGCGGGCAGGGGTGTCCCCAGCAGCGATGGGCACGCTTTTAGCAAACCAAGCCCGTAGGCTAATCACAGAATCACAGAATGGTTTGGGTTGGAAGGAACCTTAAAGATCATCTCGTTCCCACCCCTCTGCTCTGGGCAGGGACACTTCCCATCAGACCAGGTTGCTCCAAGCCCCGTCCAACCTGGCCTTGAACCCCTCCAGGGATGGGGCAGCCACAACATTAATGATAGTTGAAGGGGAATGGTTTTCAGACATCAGGTGAGGTGTGCAGCAAAGCTATCCAGGTTCAACTGAACGTTTGCAACACCAGCAAACCGGGATTAGATTCAAAGTCTAGAAACATTCCAGTATTTCAAAGCACTTGAGCTGTGCTGCTGTCGCCATGGCTTTGCTGCGCGTTTTGGAGCTGGGTTTTGCCAACCTGAGGGACGCGGGTTCCCAGGGAGGTGTGGGAAAGTCCCACCACCACTCAGCATCCCAGTTGTCTCTCTGTAGAGCGTGAATCAGCTCCTGTGTGAACTCTTGCGATGGAGTTAACGCAGCGCAGCTGTATGAACACCTGGTACTTGGGAACAACCTCACGCGTTTTCAAAACACCTTCTAAAGGTCTCACAGTGTCTATGTGCACTGCAAGTTCTGCCTGTATAGGTTTCTGCAAATATTCATAATTTCTTTCCTTCACTTTCTGCAGGTGGCCCAAATCCCGTTAGGAAAACCAGCGTCCCCACAGCTGGAGAAAGACAGCTCCTGGAAGAATGGTAAAACCTGCATCTGGTTTGAATTGATAGATTGGATCATTCAAGAAACAGACACATAAGCAGATGAATTACTCCATTTCAATACTACTGTTAACTAGAGGGATTAATGTAGAAAATGATGGATTATTTGCCATCTTTCCCATACTAGGTTTTGGCTTATATTATTCATTCACTGAAGGTGTTATTTTCTGTTTAGCTGCACTAACTGAATTCAACCCATAAGAAAAATCTCTACCGAAAGTAAAAATAAAGACATGATAGGTTTGCCAAACTTCAATCACCTCTCAATACAAAAATGTTATTTTAATCCTCCTTATTTCTTTCATAAAAGCTGACTGACAAGCTCACTGCACTGTATGCCCCTGTCTTCATTCAAACTCCTCTTTCCGTTTTCCCCACACCTAAATTATATTGGGGTTAAAAAGTATGTAGTGCCATGACATGGCACTACACAAAAACATCCTTCTGTTCTGCAGCATCCTTCCTAGAGCATCACAAAATGCAGACGCCTTGTGGCTGTATGACAGAAGTGGTCTGAGGAGTGATGGGTTGGATCTCGCTACCTTTTCTTGGAAAATTCCCAGTGAAACTGTACCATGAATCAGGAAGCAATGGCTTCAGCACTCAAGTCCTACCTACTAGGACGTTCTCACAGACAGCTCCACTGGATAGGTCCAGTCCTGTTCAATCTATTCATCAATGACCTGGATGAGGGGATAGAGAGCACCCTCAGCAAGTTTGCTGATGACACAAAAATGGGGGGGGTGGCTGACACACCGGAAGGCTGTGCCGCCATACAGAGAGACCTGGACAGGCTGGAGAGTTGGGCGGAGAGGAACCTTATGAAATTCAACATGGACAAGTGTAGGGTGCTGCACCTGGGGAGGAATAACCCCATGCACCAGTACAGGTTGGGGGCTGACCTGATGGAGAGCAGCTCGGTGGAAAGAGACCTGGGAGTCCTGGGGGACAACAGGATGATCATGAACCAGCAATGGGCCCTTGTGGCCAAGAAGGCCAATGGCATCCTGGGGTGCATCAAGAAGAGTGTGACAAGCAGGTTGGGGGAGGTCATCCTCCCCCTCTGCTCTGCCCTGGGGAGGCCACATCTGGAGTGCTGTGTCCAGTTCTGGGCTCCCCGCTTCAAGAAGGACGGGGAACTGCTGGAGAGGGGACAGCAAAGGGCTACCAAGATGATGAGGGGACTGGAACACCTCTCTTATGAAGAAAGGCTGAGGGATTTGGGTCTCTTCAGTCTGGAAAAAAGATGACTGAGGGGGGATCTTATCAATGCTTATAAATACTGAAAGGGTGGGCGTCAAGAGGATGGGGCCAGGCTCTTTTCAGTGCTGCCCAGGGACAGGACAAGGGGCAACGGGCACAAACTTGAGCATGGGAAGTTCCATCTCAACACGAGGAGGAACTTCTTTCCTGTGAGGGTGGCAGAGCCCTGGCACAGGCTGCCCAGAGAGGTCGTGGAGTCTCCGTCTCTGGAGACATTCAGAACCCGCCTGGATGCGTTCTTGTGCCACCTGCTCTGGGTGACCCTGCTCTGGCAGGGGGTTGGACTGGGTGATCTCCAGAGGTCCCTTCCAAACCCACCATTCTGTGACTCTTTGAAAGGCCAGCAACAGAAATGAGATTTAGTTATAATCTTTGTATTCTAATTGCTTACAACCACCCACCAAATTTTCACAATTTTGCCTGAGACGTTTCACAGCTAGGTTCACATTGGCATTTTTCCTGCATTTGCTGCAAAAGGTGTTCAGGTTGTTTTGAGAATGGGCCTTGCAGTGTCAGGCTGTTCTGCCAAGCCACGCTCTCCATCTTTCCTCTTCACCCTTTGATGCTCTCCAGAAAATCAGAGATAAGCAGCCAGAACCAGAAGCTGCCCCTGGGTCCCTGATGACAGCTGAAAGGTGCTACTTGTGTATTTCTGAAAAGTTCCTTGGATTCAGCTGTTACAAACCACAGATGGACCATCACCATGTGCCAATGCACAGCAAAACTTAGAGAGAAATATGTCTCATGGACTGGAAGAGCTCAGCTAAAGCATCTGTTCCAGGATGTCACCTGCTGGAAGGCTCTCAAAGTCCATGGTTCTGTGTCCTGATATATGTATAGATAGACATACGTGTGGACCCATCCCTTGGTGAGGATTCTCACAGCTCTTTTCACAGCAATGGTCTGATCCAAGGTTTCCTGGTGGCACCACAGCAGAGCTGGCCTTGAGAACAGGCAACCAAAGTAAAGAAGCTGCAGAGTCTCTTGATGCCCTCAGGCCCCTGACATAATCCTCATACATGTGTCACACGACCTGCTCGAGGAACCTCAGTAACAGGAATGGCAAGCAATCTACGCCAGTCCTTCAATATCCTCTGTCACAAAGATTTTCCCAATGTCTGGTGTGAATCTTTCTGGCAGTGCTTTGAGAGGCACCTTGCTTTACCCTTTACTGGTACAGAAAAACAATTGCACTTTCCCTGCTGGAGGACACATTTTGAGGATCGTACCCTCCTGTTCCCTCAATCTTGAGGCCCTAATCCTTCTCCTTCTCCCTTATGAGGACATAATCCTTCCCCTTCTCTCTCTCCTCTATCTCTTCCCACAGTCATGTTTTCAGGTGTCTGACACTTCTCACTGTTCTCCTCTACCCTGTCTGAAGAAGGTCTGCATCTTTCTTAAAATGCAACGCTCAAAGATCAAACCAGATTCCAGCAGAGGCTTGGCCAACTCTGAGTGAAGTGAAAAACTTGTCCCCATGGCTCTGTCAGACTCTATTCATTGCACAAGGATGCTCTTATTCAGGTACTGGCGATATTGTGGTCCCTTGATGCCCTGTGGTCACATGGTGGGGATGATACACAGACCATGAGTGCCTCCACTGAGGCCATCTCCTGTGTCTCAACACAGGGAAAGCCTTGGTATTACCATCAGGGCTCCAGAGATTGTTCCCAGTCAAAATTTAGCCGAACACTTAATCTGCAGTCTTCACAGCTGCTCACGTGAGCCAACACTGCCATGTAAAGGAAACATTTATGGGCTCTACTGTGGCACAGAAACAAGGAGCTCCAACAGGTCCTTTATGGCAGATCTGGGCTTAAAAGGAAGAACTAATGAAGAGAAGCCAAACCCAAGCCATTTGCCTCCATTGCCTTTCCAAAAGCATCTGACACATCTAGGTACAGTACCTCATGTCCAGAATGGGATGAGTGCTTGCACACCCTTGGTTGCTAGCAGAGCTCAACCATCAGACCTCTCTGCGGTCACTCCTGGGTCCACAGGCCCACATATTTTCAGGAGCGCACTGCAACTGATTTTTTTTCTTTGTTCTATTTTCTAAGCAAAGCAATAGGACTTCAAAAGATATACAATGTCTAAAAAAGATATGTTTGATATCCAAAAGGTATCTCTGATGAAGCAATTACTCCCTTCCATTTAGAGGCTGAAAGAACTTTTACAACCAAACTGTCCAGCTGACAACAGGCTTTGTGTCACGGGTGGATTGAGAGTGAAAGACGGAGGCTGACGCTGCTGTAGAGGCATCCAGAAAAATTCAATTTCCACTCTGCAACCAAACCAACAAAGTATGTCTTTAAATATTTGATGTGATCAAAATCTCTGCTGTATTTCAGATAAACATCAGATCGTTAGACAGCAGGTTAAAAAAGAAAAGGGAAAAAAACCCAGTAAAACGTTCTCAAGCAGTATTTCTGTGAGACGTTGGGAACACTTCTCTGAGACTTGATTGTTGGTGAGGATGGATGAATGTCCTTAGGAAACTTCTAGATGAGAGCAGATAAATGCACATCGAAGTGTCGTAATCAATGTTTTCTATCAAAGATGTGCTAAAAGGCTCTACATCTGAAGAATGGAGTTAATGGAAGAGATTTAATTAAGACTATGATTTTCTGGCATAATAATAATTCTGAATGTACATGGAAAGCTGCGAGCTGCATGCCTTTCATATCTGACCAGCCTGATCAAAGGACCTTGCTTATGCACAAAGAACACAATATAGGCAGCAGATTGTGTCACAATGAATCTTTGACAAGAATGAAAAATTTCAGTGTCTAAAAAGTACAAAAAGTGAAAGTTGGAAGAGAGATTTTGTTCTTTTGTCAAAAAAATCCATTTTTTTTTTAAATGTAAAATATATGATTTGGTATTTTATCTCATAAGACACACACGCAATCTTATCATCTGCATTCTGCAAAATTATAAATATGGAGTTAATACACTACTTTGTCTACTGCCGTTCTCCTCGAAAGCTGAATTCGGTATTTAGAGCTCATTATTCAACATCACATTTATTAAACAATGCCCTTTCAGTAGCGTTTTCATATCTACATAATGAAAATTCTTCCTCTTCAGAAAAAGATGAGGGAAATGATTGGGATGAAGAAGTAATCCAAGTTGTCCAGGTGTATTCTTGCTGTATATTAACTAGCTTCACTTATCCTACAGGACACATCTGCATTCAGCGATGAAGAGGCACTGCAGAAAACATCACAAAGAAAATCAGGCTCGGAAAATGAGTATCTGCACAAAGGAGACCCAGAGCTGCCTGTGGGAACAGGCTGCCATGGTGAGTGCCGGATCCACGCAGGGTTGATCATGAACCGCAGTTCTGCAGGAGGCACAGGGCCACGAGGCACCATGGACACGGCTCCCCAGGAAGGGCACGGCATGGAGAGAGTTGGAGCACAGGAGAATTTCATGGCAGAGATCACCAGGGCCACAGGGAAATCCATTCGCCCAACCTTCAGCTAGTCTCAGTGGCCTGAGAACCATCCCACCTTCTAAAAAGGGCTGGTTTTGGCACAGGCAACTGTGAAAATGAATCCCATAAGGGTGTGACCTCCATTAGCAGTGGTGAAGCTCTGGAAGAGCCCAGCTTGGCTCCGGGTACGTTCATATGATCTTTTCTAGGCAAATACAAACTGCTCTGCTGAGCCCCTAAGAAACAGGAGCACGGTCTTTTGGCACCGGGCACTGCCCAGAATTTGCGTAACTATGCCTCCTGTGAGGCTCTGCCTAAGCTAATAAGCCCTACTGATGGACAGATTGTATCAGCTCAGGACTAAAACCTCACTCATGCATCTGTAAGGCTGTTCTGGGGCGAGATTGTCTCAGACTGCGGGGAGAGGGAGTTTCTATCCACCTATCTCAGACCCCAGTAGACCTATACAGCGAGGAGAAAACACACATTTTTTTCTAGCCTCCTAATCTGCTCCTGAATCTGTGGCTACAGAAGAGGTCCAGGCACAAGCTCACCATGAGGCACACAGTTTGTTAGTATGTTGCTGGCTCACATTTGATTTTGGCCAACTCGTTTGCTCTCAGAAAATGCCCGGACATAGCCCGGGGGGTAGGACACTCCAGGGACTGTCCATGGTCAACAATACATGAGGTCTCTCTGGTTTGGGAGGCGAGGAGAGTTTCGCTGTATGGTTTCACACTGTGCTGTGTCATGCGCTGCCACCGCCAGAAAACAGCTGCTGGCCCGTTTCACTTGTTCATCTAGACATAGTCTGGAAGACCCAGCAACCATAAAACCCAACTCAATTCAGACATTACTCATGTCCCATCCAGATATCACCACCTTCACCTTACGACACTGGAGACCTTCCAGTGAAGGAAAGAAAAAAATGGGGGAAAAACCCTACAGTGGAAAACTTCTATACTGATTCTACGCTGATTTCAACCTTGCAACAAGAACATCAAAGTGGTCATTTGCACATGGAAGTGCCCTGACGTCCCGTGCAGTTCAAGCAGTAGCATCATTGTACCTTTGTGGTCTAAGATGTCTCCACACATTTCTCGGTAAGGTAACCAACAGCCAAGCCAGGAGAAATGGACAAGCTTGCATGCACACAAAAAACTTCTTCAGAAGTACCAACCGAAATAAAAACTTTCAAGCTAAGTACTGGGAACACAGAGGGTGAGGAAGGTATAACATACTGTAATAAAGGAAATGGAAAAAAGACAGAAAACCTCATTAAGAGTAAAATAATACTCTTGACTTCTCAAGAGATCACTATTAAGTACCTGCAAAAGACAGGCCTTAGAACCGAAATGACCAACTGTATTGAACACCAGAGCCAGGGATTCAGCAAAGGCACCACTTTCATTAAATGACACGATTTTCCCCCCTTCCTGCTCTTAACTAACCCTTCAATGAGCCGGAGGCAGCATTTGCACTGAGGCTAATGACTGTGTCCTTTGCTAACGTCTCCCCTTGCTCCAGAGCTCACCAACCTGCCTCCACTGGTGCTACTTTCCCCCCATATAGGCTGAGTGATGAACAGAATCAAATTAAGCTCAGAGCAGTTTTTCTTTACCTGTACTCAGTTTGAATCCAGTTCCTGTTTCAAGCTTAAAGAAGCACTAAAAAGCCTGAAACTTAGCTATTTTTTCCAGGTCTATCAGCAGATCTCATAAAAGATATTACCCCTTCCCTACAAACGGTGCTCTTCTGGACAGGTATGAGGGTTTCTTCATTCACTGGTACATATTGAGCTTCCCTGGCACACACATTGCAGCAAAAAGCTCTGGGAAACTTTGTACTGAAGTTTTTATTGAAAGAAGCTGGAAAACTAAATCATAAACGTGTGTCAGATGCCCCAGCATCATGAGCTGCACAACTGCAAAGGACTGTTAGCCTATACATATTATTAATCAAACAACAACAAACAACAAGCCAAGGCACACACGGCTATTTGCATGCCCAGAGTTCTCAACCTTTAATGAGGTTTCCCTTGAAGTTAATGTGCCCAAAATGGGAGGCACAGAACAGGCCACAAATATCAATATTGATTTCTTTTGGCACTACTGTATTGGCCTGAAACCCCTGACAAGAGGTGGACTTTCTGCAGGAGCATTTTCCATGTTTCTGTGAAAAATTAGCAGAATGCTAAATTCCACTTCGAATTTGAAATATGAATCTGAAATGTACTTTGCTCAAGCTTTGTTGAAGAAACAATTTATTACAGTACTTAATCTTCCTGATGAAAGAAAAGGAGATTTTAGCCTGCTAATAAGCTGTATAGAAGCCATGACTAATTAACCTAATTATAGCAGTCTGTGACAAAATGTGATTGTACTAAGACCATGCCTCAAGTAACTGGAGTTGCCAAAATGCAAAGGCTAATAAACCAACACACATTAATAGAACATAAACACTAATAAAGTTGACACCAGCCATATTATTTATAGTAAAATCAATACTACAATAAGACAACCCAAAGAATAGTCAGCATCTGATAACACAGAATTCACTATCTGAGAATCCTGAAATACATCAGATCAGCGCAGACCAGTGCAGACCAGTGACTGCAGCTCTTTGAGACGTGCAGTTCATGGGGACAGTGGATGCACACTGAGGCTGAAGACACCTGACACGTGCAGAGCACTCAGACACACTTGTGTCCTGCCATCTCACAGCTCAGCAGAAGGGTAGGTGTAGAGCAGCATCTTCTTGGCACCACATAGTTTCCGTCTCAACCACAAACCCCAAGGGACTCAGTGGGAGAGAGGAAGCTGAGTGAGAAGGGCTCATCTCAAAGAGAATCAGCGATTGCAAAGAACTTCAGGAGACAGTCTACTCTCAGTTCCTGCCTACCTCAGGGCAAGTCTCTAGCTACTCCACACACACAATGGCTACATGATAAATACCCAACACTGCATCAGTTTTGCATGGCTGAGGGATGACGGAGCACAGGCTGCTGGTGGGGACGAAGCCGGCACACATAGCTGATGGAAGGGGTGAAGATCTTGTTCAACGATGCCACTGATGGCGTTTGAGCTCTGATGAGTACAAGTTCCTTACTGCTGGTCTCATAGCAGGTTCTGACGCAGTACTTTGACACAGAAATGCCTGTTTTCCTGGATAGGTCAAATAATGACGCAAGAATAAAGTTTGAAGAACCAATAACTGGGAGTTGATGCATCTTCTGGTGTTTATGACCCTGAGCTGGCAACTGTACCAACTTCATCACAGTAGCGAGGCAGTTGCAACAATCATGATGAAGCACACGGGGACCATGAAAGGCCATTTCACCCACACTGAATGGAACTGGGCAGGACAGGGGGGATTATCTCACAAAGAAAACTCACTGCAAACTCAGATGTCTGCTTGGAGAATGTGCCACCTGCAGGCAGGACCACCAAAAACGTCCTTGGGCACTACAAGACTAATATGTTTCCTAAGATGCACAAAAGCATCTCCAAAATTAGAATCAGAGCCCAAAACCTCTGAAAACTATGGTGGAAGGAAGTTCACCTTCCAGACGAAACTTAGAGGACTGAAGCAGAAAGAAGCTTTGGGGTGCAGAACTCTCCCAAGCAGTGGAACGCCAACCTAGAAGGACTCCAGAGGAACTGAAATACACCTTTCACCCTATATATCCCCAAGCTGAACACAGGCAGGGACCCAGCAGAGTTGAGAAAGCCTGAGAATTCGAGCAATAATATGTACGTACATCTCCAATCTATACAGACTGCAGAGCCCAAAGACAAAATATGCTGTTGCAAAGCATGTACTTCATGGGCTTGATGGCTGAGTTCCCCTGATTATGTGTGTTAACCTGAAGTGTCCGTTTAATTTGTCTTCAAAGGAGAAACAAAAATAAAACTGCTGCTGTCTGAACAGCAAAACGCCACCACAGAACGAAAGATGATTAAATAAAGGGTGTAGAATTTTTTTTAATTCCTCCATTATTATGGAAATATGCCTTTTAGAGGATGAACAGGGCTGGTTTTAGCAAGAAGTTCCAAGCTTATTTTATGGCTGAAAATGTGACTGTGACATTTTCAACATGAGCTAGGTCGTGTGCGTGCACAGAATGAGGCAGAGGCCCCGTCCTCACTGCTCCCTCCTCCCTCCCCTCACCTCCTGCCAAATACAGGGAAGATCTCCATCTTCTTTACAACCCGTAACCACAAAAACCAGAGGATATTCTTATTCCTGTCTTACAGAGAGAGACGCCTCAATCTCAGAGGGAAAAAATCACCTTCTCAGGGACACACAGATCATCAGAGGTACAGTCACAAGGAGCCCACAAGGTTGGTCTTCTACTTACAGAACTCCATTTCTCTGGCATTCTCGTGCCATTTCTCATGTACGGTCGGTACTTTGTGCACCAAAGGATATAAGGACCAACCTGAAGGCTGCTGAAAGGCCTTTAGAGGAGACAAGGGATGCTGATTTCACACTGCTCAGGTGAAACAATTACCTTGATTCCTCCCCAGGAGTGATCAGACAGGAACTCCACAGGACTTGTGACTCTGGTCTGTGCTGGATATCTCAGTAGGAAATCCAGTTCTACCGCGCTGATTTCTTTACTTATCAGAAGTATCTGTAATTCCAACCAAAGAAGATATCCTTGAGCAGCCAGGACACAGAGTGGCAATATACTCTAGCAGATTAATTATTCAACTCACGTAGCTGCCAAATGTGTGGCTAAAAGTACAGAGTGTGCCATGTGTCCTGGTTTGAGGTAAAACAGAACCAATTTTCTGATTTGTAATTTTACTTTTTAGCTGGGCCTCTTCTAACTGACTAAAGTCTGAAATTAACAGCATATTGTTCAGAAACTGTTCACTCTCACAGTGATAAGACCTGATTATACCAAGGAATGGTATGCCGAGAGGCTCTTGCTTATACTTATCGCTATAACAACCAAGGTCAGCTAACTTCGCTGTTTGTCCCGTTAGAGGGTTGGATGTGGAGAAGCGTAGAGGGGTCACACCTATAGGGAGGAGCGGACAGGACAGGTGACCCAAAACTGACCAACAGGGTATTCCATCCCATATGCATCACGCTCAGTATAAGAGCTAAGGGACAAGGGGGCTCTCTCGCGCGTTTTTCTTCAATGGCCGACGTCTGAGGAGGACCCCGTCTGTTCGTCTGCCTTCGATCGCGATCCGAGCACTCCTGACTCTAGTTCCGGAATTCAGCTCCTGTCCGTCGCTGACTCCAGTCTGGGACTTTCCCTGTGTCTGCTGGTGACGCGATCGTCATCCTGGGAGCTGGATATGGTTTTGTATATATTGTATACTTTTTTTTATTATTATTATTTTCTTATTATTTCTTATTTCCTTATTTATTATTATTTTCATTAAAGTAGTTTAGTTCTTTTTCTAAACTCGTAAATCCCCTTATCTCTTCCTCTCCTCTCTGAGGAGAGAGGGGGGGGAGGGCCATCTGTCATTCCGATTGGCCAAACCGGCCAAAACCATGACACCATGTTAGATGGGTGTGATGAAACATACCATGGAGGTGCTCTGGGTCTCCCCAGAAGAGGGCCAGGAACAAGTATGGAGATTGACAACATAAGAGGACCAAAGTCTGGAAAAACTATGTAGCAAGAGCTACATGGATAGCACCCTGAGGAGAAGTCCCTGTCAGCAGAGCCACAGGCTGAGGGATGTGCCGCAGGTCCCTGGGCTTCACATCTGCAGCTAAAGAAGAGATAACTTTCTGGAAAGGAGCCAGAGCATGCATCCCGAGGGCATGCTACCAAGGTCTTGTCCATCTCCCACTGTCTTGTTCCATTTTGAAAATAAGTGGAGAATGTTTAAAACAAACAAACCGAATAAAAACATAATGAAAAAAAAACCAAACCAAACCAAAAAACTCGTGGTATGTGCACCAAGAGAATAAGCAGGTCCCCGAGGTCTCAAACACCGGAGAGCACCTGGGCCATTCAGCTGCTACTGATGTTTTTACCACCAATGGTGGCTTTCAGGAACACATGCAGGAAGACTCCCAGAGCAACGTTCCAGGTAACTCTGGAAAGCCGTAGGTGCTCAGGAGCCCAGCTGGAGCCACTGCTCCAAGTGCCCGGCCAGACTTCGGAAATATCAGAGACAAACTCCAAAACCCTGAACACCAATTCTGGGTGGAAAAAGAGCAGTGCTGGAGTGGCAAGTTTCTTATTTCCTTGTCACAGACCCTAGACTGCATCTCATTATGGCCTAGTGGGCAATGGCAGCTGAAGTGTGCCTGGCATCTCTTCCCCCACGGATGGCAATGAGGTGCTCAGTTCCAGAGCCAACTGCTTTTTTCTATAGGAGAATCCTGTGCCTTATCACCCAACCACCTCTACACACTGAAACTGGGGGTGCTGATTTTCCTTAAAGTGACTCATTTTTAATGCTTAATGTCATTACAAGCACAATGTGTGCTACTTAAACACGTTATTTAGAGATATAAATTACAACATTTAGGTACCCTTTAGGTCAGAATTAAGGCTGATATTGCAAAATATACGCTGACTTTTTACACATAGACAAATTATTAACTAAATATATTGTTTGAGTCCATTTTTTAATATATGTATATGTATCATAGAATCATAGAATGTGTTGGTTTGGAAGGGACCTTTAAAGGCCACCTAGTCCAACCCCCTGCAGTCAGCAGGGACATCTTCAACTAGATCAGGTTGCTCAGAGCCTCATCAAGCCTGGCCTTGAATGTCTCCAGGGATGGGGCCTCCACCACCTCTCCGGGCAACCTGGGCCAGTGTCTCACCACCCTCAGTGTAAAGAACTTCTTCCTGATGTCTCATCTAAACCTGCCCTGCTCTACGGTAGGTGTGTGTATATATGTGTGTGTATATACAAATATATATATACTAACTTGCCTTTTTACACATAGTATTTTCTTATGTGGAATTAATAAAAATCGTGTCAATCACTGGATCAAGGTTGACTAGACCTGCACGGTGTTTGAGCAGTTCAAACTTGGTTCATGTCTGCATTCTACATGTCAGGGCACTTACACAGTCATTCACTGCACAAACTTAATAACAACTTTGCAACATCATGCCAAGCACTATTTATTGATTGAATCTGATTTCAGCATAGGGATATACAAAGGTCTCCTTGCTCAGATTGTAGATTAAAAATTATACTAACATGCTAGACAAAGACAGCAGCGATGTAGCACACATTTCTTTTGGATAAAACCAATAAGCCTTCAAGACCAGCTTGCTTCGCCCTTTTTTATCAGGTCCTGCAAGCACGTATTAGTCTCTCAAACAACCATTTGTCAGCATAATGCAAATCAAACACAGAATCTGTGACTGTTATCAGCATGAGAGGCAGAGAAGAAAATCAGTTCCCCAGCCCTTGTATTTGCTGCTCTGATGCTGAAGGCCACAGCTGTGCCAGTTTGAGCTTTCTCTGCACGCCAATATCTTTGCCTGTAAAATAAATCATTGCATACAAATTGCATGAGATGGTGACGTTTACCTGGAAGGTAACTTGAGCAGCGTAGGTCAATTTATCACACTCGAAGAGCCCCCGGGTTGTGTACTGGAAGACAGAGAAGGTGATGCTGTCGACGAGGTTCAGCACGCGCACTGCCAGGCTCTCCTCTGGAGCTGCCCTCTCGATGGCCTTCTGAAACACGATGCTGAACGCCTGGGAGTGGAGACACAGAAGGACACTGGTGGTTTCTAGATGCTCTTTGTGTGCTCCTGGCTATCACCTGAAATGTTGCAGTAAGTGAAGCCAACTCATACGCTTTATCTCTACAGCCACAACCAAAGCATTCTCATCTGCCCAGCAGTATGGCCCACCAGCTCCAGGAGGCAGGGGAACAAGAGAGAGAGACCAGACCCTCTGTCTGTCTTTAGCTGCTTTTTCAGGAACAGACAGCCAGGGAATAATGACATTCCCTGTGACATTGCGCTCTTGGGCTTGAGAAAGCAGTGCAGAGACAGGCCAACTGAATTAAGACACAACGGATACAGGGAACCTTTCTCTGACCAAATGTGTTCTCTCATAGGGATTACAGAGTCTGCTTCCTCTGCCAATGCTGAGCCAAAAGATAGTGGTGTTCCAGAGGAAAGCAGAGCTCCCATTTCACAAGTGTTTCAGCTTAGAAAAAAAAAATCTCCTAAATACAAAAAAAAAAAAAGCCATAGAATCACAGAATGGTTTGGGTGGGAAGGGACCTTAAAGATCACCCAGTCCCACCCCCCTGCCCTGGGCAGGGACACCTCCCACCAGCCCAGGTTGCTCCAAGCCCCGTCCAACCTGGCCTTGAACCCCTCCAGGGATGGGGCAGCCACAGCTTCTCTGGGCAACCTGGGCCAGGGGCTCACCACCCTCACAGCAAAGAATTCCTTCCTGAGATCTCATCTAAATCTCCCCTCTTCCAGTTTGAAGCCATTAACCCTCATCCTATCACTACATGCCCTTGTAAAAAGCCCCTCCCCAGCTTTCCTGAAGCCCCTTCGGATACTAAAAGGCTGCAATAAGGTCTCCCTGGAGCCTTCTCTTCTCCAGGCTGAACCCCCCCAACTCTATCAGCCTGTCCTCACAGCAGAGGGGCTCCAGCCCTCGCAGCATCTCTGGGACCTCCTGTGGCCCCGCTCCAACAGGTCCACGTCCTTCTGATGTTGGTGACCCCAGAGCCAGAGGCAGCACTGCAGAGGGGTCTCACCAGAATGGAGTCCCGTGAGTACTTTACTGTCTGAATTCAGCAAAGGGCTACATGAGAAGGGCAAGCAGGACTTCATCTTGTGGAAGTGGGATTAACCAGTCAATCAAGTCCCCCCAGGGATGGGTGCATGCATCAAGAATGGCGCTTTTATACAAGATACTAAGGAGTCTTGTAACAACATTTCTGATCTAAATGAGAAAAGACAAAAAACTTTCAGAGCTGGCCAAAAAAAACTCATTAGCAAATTATCAAGTGCAAGTGGAAAAAGAAAAAGAAAAAAAAGCCTAAATTCTGATTAGCAATGCAAAGGCTTCATGCACTGCGACCCAGCTAATAGGGAATAACCAGGCCAATACAAATTGATAGCACCAACTGGACGAGGCACGACTGTGTTGTCAGCATTATCTTTAGGGTTCTACAAAAGAAAAAATGATGCCTCAAAAAATTAAAGTGCCATTGATACCTACTGCATTATTTAATAATTGCAGAATGCATTTTCCTGCTTAACATTACTTTAAATTGTGTTAAAACGCGCTGCAGAGTAGCATACAAATCTTGTGTGCTCTAATATATACCGGAACTTCTAGCTGTGTGTATTTTAAAAACATCTCTGTGTATCTTTACACAATGTTTTATGATCTGTCATCAAAATTTATTAGATAAAAACATTTCATCCAATAATTTTCTAAGTATTTATACACACTGCTAATGTTAACAGGAAAACATAAAACAAACAAAATACAGAAGATGCAGATTAAAGGTGAAACCTCAGAAACTCCTGTATCTATCATGTATGTGTAGGGAATGAATCTTTCAAAGGGCACCCTTGCACAAAAGATATTCTGTACATTTTCCTGGTAAAATTATTTCAACATATGAGTCGTAGATATCAAAAAAGAAAAGCTTATTTGTGGATGAGGCTCAAAATATTATATTCTCAATTACTTTTTCCAGGTCACTTGTCAAGGTAAGAAATCGTTTGGAAGAAGTCCTAGACCAGGATGCCATCTTATTTAACCCTCTATCCCCTGAAATACCTTTCTCCTGTGATAAAAAAAGGTTTTCCATTTATTAAAACATTAAGTCCAGAACTCTTCAATAAATACCCCAAAAGGCCATTGGGCTTCTACTGGTCAGACCTATTGAGACCACGCTGCCAAGGCAAGGGACTGTCTCCGCTCTCATTTTACTGCAGCAGGTCCTCAGAAGCTGCTCGGGGACCAAGACTTCCCCAGTGTCTTGGGCAGCACGTGCAGAGCAGAGAAAGAAGGGACCCTGCCAAAGCGCTTCAAAGATAGAGGGGATGGCTTGAAAGAAACCCCACTTCCTACCAGTCAGGGAACAGAAAACAACTGATCAAGTGATGCCCAAACATCAAGCAAAGACATGGAACTATGAAGTCACTACTGCTCATATATTTAACTCTAAATATCTAGCTCCCTCATTGTGGCAAGTGGAGTCTCAGTCTATTGACACCTGCCATAAAGAGAAGCACTGGTGTCTCAAAGATAATCAAGAAACTTGGAAAACACGGCCATGCTCTCATTCCCACAAAAGCTACTGGCTTCCCACTGGGCTCTGCTGCCACATGGTAAGTGGGAGGGTGCAGCCCCATCACTATGAGTAGCAATAATTATATTGAAATCAACTTGTCATGTTGGAAATGTTCTCCAGGTGTTCTGGTGAGAACAGCTCCAGGTGGGAACGTTCTCCAAAGGAGGGACATCATTCCTAGTTCTCTATGTAACATGTCCGTGTACTACAGAGCTACACTTGCTATGCAGGGAAGGGTGGTCTACTTAGACAAGGCAGAAAAGTAGCAAGGCCTTTGGAGCACAGACCCTTTGGCTGTGTCTCTATACATTTATTTCAGGAGCACAGGGCAATAAGTGGTCTCTCTCCCAGCATGGCCCCCATTGGGGTGTTCATACTGCCATCATGAGCATGCCTATAGCTGAGACTGCCAGCTACAGGGCATTTTAGGCTGTAATCTTGCTTGTCTGTCTGATGGCAAAACACAGCGTGAGAAGAGCAAAGACACAGCCCTTCAGATGATCCCTCCAGACTGCAGATAAGCGTGTGTGCGGGTCCATACCAAAAGGTGGTGAACATTCAAGTCACGCACGTGCTACCTATTCCTGCACTCCAACCATACACAGACACCAACCCAAAGTTAGATTTCACACCACGCTGTTGACTACCTGAAAGGCTTTTGTAACTGTACTGTAGGAAGCATCCAAGCTCCTGAAAGCCCAGCTCTTGGGACCCTTCCTGCGCTGTGGAGGTGGAAGGAGGAATGACTCGCCTTTTGTTCAGAAGGTGGCAATAAACCCCTGGTGATGTGGTCTCAGTGGGACAGGACTGTGTTTAGAGAGTGTTGCGATGTTTTAATACTGTGGTTTTTGGGAAGTCAGGACTGTTTCAACATCAAGGTCTGGGATAATTGTTAAGGGCTGTGGCAATTCCTGTTAGCTTATGAAATATCTGCACAGGCATCATGACTCTGATGACATCTCAGATGCAGAACCAATGTAAATATAAAGAAAAGATTAACTGACCAAGCAAGTAACTCCAAATGCTGCGCAAAATCTCAGTGCATAAATATATGAAATACATAGAAAAAGGTACTTTGTTGGCTTTTTCCCCATATCATATTTTTTAAACCCACTGCTCATATTGTTCTGCCAGGTCGTTCGTGAATATGGAAGAAATAAATGGCTTGTAAGGTTCTGCTTTGCAAAGAAACTTCCTGGATTTTTAGTGATAAAGGATGTTAATGCATCGCTAAGTCAGACTGTGGCTTTCCATCAGACTTCAGTTGCTTAGAAAGAAACCAAGAAAACGAAGGAAAAGCTAATTAAGGCTCATCTAACCTGATCCCAACCTGGCCACCTGCAGTGGGCTGACTGGCAAATTCAGAGCCGAGCAGGGACCCTGGCCCACACTCATTACTCGACACGGATGGACCTTTTCTTTTGGCATCCCGACCTCCCCTCCCTGGGTCTCTGCAGGTGCTGCTGAAGCTCTGCTCCTTCCACCGAGGGCTGCGATGAGCGCGCTCTGCTCAGCGTTTGCAGCGAGTTTGGGACAAATCTTTCCCAAGGAGTGAAGAATCTTTTCCATAAAAACAAATCAGCAGAATGGATTAGGTCAGAACACCTTTTTGTCTGGCAGTTCAAATATCCCCAAGAGACCCAAGATGGTGACTTTGAACCTCGGTAAGACAGAAAAGCAGCAGCATTGCCTCCCGCGGCTCATGGGGACAATACCTTCAGAGAGAACTGGTACATGGGATGGATGGCATGGAGGTCGTTCATGGTGAAGTACAGCAGAGAGGCCCGTGCGGCGGCGGGCCTGTAGTGCTCTCTGGCCTCGTTAATCTTGGTTTCTGTCACCTTAGACTCCTGCACCTGGGAGGAAAACACAGAACAAAGTTACGATGAAAACATCTTTGTGAACTGAGTCCAGGGGAGGGCTGACATAGGATCATAGAATGGTTTGGGTCGGAAGGGACCATAAAGATCACCCAGTGCCACCCCCTGCCCTGGGCAGGGACACCTCCCACCAGCCCAGGTTGCTCCAAGCCCCGTCCAACCTGGCCTTGAACCCCTCCAGGGATGGGGCAGCCACAGCTTCTCTGGGCAACCTGGGCCAGGGGCTCACCACCCTCATAGCAAAGAATTTCTTCCTGAGATCTCATCTAAATCTCCCCTCTTTCTGTTTAAAACCATTCCCCCTCATCCTATCACTACATGTCCTTGTAAAAACTCCCTCCCCAGCTTTCCTGGAGCCCCTTTAGGGACTGGAAGGGGCTCGAAGGTCTCCCCGGAGCCTTCTCTTCTCCAGGCTGACCCCCCCCAGCTCTCTCAGCCTGTCCTCACAGCAGAGGGGCTCCAGCCCTCCCAGCATCTCTGGGGGCTCCCCTGGCCCCGCTCCAACAGCTCCGTGTCCTTCTGCTGTTGGGGACCCCAGAGCTGGAGGCAGCACTGCAGGGGGGGTCTCCCCAGAGCCAGGCAGAGGGGCAGAATCCCCTGCATCTGCCACAAAGACGTCAGGCCAAGCACTGGGCAACCCACACGCGACCACTGCAAGGACCAGCCTCTGCCCTCTGCCCATGATGTCAGACTCGGGCCGCCCGCTCCCAGCATCCCCCTTCCTCTGGCACATTCTCCATTTAGCTGCATTTACCACCCTGTTGCCCAATCCTCTGTTTTCCCAAGCCCACTCCAGGCTTCTCACTAGGATCCCTGCTCTTCACTAACTGGAATTGTTTTTCTCATCAATGAGTTTCTCCTGCTAATTGTCCCCCTCCCGTGCAGGTCATTAATAACACAGGGCTGAACAGACTTAGCGCTGCTGTCGAGGCAGCTTCCCCTAAGGCTGAAAACTGCTAATTTATAATGGTTACTGCTGCCTTTCCTCACCAACGTTTAACACACCCCTACCTTGCTGGCCAGGCGCCTGCATAGCTGCTGTGATGGACATGGTGAAAGCCTTTTGGCAGATACATCACCCCATTATCGTCTCAGTCCTGTTCATCCTTTCATTCCACTTCAGCAGCATAAAGTGACATCTTCGAGCCTCTCAGGGATTATTTGAGGCTCTGGCTACGATCAGTGTCTTGCAACACAGCCACATGCTGCCGACCCGGTGCTGGTCCCGCTGGCTCAGCAAAGCATGCAGTGGGGATGTGGCAGAAAAGGGCTCAGCACGTGTTGCGGAAGCCAGCAGGGCATGACACAGCCCCCACCAAAATGCATGCCACTGGGTCTCCCTCTGCCGTGACCTGAGCTGGTGTGCGCACGTCTGGCTGGGGCACATCCAACCTTCCCAAGGAAGCACAGACTGAGCCTTAACCTGCTGCGTGCAACCAACACGCGTTGGGATGTGTGGGATTCGCCTGTTTGCACACCCCCGGGAGCAATGATGAACTCTACTATCTGAGTCCCCCAAAGAGCCGCTTCAGTGTCTACTGCAGAAACAAGCATCTGCAGGGGCCATGAATTCCCTTGTCTACATCAGATGAGTCCTGCTTCTGGCAGCACCCATGTCTCTCCGCTGACTATAAAGGGAGCCCACAGACTACCTTAGATCTAGGCAACCACCTTTTAGATATTCCATCCCCAAAACAATTAATAAATCTCGTTAAGATAAAAGCCAGAAGCGGGGAAGACAGTTGTTTTCCATAAATAGAGCAGGGAGGAATTCCATAGGAAGGAAAATGTTGGCTGAACATTCTTCTTTGGGTAGACAGACCAAGAACAGAGTAAGGGCTGACTTGAGAAGCAGACTTCTAACGGGGCCCTGAGACAGCTTGTGGGTACCAAACGCACAAAAACCAGGTGCAAACCCCAAAATTCGTCCCTGTTGCCACAGAGCTGGCAGTCACCAGCTTTACAACCACAACCTGTTTAGAAATTGAAGCACTTCAGGAACACCTACTTCAAGAGGGAGGTGCCAAGTTTGCCAGGTCAAAACAGCCCTTCGACAGCCCCTTTGGGGGTTCAAACAAACCCTCCTTAGAGAGCTGAATGCATCTGATGTGCCCTGAACAGCTAGCAGAAATAATTCCAATTTTTAATGAGGAGGATCTCTTAGTTCCTTGGTCGCTGGGGCTACAGCGCTGGAAAGTGAGCGGCAGCTCCAGCCCCAGCCCAGCACGTGGGTACCTGATCCAGGCAGCGCGGACCAGTGGGCTGGAGGAGGACAACCATGGGCTGTGAAGATGGGAGGACTGCGGAGCGAAGCAGTTGAGAATGGCCCTACAGGAGTCCTGTCGCAACCCTGGCGTGACAACCACACGTCTCAAGTTCCCTCCGTGGCAGGGGAAGCCACTGTGCATTTAACTAAGCCCATCTAGCCAGCGAGGTGAACTCCGCAGGTGGCAATGCTGACACTGCACAGCTAATACAAACACTGATTTATACTCTAAGGAATGAAATACCCAAGTTCTTGCAGATTTACTTGAGATCGCAAACTCAACAACTTCCAGTCCCCGGTCAGTACTAAAATCCAGCTTAATTGAGGAAGTGTGATATATTCAGGATTACGTTGGAACAGTTTAAAGCCGCCTTGATGCAGTGTGTAAATTGTATTGTTTTTACATCAGGCACTGATGTTTTCTCTTGGTTTTAAATAGGCAATTTAACATACAAAAGCTCCAAAGAACTAAACAGCCTGAAGCTCACCAGAATGGAGAGCACTTCGATTTATACCACTTTCTATTCTCTACTCAGCAGAAGGGGCAGAGATGGGCAGAGTAAAGAAGTTACGTTCCACCCAGAAATCCTTAAAGATAACGTCACACACATGCGTTTCTCTAGGCTACCACTCTCTTTGTACCTTCTCTTCAATTTCTGCAGCTGTCTGTTTGGTGATCTCCAAGTTCTCCACCAACGCCGTGTCCCCCAGGAAGTTCCCAGATGCTGATGACAGCCGAGAGAGCAAGTTGTCCTCTAACGTTTTCAAGGTGATTTTGAATCCATTTTGTTGCTTTGTGAGATTTGACTGAAAATAATAAATTCAGAAAGTTTTAGTCACAAAACATGCGGTAAAGTAAGGATTAACCACCTTCGCACGGGAACAGGCTTCTAACTGACAATTGCCACAGTCCAATATTGCTTACTCCTGCTCTCTGCAACTCCTGGGCATGGGCAGAACTTTGGGGATCAGTCCGTATCCAACAAGCCACCAACTCACAGAAACCTTGAACAGCTCAGAAAGCACCAGGAGAACCGAGCCCTTTCACTAGGAGTGCATTAAAATGCTGGAAATGAATCAGAGGGAAAAGACCTTCATCCCCCATCTGAAACATCTTGCATCTCCAGCTTAGAAGTATCACTTTATTGGGCTCAAGCCAGCCTGGGTAGTCCCTGCTCCTGGGGAACCTCCGCACTTGCCACTACACACCACCACTGGTCACACCAGCAATACGGACCACGGGGATAAAACCTGATGGCAAAAACAACAGCAAGGTCCCTTGGGTCCAGAGATGAGCACAACGTATCTCAGGATGAGAATGGAGAGCAAAGTCCCAGCCTCGCTTGATTGCTGCTGCCGTTTGGCCTCGAGGTGTCACTGGGACCAGCGGCTCACTGCGCTAGGAGCTGCACACGCAAAGACAAAGTCGTCCTGCCAAAGGATTTGCAAACTCAGCACAAAGACGGCCAAGGAGACACAGACCAGTAACAACCATCTTGCCTCAAGGGCAGATCTTTTGAATTATAGTGCAAATTCTTCCACTTTCTGTGAAATGCCCCCTCTGTTCTCCCCAGACACTTGTTCCATTTTCCTCTCTTCTGCAGAAATACCAGTCATTAACGCTATTCATGGTGGAAACAGAGACGCTCATCTGCCTCCTTTTTGAACTGATCCTCCAAAATAGGCTTTCTCCCGTGAAATGTGATTGCCCTATTCTGTGTGTTTGCTCGGGGAAATGGCATCTTTCCTGGATTTCAGGTATATTGTGTTATTCCACTATATGGTCCTATCGTGAACGCCTATTTTTAGCGTTATCACAGAAAACATCCTGTGGGAAAGCTGAGCATCTGATTTGGATGCTGCTAAGATAAAAGCCTGGTGACTATTCTCTACATAAATGAAGTCAATCGCTTACGTCCTGGTATGTAAAACACTACTGTGTGACATACATAGTTTTAAATCCTCAGACTGTATTTAAGTGACACAACCAAGAAATTCAAGTAACTTGTAGGAGTGTTTTATAGCCCTGCAAAAAAATAGCCAGCTCCATGAAGTAGCAGACGTGGTGCACGTGGAATTGAGACACGTTCTGGGCCACGACAACTGGCACATGCCAGATTCAGTGCCATAAGCCAAGTGATTTAATGCTCCAAAGGCAGTTTTTGGAAAACATACCCACCGACAGGGCCTGGAAGAGCCCCAGAAACGGGAAATGTGACCCCATGTCTCTTCCAACCCCACAGCACATAAAGGAGCCAACAGCGTTTGCTCTGTTGTCAGAGGTTTTCAAGCAGATTAACTAACTCTTCCATTAATAAGTCATCTTTCAATATTTGGGCTGAAATTTCATATATTTGCTGCACATACACTCATTCCACGTTAATGTCAACCCAAGTGTGCAGCGGAGTGTGCACTGAAGCATGCCTTTTATTGGTATTTCAGATAGAAATGGCTGTTTTTAAAGGCCTGTTCTGTAGGCATTACACACAGGAGTTTGCCCATGGTGCTAAATATTTTACAAGTCTTGAAACAGAAAACTAACATGGCTAATTTTGTGCATTCCTGTCATTCAAGCATAGCATGCCTTCAAAAATGACATTTTGCAAGCTATTATTCCAGACCATGGACTGTAAGCCCTGGAGTTAATAAGGATGAGTGTGTTTTTTTGCTCCAAGAGCTTGCAATCACCGTGCACTTTCTGAAACGCACCCTTAGAAGGGCACACTATGCTGTACTCCCCGCAACAGCCTGCATCTGTTGCAGCTTTATCATGATACTGTTTTCAGCAGTTGCAAGGTTATCATTTCTGATTTCTGCAGTGGAGCTCATTATCTGTTATTTCACAGTTGATATGTAACAGCGCAACTTCTGGGAAACAGGTTACTCTCAGAGCCTTCAAAATTTTGTTCCATGAAAAACTAAAAGTTCACCAAAGCTATAGGCCAGTTTTGCAGGATTCACTGACAGCGCCTTCCTTGCTCAGCCACAGTAGCCACCTTCCTCTCCTCGTCCTTTCTGCTGGTTTTATTGGATTATTTTAACATCACAAACCAGAGAAAAAAAAAATCCCTGCATTTTCAATCCACTCCTGCACAGCACCTTCTTTCCTGAAGAACCTCAACACTGTCCGTCACAACCCAGATGTGCAGGGACTTTCACACACACTTCTCCTACTGAGTCAGCAAGGCAGGACCCTAACTCATGGCTTATCCACCTACAGCTTGGGACACAGCTGCCCAAATATTCTTTCTAAGGCTGTTCTCAGCACTAAACAGATAATGAATTTGAGGCAAATGCCATTTGAGACATTTCAGCCCAAACAGTGAGGCCTGGTGAAGGTGGGAGATACCTGAAACCAGCCCTGGTAAGGCTGCATGGACCACAGGCAGCGCCACCAGCACACGGACCACAGTCATCCTTGCAAAAGGAAATTGCAAATGAGACTAATTAAAGGCCAGAGGGTTTGTGCTGACCTGAGAGGGAAGGGCTCAGGACTTGGCTTTGCTTGCCTCGACCTAAACTGGCTTCAGCTTCTCTGTGCTGGGATCGTCTCACAGCCAGGTCACTACTGCCTCAACCTGTGTAGCCTGGCTTTAATGTAGAGTCAGAGCAAGGAGTTGTTCTGGGCAGACTGATCTGTCTCTAGAACCAAAATATGGCAGAGTGCAAAGGTGGTCTCAGACTCTGAACACGCGTTGTAACAACAGTGCAGTCCTGTGAACCAGAGAGAGCTTCAAAGGCAAGAAGGAACAGAAACAATGAATAACTAGGAATCAATGAAGAAAAAGATTATAGAAACGGACTGTGTTGAGAAAACATTTAAAAATTATAGTGTTATCGTAATTGGATTAATAATAGCTGTTTGATGAATTTTAATTAGGTTATTAACAGCAAATTCTAGGCTCCACATATAAGGTGTGCTCCATCTTTGCCCATAACAAGATTTTGAGCTCAATAACAATTGTGTGGAGAGGACAGATTAAAACACACTTAGAGAAGTGGCCTCTCATTTGGGGAATCCAAAGATTCAAATCTGTGTCTTCAAGGAGCTCCCCCCAGCTATCAGACAATAGCCCTAGTGGCTTTTTCCACATCAGTGACTAGACGATGGCCAGAAGGTGGTAGGGAACCCGGGGGCTGCAGCGGTCACTGCACCTGCGGCCATCCCAGCACTCCTTGCCGTGGCTATGGAGACCAGTCTTTGCTTTTACCCCAGCAGGGAAGTGATTTTTTTGACTGACTGTTCCCCATCCAGCAGAATACCACCGTGAGCACCAGGCTGGTCTTGTCCTGCTATCTGATATCGGGGCAGCAGGACTGTAGCAGGAGGGATGGAGATGAGGAGAGGCTCCTCTGGGAGCTGGTTTTATCTTGCTGCGGTGATATAGAGAAAAAGGCCTTCAATTTTCTTAAAGGAAAAGAAAATTACATCCCACACTGATCTGCACCTGCTGAGAGCTTTCCGAAGCGAGCCTACAGCCCCACATCCACCCAGCCGGTGGCAGCGACAGCGCCCAGGGATGCGTGTCCCTGGTCCTGCGCCCAACCGCCTCCTCCCACGGCCCGCCCTGAAGGAGCAGGGGCTTCAAAAGACGCCGTCCCTAATTCACATAATTCACATCATTTTCACTGGTTTCGAACACACAGTTGTGTTACAGCATGGGAGGGAAGAGCTGCCGATCGCAAGTTACTAATTTTCAGAGCCTAATTGTGGATTTGTTGACTGCACACGACATTGAATTTGTCTTTCTTATTGTGACAGCAACCATTAACAGTGATGCTGCCCAGGCAGAGTCCTTCACGTAAACGGCAGCTAATGACACCGCTCTGTTAATGGTGGTCCCCCCCAGAGTCCCCCTTGAGTGAAATTCCCCGCAGGAAAGGGGCTGTTTGAGGCATTTGCGACCCGGAGCTGAGCCTGTGCCAGGGGGGGCTGATCCAGGGTCTCTCCCGGTCCCAGCAAGAACACGATGGCTTACACATTAAATCAGTTCATTATGTATTTTTGATGCCATCTTTTGGCTCGTTAGCACATGAGCCTGGTTAAAACTAAACGCATCATTAATGCTGCACAGCTAATGTACTTGAGAACCTCATTAAATGAAAAGATTATTACAAAACTGGCCTGGCCTGACTGAACGTGCGCAGTAAATTTGTTCCCACTCTCAGTAAATACTTAGTATTATACATATTCGTTACATTGTGAAATGTGCCATTAGAGCAAAGGATTGTCTTTTAAAAATTATCTTGAAACTGAAGCCATACTTATTAAAAAAGAGACAGAGAACATTTTGGCCTGTTACAAACAAGTGGGAGGAAAAACCAGAACAGAAACATTTCATTACCAGCCCCACAATATTTACAGTGGGAATCTTATACCATAAATGCCTAAAATCAAGTGAGATTAATCCTACCTCCAAAATTAGATCTGTGAAGTCCAGAAACACACGATATAATGAGAATCTCAGTTTCCATTTCCAAGAAGAGTAGAAAGAGATTCTTACCCAAATTTTTGGAGAAAAAAACCTTGAAATAGCAGTTCAAGTGTTCCCAAAGCAGTTCAAGCGTTCCCAAAATACCAAGAAAACAGAAGACTGAAGAAAAGAATTCCTCAGTGTTTGTCATTCAAGGGAAATCTCCTGAATTTAGGATGAGCTCAGCAGCTCTGCAAACTTGCACATGAAATGCTAGTTGGTTTAAACTACAATGATGATGATGATGATGATGATAATGATGATGATTAATAATAATAATAATAATAATAATAATAATAATAATAATAATAATAATGATTTATTGTTAAGGTTGTTGTTATTATTTGTACTTGCTCCCAGTGTAAACTGCCAGCTACTGACCTTGAGCTCCTCCAAGTCAGGCCTCTCCATGTTGACCACCGCGGCGAGCAGCTGGTCCTCCAAGCCGTCTCGCGTGACGGTGAAGTTGATGAGGGTGCACTGCGCCTGCAGCTCCGGTTGGAAATGGGGGTTTGCCAGCTTTGTGTGGAGGATGAGACGGAAAGCAGGGTTGAAGTCACACTCCTTGTCCCCGATCTTAATGCACCTGAAATTAGAGCAAAAGGAGCGTGAGCGCACAGCTCTTCCAGGACACTTCACCCAAAGACACATGGTGGTATCAGTCAATGGCATCTACCGGCACAGGACTTTGCGCTCTTCACACGGAAATCACTATTAAAGCAAAAAGGATTTAAAATTGGACACACCTGAATCACTTCTGATTTAGGACAAAAACCCCAGACAGTTCTCCCCTAATTTTGGATCCTATTTGAGAAGGCTCACCCTTTCCAGCAGCAGGACGTCCAGCAGCAGGACGGCCAGTTCAACCATGAGCCCTCCTTTGTTCTTTACAGAGGCTGGATTGTCGCTAATGTCGCTAATGTTGGTGTTGCAAGAAAAGCCTCTCAGCATTGAGATTTTAATCAGCCACAGCTAACGTTGCCTGGCCTGTTGGCTCAGATCAGGCCAGCTCTGTGGTCACACTGGGCTGGAGCAGTGAGCCAGGTCCGGAGAGCAGCTGGCTGCCACTATGGGGAGGTAACATCGCTCGGGAAAAACCCGTTTTCTCCTGGTCTGCATTTTTGACATCAAGTCTAGAAACTTACAGAGACCCCAGGAATCAACATACTCTGAACCCAAGTTTAACAAAGCCCATGGGAACCAGAGGAAAAGAGAAACTGGAAACGCTTTCAGGGATGCAGCGGGACTGTTACGGAACAGTGGAATTATCCTGGGAATTTGAATACACTTTCCAGTCAAACAGCAGCGCTCCAGGTGTCCTCTTGGCCACCCCAATTGCTTTTACCGCTGTGAAGCCGAGGCAGAGCGCGCTCACGGCAGCACCCACAGCTCACGGCAGCACCCAGGAATACTGCCGAAAGCCCCGGCTTCAAAAAAACCTTCTGGCTCTGGGACTACCAGCATCGGGGGGGCTGGGCTTGTGTCCTGGAAAACACAAAAACCACGGACTTTTTATTTGATTTATCACTTATTTTCCCTTTCTTAGGAAACGCGTGATCTCACAGGGAGTTCTGAGAGCGAAGTCATACAGTCCCAAAAGGGGATGACTGAATTTTCCACTGCAGGGGGCTCAGGAGTCACCCCACCTCTGCTTTACCCTCATTCCACTTTCAAACATTCCTGTCCCCTTCACCCAGGACTGTCATTCCCTCCGAAATGATCCTTCCCCTCCATCCTGCAGCTGGACCCACAGCCAGGCACCCTTCTCAGGATGTTTGCCCCTGCAAACTTTCCAGGCAGCCTGCTTTTTCCCAGCCGTTTACATCGTCCTAGCATATTTTAGGCAAGTAAGGAAAGAATCCTCAAGGAACTCCAGGAGTGTGAAAGGCAGAGCTTAACAGGCTTTGCCAAAAGCAGGATGGCGCGGCGAGGCACAGAGGTCAGCCCATGCTGGGCTCCTGCGAGCGGCCAAGCTGCCGGTGGATGAGATTTTTAAAAGCCCAAACAGCGCGCATCCTTCTAAAGGCCAAGGACCCCACTCTGCGAAAGCCAGCGAAACAACATCAAAAGAGTCCCTGGATCAAGTTCAGCGCTGAGCACAAGGTTTTATTGGTTGCTGCTATTTGAGCACACACTAAAAATGGGGTTATTTTACTTTACATACAGAAAGAAGGAAAAAGTGAAGTCCCTTGCTGCTGCTCCCGCTGACCTCCTCTCGGCTGGAGGGTGACCAGCAGCTGCCATGAAGAATTTGACCTCATTAAAAACACTTATATATTCTTAATGCTTAAACCTGTAGCTGCATCCCTAAGTGGTGCTCAGTATTTGCTAAAACCCAAGATTACTTTTTCTTCACAACAGCAATAGCTATTTTGGTAATAACTCAGTGTCAGGATAGCCAATTACAGACACCAAGGTCACTCTACAAAAGGAGAATTACAGGTCTCTCTTTTACATGAGGTTTGAATGACACTGTCCAACAAAATGAAAAATCTAGGTTTATTTTAAAGCCACCCCATGACTGAATTACCTGTGATTGCCTGATTCAAAACGTCCTCGCTTCTGAAGGCAGGATGTTGGTGCTGCTCTATATGAACGCCCACAATTTGAGGCCAGGAACAGAAAGAACAACAGCGCCAAGAACCCTCTCCCACACACCACTAAACCTCCCCGAAGCTCACCTTCCTCTCTTGATTGTTTCTCGTCCCAGTAACGGCCCCAGAACTGGATCCACGGATTCCTCCAGGTTTTCAATCAAAACCAGTTCTCCTGCAGCCAGGGCTCGTTCCATCGTGTCCAAATACCTGTGGGAAATGAAGGAAACGGCATTGGTACCCGCTGCAGCGAGGTGGGGTGTGATGCTTTGCAGCAAGGAGGATGCGAGGGGGACAGAGAGGAGCTCCACACTGAGATGGCAGTGACACACACATGCCAGCAGTTGTGAGAGAGAAAGAGGGGTGAGATGGTGTCAACACACAGTGCAGAAAGTGGCACTGGCAGAGTCTTGGCTGTTAAACCAAGAGAATCAGGTCTCAGATCTCCCAGGGGCAAGCAATAATAACTGTGTCTTCTTTCCCCAGAAAAGAGCATGAGCATCAGGGAACAAACATGGGACAGCTTGGGGTTATTTTTAGCAAAGACTTCGTTTGCCCCAGAACCCACTGGTGCAGTTAATCTTGCATAAAAGCAAGGAAGAAGAGCAGGTTTCAGCTCCGTTCTGCCCAGGGTTCAGGGTCACGTTTAGGACAGCTTCCTTACTCACGAGGGAATTGGGCCCCTTTGCCCAGTGCCTAACTGTGGAACGGGGATGCTCTGCACTGGGATGCTTTGTACCAGGAAGGGCAGGGTCAGGCACTTCTGCTCTCTCCTTCAGGGCTGCTCTGCCCTTCACACAACTCCTCTGCGGAGAGAAGAGCCCTGGCAGGTGGTGAGGATGTGCTCCAGGTGCCATCACACCACCACTGTTGCATGAATCACTTCAACTCATTCCACTGGCTAAAATTCAGGTTCCTCGTCTAAGCTAGAGAGTTTGGGACCTCAAGAGGTGATAGAAAGATCGAAGACAAGAAGTTCAGAGTGACCTTTAAGCCCAAACTTTAAAGGAATATGTTGGCACACTGCAAACCCCAACCTTGACCAGCAGCCCCCATATTTCTGAGCCCAGGAATATCTTATACAAAGAAACCGCCAGAAAGAATGACAGCAGCTGGACCCAAAGCTGCTCAAATGTCCCTTACTCAAAGGAGAGAAAGGTGTGGGTTTAAACCTCTTAAAGTAGTTGAAAGCAAAGCAGCACTGTCTCCCAGATGATGAAACGCTCCCTTGTTTGCTGTAATGGGGCAGTGAATGATGCTTGTAGCCAGTGGCCCTGAGGCATCACAGCAACACACTGAACTCCCCTCTTAGAGCCCCTGCCAGCCTGCTGTGTGGCAAGGGAGGGGAAAAAGAGGTGCTGTGTTTGCACAGAGAGCTGTAATGGCAGCATAGGAACGTCACAGGATCTATTCCTCTTGCGCCATCCTTGAGGTCTGGATATAGGTCCCTCCTCTGGGATCCTTACTTTTCCACAGACTGCTTTGAATAACTGCAAGGCACGGTGACCAGGTTGGCCAGGAAACAGAAATTTGTTCTAATGAAAAACGAGCTCTATTTTCATCCCACACGAGATCAAATCTAATAAATTCTTGTTATTTTCTATGAGGAAAGCAGAGGAGGCACCAGCAAAACAACCAGGGCAAGCCCAAGACGTCTCCAAATCTACACGAATTTGCAAGCACCAAGCCTGGGTCACTCTTGCCTGTTGCCAATACTTTACTCTGGATTAAAAGAATAATCTCAGGGCTCACACCCAAGCAGGGATTTGACTCTGGGTCTGCTCCATTCCAGCTGGGACTCCTCACTAGTGGGTAGAAATAGGTGCAAACTGAGAAAGCAGAATACTAGTCTGTTGGCTGCCTGGAGATAAGGGCCAGGAGCGGAGAAGCCTTCCCGTAACAGATTTAGGCAGTTCAATGCAGGTGTGCTGCGATGAGAATCTCCGAGCTGGGGCCAGCGTGGGAGCAGAGTTAGCCCGTATGGTTTTCAGGGCATGGTGACCCCCATAGCAGCTTCACCCTCCGTGCCCAGGCCTTGCCTTCCAACCCAGGCGATTCTGCGATTCTATGATTCTAAGCCCTGCGGACCCTCCTGGGTGAAACTGAGTCAGGACACCACCACAAGACAAGCCCGATGGAGGATGCCATAGTCCTATACACAGCCCAGCCTCCAGCACACAGCTCTCTCCATCCTCAGTTTCAGAGGAGTTTCTATGGTAACTGAGCCAAGCACTGAACAGACCCTCTATTTAATGAGAAATCTCTATCATTTTGGTAATGAATAAGCAGCTAATGCGCAAATACATTTGAGGGTTTTCCTCAATATGATTGGCTCATCAAATATGACAGGCAGATAACCATTGAAAGGTATTATTACGTGATAAGGCTGATGTTTACCCCTTCTGCCCGATTCGGATCACTCGGAGGTCCTCGCCATACTTTGTTTTGATCCATTTGATACCCTGCAGCTGGGGGTCCACCATGAGGGGCCAGCGCTCGCAGTTGGTGAGGATGGTGGCATTTTCGGTGGACATGCGATCAGCTGGCAGGCCCTCGTTCTGCCAAGCAGCTACATCAGCGTCATCCGTCAGCATGGTCAGAGGATCCAGGGATGGAGTGACAGGGATTGGCACCTGGGAGGGAAGGAGAAACGCTTCCTATAGTGTGTCGGCAAAAAGCAGCGAGTGTGACTTGTGACCTACACCAGAGACGAGCACGGAAAATATTTCAAGAAAAGTTAGCTTAATTAAAAACTGATAAGTTATATTTATCAGTGTTTTCCCATTCTAAAGGATAGTTTTGATCTGCTATTAAGTGTTTCCCAATCCTGTTGTGAATGAATGCAAATTATGCGAGCATCCCAAAGACTTTTGCCTGCAGAGCACTAAGCACAGGAACGGCCGCAGCCCAACCGAGCAAGCTCAGCTCTCGCTCTGCCTCATACAAGCTCTCGGAGACTTGTACAAGCTCTCAGAGACGACAGCTTGGAAGAATATAATTAACACCCTCGTAAGCCTGCTGTTGTGTTGCAAAACAGCATTAGCAGTTCCAGAAACACTTCTCTGACATGGGAGGACATTTCTGGGTGTGACAACCAGAAAGCGATCTGTGCCAGTTACCTGAACAAAATGGGTCTTTAATTTTCCATTAGAAACACAGGTACTTCCTTGAAATTTCTACACGCAGAGTTAGGCCATTTTTGGAACAACATTGCCTTTCTTAGCTAAATTTTTGGCTTAGTATTAAGAAATATAGAATGATTTTTTTTCCTCTCTCATCCTAAGGAACTTGCTGATTTTCTCAGGATTTCGATTTGGGCACCACTGCCTAGTTGTGACCTTATTTAAAGGCTTCTTGGCATTTCACCAGGATTTATAATGTCCAGTGACTGTACTGATGTGTAAAAGCACAGTCCTGCAGGAGATCAAGCACTTGCATTTACTGATGCATGAGAGGACCTGGTAAAAATTAGTGAAATATTAAACAAGTTTGAAGCACGACAGTCTCCATCTGGTCCAAACAGCAAGACATGAGTGAAACCATCTGAAAGGCATGGCCAGCATGAGCAGAGCTTGTGTCCAGCATGAAGAACCATCAGGAGCTTTTCCAAGCCTACTAGCGAGCTGGCAGAGACCTCTGTCTCCTCCGAGCAATCCCTCCTCCATACTACCTCCCTCCTTCTAGGCCACCCCTGACTCCTGGTTAAAGCTCCACAGCATTGGCACTGGGCTCCACGCTCGAGTTGCTGCATCAGGGATTTTCCTCTCTACATGGAGGAATCAGGTCACTTGTATGGAGCAAGGACACCACAACATCTTTCCCAGAGAGGAGTCAATCAAGCGTGGCTACGTCCTGCTCCTCAATCCAACTCGATGGGGACGCCCTTCATTTGGGGGATCCCCTTACTTGGGGACATCCCCTGTGGACATCAGAATTTACAGCCATCTTAATTCCAGTAACAATGGCTTTTCAGAGAAATCAGGGTTTACTTTTAGCTGGTGCAAATATGGCTTCCAGATTCCATCCAGGAGGTCTTGACGGTATTTCTTGGTGAAGTAGCCCAGGTAGGAGACGAAGGCTGTAATCAGCAAGACATCGCCACACAAGGTGCTCTGTTGCTGTTTGAAGTCCTTCACAGCTTCAGCCCATCTCACATTCTCAGAGGCGAGTCCCCCAACCTATAATTCACAAATCAAATCGATCATCACAGAGGTTCTTGACTCAATATCTCAGGATCTGTCTGTGTCCATACCTTGTCCCTCAACTCAATTGCTGTTTGCTAAAGTTTAAAACGTGGGGATGGGAAATATTCAATGGTTACTTTGCTAACTCTCTCATCCCATTCAGTGAAAGACTGGTCCTGCAGCCGAATCCCAGCTGCCTGCTCCACAGCTCCTCTAAAATCATCAACGGAGGATCCATCACTTCCCCAGCAAGAATTCACATAAAGATATCTGCATAAGGGTTTCTGAGGCAGCCCATCAGACGTTAATTGCCTTAATGCCACAGATTCACACCTCGTTACACCCTTTCTCACACAGAGCAGTCCTCTCCAACAGCCACAACAGACAGCTATTGCACACGATTTATTATTACCCTCGGTGGGTGAATGGGATTTTGATCACAATCCCCTTGCATCTACATTTTCCTTTCCCTTAAGGCTCTGTCCAGAAAGCACTTCTTGTGGACATTTTTCATGAGCATCCAACGCACAAACAATCAAACTGGGGAGTTACCAGCTTCGAGGAAGGAACAACACCTCCTTGTAAAATGAGATATCTCTACATGCACAGACAACTTCTTTGACCACTGGTGGTTTTTAGGGTACAATTGGTCCCTCATTCCTGAAGTCTTGTGATTATAAGAGATATCCTGACCTCCTCCACACCCCTTTTTTTTTTTTTAAAGGAGAAAACTTTAGCTCTATTACCCAAGAAACACAGCTTGGGAGTATGAATGGAATGCATCCTTCAGGTTCACAAGCCAGAAAAACCCAAACCAGTTTTAAGTTGACCTCGTGGATTTGCGATTGAGAATGCCAAAGCTTATGTCAAATTCACAATCACTCTCCTGCTGTCAAGGCGCTCTGGAAACACCCACATAACGTACAGATCCCCCTACTCATGGGCTTCTGTTACAAGGGCCAACCAGCACTTTCTATTTTTCTTCTTCAGTATACTGTCCACATGAGCTTAGGGTTACTTCTCGTATTTCTAATTTTATTAAAAATTCCTCTATGTCCCTCTCTTTTACAAACCTCCCCAGATAAGGGGTGCCACAAATGTGACTAATACGACACTGTCTCCTTCTTCCAGGTCACCATTAAATGTTAAATAGGACCAGCTCTAACACAAATCCCTATGATAACCCTTATGAAACCCCTGAGTAACTCCTTCCTCTAAACTGGGTTATTTTGCCATCTTAAACTGATATGCAGAACGCAGGTCCCCAGGATGGGAAAGCACCACCTTCAGATCCTCCCTGAATTCCACTGTCACACGTTCCAAGTTGACCAAGTCTTATTTCTAGCAGAATCTTGCCACCTTCTGAGGGTTAGGAGCCACCTTCTGGTTTCCAACACAAATTTACTACTGCCCAGTTTATGCCTTTGGTTCTCATGCAGACACTGTCCTCCAGCTCAAACAGCTCTCCTTCCACCCACATATGTACCTCCAGATGCTTTGATAAACAGCCAGTGTTTTCTAGGGAATGTGCTCTGCTTGGCTGAGCAAAAGACGTCGCTGTAGTTCCCCTCCGAAATACACAAGCACAGGCACAGCTCTGCTGGGCGAGACCCAAGGTCCACCTCCTTCCGTATCCTGTCTGCTGACGGCAGCCCTTAGCAGCCGACTTGGGAAGACTATACAAATGTGATACACTGGTGACAGTTCCTGACATAATCTCCCAGCCTCCCACCACTGGGGGTTTAAGGACCTTCTCAAACAGAGCTTATATTTTTGTGCTTAATAGCCACTGATGATTTTTTCCTTCATGACCGAGTCTAAGCTGCCATGGATATCAACCAAACTTTGGGCATCTACAGCATCCTGCGGCCAGGAGACACACAGTTTAGCTATGCTTTCAGTAAAAAGTAAATCCTTTTATGTGCTGCCTGACCTTTTCAATTGCTAAAACGTGTTTGCACAGTGGAAAACCAGCAAACAATCATGCTCACGTCACCTTCCCCATCCCACTCGTGATTTCAAGCCCTTGATAACCCCGCTGCTGTCTCCTTTTGAGGCCGAAGAGCTTTAGCCTATTCAACAATGCCTCACACAGAAGCAGCCTTTTGATTGTCCTTGCAATCTTTATCTTTTCTGAATGATGTAATCTTTATTATCCGGTTTCTTTTTATTGTTACCTTCTCTGCACCATTTCCCATTCTACCGCATCCTTTGAGGTGCAGCAGAGGGGGCAGAGGTACAGCTGCACATTCAAGATTTATTTAGAATGTATTTATATAGTGAGCTTGTGATTTTTCTCTGGTTTGCTCTCTCTTCTTTTCCTAATAAACCCTAACACTCAATTTCGGCTTCGGTTTTTGGTTTGTTGAGGGTTTTTCTTGGCCTCTGGGAGCACAGAGCTCGCATACTCACAGAACTCTTAACTCCATCATTTCATTCCTGAATGATAATAACCGGCTCAGCATCGCTCACAGGGCATGTAAAGTAAAAACTATTTTTTCCAATATACATTACTTTACATTTATCTACCTGGCATTTCATACCGCCATTACTTGGTATCATTTTTGCAATTCTTTATAGACAACCTCCATCATTTCCGCATTCATATTATTGAGAAACTGTGCGACCTGCTTACACACCATCTCATCCAGATCGTTCATGATTATTCCTACGAACAAAAGAACTAACAGACACCCGCAATAAAACCTCTGACGGCCTTTCTGCCTTGACAAATCTGCCCCTCTGAGCCAGTGAAAACTGCCTTCTGGGCAGCCTGACTCCCTCCAGGAGCAGAAAGAGAGGCCGCAGGTTTTCTCTGCCCCATTCAGTCTCAGAACCGTCCCTAAACCTGTTACTCGTTCATGAACATGAACCACCGTTGGGAGGTTTCCCCAGTGCCTTTTGCTGATCTCGGTGCTTGTTGATATTCCCGTAGCCTCACTAGACAGCCTGCTCTTGATACGCTTAGGACCACATCTGCCTTTCTTTGCCCTACACCATGTGCAGGGCAAAGCCTGAGCAAATAGATTCCAGTGTTCCTCACTGGCTGCTGGCAATGTGCTCCTGGTTTAGAGACAAACAATCTGCTATAAACCCATAGTTACACATCTGCATTCTGTATCACTGAATTTCAACTCATCCTTACAGTGCCCATATCCAGACCATCCACTTATTTCAACCACGGTCATGCTTCCTCTTCATTTGTGGGAATTCCCATTTTTATGTTCTCAGTCTTACAATTCTGTCTTATGACGTATACCTGGATTCATTAAAGCGGAGGGGTCAGGCAGTGTGAGATGTACCTGCCCTCTTCCTCCTCTGTTCTGGACATCTGCTGGAGTCCAGAACCTGCTCTCGGCCTACATATCTGCTCTTCCATAATCCTACTTGTTGAAGAAAAAGCAAGGCACTACTTTGAAGTTATCGGTTATTTTTAAGGATCATACCTAAATTATCCTTAATCTCAACTGCAGTAACTGCATAAAAGTCCACTTCCTCCATCTTTCCCTTGCAGCTTTTATAGATGAACTATCTACAGGTCTTTTCTCCTTAAGGTCAATTCTCATCCCGCTCCCATAACCTCTAAGACCAAGAAGTCTTTATTTATCTGATTTTCCTAATACTTGTAGAATCTCTACATACTCCTAATTAATTTCTTGAGGCGATTGGTTTTTATCCACTTACGTCCTGGGGGTCTTTCTTTCTCCTTTTCTTGGGTCACACACTACTGCCAGTTTTAGTATCTTAAAGAGATCCCAGGTGTCTTCCACCTCAGATCCTAGAAGTCATTGGAATCCTTTTTATTTAGCAAGTAGCAAATTAAAAGCCATCTCATTAGATTACCTTTAGCTCTTTAATAATGAGGGACAGTGAACAATCATTCCCTATTCACTTTTTGTGTATTATTCATGATTTTATAGGCTTCTGACACATCTACCCCCACACCGCCTCTTTTCAAAAATGAAGAGTCTTCATCTGTTTCCTCTCTTCCCATATGGAAGCTGTTGCATACGTCTTTGTACCTCTTCCAGGTTGCCTACAGCCTTCTGAGACGGAGTAACCCGACTTGTGTTCAGCATGCAAGATGTAGGCACACCATAGATCTGGACTGATACAATGATTGTTTAACTTCTGCTTCCTGATTTTTTTCCTACCCGTTCTCAATATTCAATTTGCCCTTCTTCCTCCAGTCGAGTACCACGCTGCTCGTTCTGGGAATTCTCTGCAATGACTCCAAGAGCTCTTCTGTGAGTGATAATAGAGCAATTAAGACCTATCAACGTAAATACGTGATTACAGTTCCTTTTCCCTGCATGCATTATTTTGCATTCGTCATCACTAAATTTCATCTGCTACATTAGCACCTATCCACTCACAAATACCACTCATCAGCCATCCTCCCTTTTCTGGTGCACAGATCCCCAGATATTCCCCGGTCCCTGTTTCTTGGATCCTGGAGCATCTTCCCTAGGTCGTCTAAAGCTCAAGAGATGCCAAACTAAAATTAAGGCACTGTAAAAGTTCATCTTGCCTTCACTGCCCTGGTTCATTTGTCAACCCGAAGCATGATGATCTGTGTTCAGTTAAGTGTATTCTTCGTACAACCTCAAATGTGTTTATTTCAATGTTTGGGAACTTATTTCTGCCCGCAGCCACAGACAGGTGACACATCTTGGACGTCAAATAAATTGCACATCAGGAAGGGCTGTCAGCATCTATTCCTAGATCAAAGCCAGAGATGACACAGAAGATGGTGTGCACTGCACAGCAGTAAGTTGGGATGCAGGTTGTTCCTTGCATACACTGCAAAAGTGATCCATTTTTGACAGCAGTAGTAGCAAGCTGGGTACTTTCTAACCAGGCCTTTAAGAACAGCCAGTGGCACTGTCACTGACGGAACTTGTTCTTGTCTGCATTTACAGCTGACGGTGTTGGGTGTTCCCTTGGCTACAAGAGGGAGCAGCTCCTCTGCCCTGCAGCCATCCAGAACGCGCAGTGCATCAAGGAACCCAAGGGAATCTCAACTCAGGTTGTTCCCAGGCCATGGGGTGGGGAGTAGATGCGACCAACACGGCCTGGGACGCGGTGTCCCTGCTCCTCCAGCATTTCTCTCCATGGTAAGATTTCACCTCTAAATAAAAACTCCTTGAAGTAAATAGATTTTCTATTAAACCACAAAACGAATGCTACAGCTCGCGTCCCAGCTGCAGGCATGGGCAGCTGATTTCCCAGGGACTGAGTCCTTCTCTCCTCCTCTCCTAACAAGTCGCACTGAACTCCGATAATTTCCACCAGCAGAAACAACCCTGGCCTTGCCCAGTCTTTTAAATCGTCCCTGATCCTAATCATACAATTCTTCCACTGTTTTCCATATGATCCACATGAAGCAGTGTCCCCTGGTAACCGTGGATGGCCGAGTGCTACGGCACCCTGGCAGCATGAGAAGGCAGAGATACCTTTCTGCCTCTGCCACCAGCAGAAGCCACGTTCTCCCCCATTAAAGCTCTAAACAGGAGCCCCAGAGGCCTTCATTCATGGATTTCGGTTCCTTGAGCTGACAGTCTGTGCTCATCTCCATGTGAAATGACAGAGAGAGTTGCTGGATTTAGTGTGGATGACTTTGCCCATCAGTGGCTAACGCTGCCCACAGGTCCCGAGGCTGACTCGACCCCAGTTGTCTGTGCAACACGTTTCTGCCTGCATTGCAAAAAGTTCCATCCAAGTGGGAAGTTGGACCCCTCGGTGTGGCAGCAAGAGATGAAACCCTTCCAGCCAACTGACCACCGCCCCAAGGCTCAGGCTGGACAGCTGAAGGGGACAGTCCCTCCATCAATGCTCCGGTCCCACGACAACAACCATGGAAGGTCTCTGCGGGCAGCGCTGCCTGGGTGGCTCATGCACTACTAAGTGGGCTCCTATGACTTTCCATCTTTTCCAGTGTTTTTCTGGCACAGTTGGGTAGGGTTAAGAGGGCAGGGAGGCAGGGAGCAGCATCAAGGTAATTTATGAGCCTATTTACAGCATTAGGAGAGGTCCAAGCATCACTCAAATCCCTTTCCCAGTCTTTGCATTTGGAGATGTGGCTGCAGCAGACACTGAATGGGACAGATATCTGGTTTGCTTCCCTTGTTTGCTGGTTTGCTGTTGCACTCTTTTTTGGACTGTACATTGTTTGGAGCCACAGGAGACTCTCAACAGTGTTTTGTGTGTTTGTGTGTGTGTGTATATCCATCTGTCAGCAAGCCATAGACAAAACCAGAATGCAATCGCTCCCACTCCAACTTTCTTTGCTTTGGAGAAGCCCAGGGATGACACTGGCTTCTCCAAGCTCTCAGCATCTTATCTGTTATCAACACTTGTGACTGACAGACTGAAAATTTTTCCCAGTCCAAGTGAGGCAGATGATCTTTCCCAGCTAGAGATCAATAAAAAACATGCCACTTTTTTCTAACAGAATCCAGGGCATTGCCCAGCACCCATCTTCCTCACCGCTGCAAAGACTGTGCCAGTCGCATGATGTTGCAGTTTTGTGTGCTTCTAGATGCAGGAAGAGAGATTTGCTTCCACCTGGCTTTGCTTTTTCTCTAATGATGAAAGGAAAGGGTGTTTCAGCCTGGGGGAGAGGGCGTCTTGGCAGCCACTGGCGGGTAGAAGGTGACAACATTGGCAGAGTATGAAGAAAACAATATTTAGCCTGTCTCATCTCTGCGCATCGACAGGAGCAGCTTGGGGAAGCTCTCCATGCCTTCAAACACGGAGCAAAACCACTTTCCAGCCTCCCTGGTCATTGCCTTCACGAGCACAGGAGGATGTGACTATCATGGTCCCCACTATGGCAATGCACTGTACTTGTGCAGGTGTCCAAACTCAACCTAAATGAAAACGGCTTATAAACCTCAGCAAGGACTGGCAGGGCTGAAAAACAACACTCCTATTCGAAGTAGAAAGCCTAAACCCAGGCGATGTCATTTATCTGCCCCCAAAAATCCAAGCACCCTCCTCCACCAAGTTCTCTGGATGCCCAGGTCAGGCTGCTCACTAACCCACCCGCCTTTTCCCTTTCACCAGCTCCAGTGAGAGTTTGCTTCAACGAGAGACCTGAAACCCACTCGCTGAAACATTCTCATTTTAAGTATATATAAGAGACTGAAATAACTTCGGGAGTGGCCAATGTCACCCACTGGTGACAGGGCAGAGACGTGCGTGGTTTCTCCCATGCACATTCCACCAAATAAGAGAGGGGTGGGAAAAGTAGTTTGTGCATAACCACTTCCTAATTGCTTTAATGGTTTCAAGATTTCACAGTTTGCTGCTGTGGTTCTCCTGAAGCCTGGACAGGGAAAGGTTTCTTTCCAAAACTGGACACCAGTGCATCGAAAGCATTTCATAGAATCACAGCATCGCCTAGGTTGGAAGGGACCTTTCAGATCATCGAGTCCAACCATAAACCTAACTCTGACAAAAACCATCACTAAACCATATCTCTAAGCACTATGTCTACCCATCTTTTAAACACCTCCAGGGATGGTGCCTCAACCACCTCCCTGGGCAGCCTGTTCCAATGCTTAATAACCCTTTCTGGGAAGAAATTTCTCCTAATATCCATCCTAACCCTCCCCTGGCAGAACTCGAGGCTGTTTCCTCTTGTCCCATCGCCTGTTCCTTGGGAGAAGAACCCGACCCCCCCGGCTACCCCCTCCTTTCAGGGAGTTGCAGAGAGCGAGAAGGTCTCCCCTCAGCCTCCTTTTCTCCAGGCTGAACACCCCCAGCTCCCTCAGCCGCTCCTCACAAGACTTGTGCTCCGTTGCCCTACTCTGGACATGCTCCAGCACCTCAAAGTCTTTCCTGGAGTGACGGGCCCAAAACTGGACACAGGACTCAAGGTGGGGCCTCACCAGTGCCCAGTACATGGGGACGGTCACTGCCCCAGTCCTGCTGGCCACACTATTCCTGATGCAGACCAGGATGCTGTTGGCCTTCCTGGCCACCTGGGCACACTGCTGGCTCATACTCAGCTGGCTGGCAATGAACACCCCCAGGTCCTTTTCCACTGGGCAGCTCTCCAGCCACTGTTCCTCAAGCCTGTGGCGTTCATGGGGCAGGACCCGGCACTTGGCCTTGTTGAACCTCACACCATTGCCCTCGGCCCATCGGTCCAGCCTGTCCAGATGCCTCTGCAGAGCCACCCTACCCTCCAGCAGATCAACACTCCCGCCCAACTTGGTGTCATCTGCAAACTTACTGAGGGTGCACTCGATGCCCTTGTCCAGATCATTGATAAAGATATTAAAGAGAACTGACCCCAACACCGAGCCCTGGGGAACACCACTCGTGACCGGCCGCCAACTGGATTGAACTCTATTCACCACCACTCTCTGGGCCTGGCCTCCAGCCAGCTTTCAAGAGGAAAGAAACAGGGACGCCTTGAAGCCAAGGCAGCTAAACTGCTATACCAAGTATATTATCAAGACTGTGCCTGAACAATGACACACACGCTGAGGTATTTAACAGTTAGGGATATCGTCCAGCACCAGCAAAGGACATGAACAAGCACTGCTGTCATTAGGTGCTGACCCTGCGAGCAGGTCCCAGTTCATGAGAAAGGTCAAGAACACACTTATGAGCAAATAGATTCCTGCTGCTCCCGAGACTACACCGCCCGTGACACAGACTTGGTGCTCTCGGAGCAGGGACGATGCACACATCACCGCAAAAACCACAACTGCAACCAAAGAAAACGTTTCTAAAACTTGACTCCTATGTCCTACCTTGATTTCAGAATCAAAATACTTTCTTTTAAAGGAAATTATTAAACTAAAAAAATCATCTAGGAACATACATCACAAGGGACAACCTATCTTGTTAAAATATTTGCTCACTTTGTTTTACCAGGACAATTTTGTTAATATAGCTAAGCCAAAAAAAAAAGAAAAAAAAAAAAACAAACAAAACGAAAATTCCATAATTTTTCCTTATCAGAATATCATAGTTGTACCTGAATGAAGATTCACGTTTTAAGCCAAGAATTCACATGCTAAGCACGCACCTTTAAGAAATCATGTTCTGTTTGTTATAGCGGGACTAATTGAGGTGAAGTTAAGCTGCATTCAGTGTAATGTATACACTTACACACATGTGTATTTGTATGAAAAGAACTGAAACCATCATTTCTGTGTTTCATTTTTGTGAAACATTTTCTTCTTGCATTTTGTGGTTACTGATTACTACGTGAGCCACAATCTCGCTCCACATGACATTTTAAACAGGATTTTGTCAGGCTGGGGAAAGACACAGGCAAATACTCATCCTGCAAAATCTCCCCAGAAACATAACCAGCTCTTTCAAATGAAAGAGCTACTTCCCTGTCTTAATTAAAGGGTTTGGAAGCATTCAGTGAGATTTGACCTGAAGAACTTGAAAGCATAAAACTCATTCCGTCGTTGCATAAGAGAGATCTAAATTGGTATAGGATGGGACTTATCTGCTGTTTGTCTCTGACCCCTGATATCTGAGTAGACCGCAGTCCTGAATGCATTTGCCTGCAAAGCAGCCGCCTGCGCTGCGCTCCTGTTTTCCAAAGGAGACATGCAGAGATTAAAGAGGAAAGTTTTCTTTCGAAGTTTCCCAGTATCAAAGCATGCGGCAGGTGAACCGCGCAGTTCTCAGAAGCACTTCGATGCCCCACTAAACGCCACCTTTTTCGTGTGCCCATGAAAACTCACCACAACCTAAACAGCTCTGAAAATCCAGGCTAAAGCAATTTGGTGAAGGTCACCTAACAAGGCTTGAGAGTACGAAATGGAGAATTAAGCACAACTCTCCATGTCCAAAGGAAAAAGCTTAACCATTGGGCTATCTTTTGATCTTTATCACTGCCTGCTATATTGGGATAGAGACTTTACATACAAATCACAGCCCAACGCAGCCAGGAGATGGTAAAACAAGCAGAGAAACTTGCATCCAGCATCACTTCTAGAAACACCTTTGTAACCTGCCCAAGCTGCCGCCAGCCCCATCAGCAGAAGCAGAGACAGACTGAGACCAACTTCCACCCCGGAACACGCACAGCCGGGTGGGACACTCCTGGAGACACAGGGTCAGCCTCTCGGAAAAGAGGGAGGTTTGCACACCACATCCCCGCTGCTCCTGGGAGGAAGAGCAGCACAGCAGCCTTTCTCTCAGTGCTGCTGCAGAATTTGGCTGTGTGGCCATAAAGAAGCAGCCATACCTTTCAGCGAGTTTTGCCAGGTCTCAGGCAGGAGCCATAGGCTAAGCTGTGATACATCCTCCCCCAAACCAGGGCATGACGGGCACTTTACAGACCAAGAGCTGCGGCAGAGGCCGTGTGGGAGTGCATGGCCGACATCTGTATGCTGGGGAGAAGAGGAGGCTGAGGGGAGACCTTCTCGCTCTCCACAACTCCCTGAAAGGAGGGTGTAGCCAGGGGGGGTTGGTCTCTTCTCCCAAGGAACAGGCAATGGGACAAGAGGAAATGGCCTCGAGTTGCACCAGGGGAGGTTTAGGATGGATATTAGGAAAAAAAAATACTTCCCAGAAAGGGTTGTCAAGCATTGGAACCGGCTGCCCAGGGGAGTGATGGAGTCGCCATCCCTGAAGGTATTTAACAGACGGGTAGACGTGGTGCTGAGGGACATGAGCTAGTGGTAACTTGGCAGTGTTTGGTTAACAGTTGGACTCAATGATCTTAAAGGTCCCTTCCAACCTAGACAATTCTATGATTCTAAATCTGTGCCTCTACTTGCACCTTCCCTGCAGCTCTAGCAAGTCAGATGTCTCAAAAGAATAAAAAAATTGGAGCTCTCCACCAAGACGACATCAGTGCTGCCTTTGCGTGCTTAGAGGGTGAGCTTGACTCAGCAGAGCTGCTGCTAGAACCAGCTCCAACCCCACTGCCTGCCAGGGCCGCCCTCGAGCCTGGGATGGTCCCCTGCAGCCCTGCTTCCTCGCCGGAGGAGGAACGGGCTCGCCCCAAGCAACCAGCTGGTGCAGAAGCCAAAATACAAAGCATTAAGGGCAATGGCAGCCCTGGATGTGAGCTGGGGCTCCAGCTGGCAGGACAGTGTGAACAGAAACCATTATCTCCCCGTCTCTTATCTGTGAAGCCGTGACAAGGGCATTGCCCCCACAGAGGAGCAGGAGGATGCATATTTTGAAGATGCAGCAGACTGCGATGCATACCGATGGACTGCTAACAGGGACACGCACTGCTTTTTTACTCTTTTCTTTTCACCCTTTTCACTCTTAACTTTTTGTCATTTCAAAACCTGCAAAGCTACTGGCATATTCCCACCGTTGTTTTTACGATACAATTTTTGATTCATATAGTTTTAGCCCATCAGTATTTGATCACGCATTTAAATAACAAACAGGAGATGAGAGCTGTGAAGAGAGTATAGCCAGTCTCCTTAAAAACGGGCAGTGCCTACCCTGGTGTATGAAAACAGCCAGCGCAAAATCATTTTCATTGCGGAAACTTGCTGCAGTGCAGGAAATGTATTCCAAAAAAATGAGAGGATGTAACGTACTGTGCGCACATGGTTCGCATCTCAGCACCACCTGGTACCTCCCATTCATGCCACCAGAGCTGCATCTGCTGACACTCACCAGCCGATTTGCAAGAGCGATGGTACACGCTGTAGCTTCAGCTTCTTGCTGACATTTGAGTTTGTCTGAAGTGGCCTTCTCAAACTTGGCTGTGAGCTTTGCCAGGTTCTCGTTGAGGCGCTGCACATGAAAAAAAGTAGAAAATAACAGCATAGTTTTAAGGAAAACCCTTCTCCAGCGACGGTTCTCCCCAGGCCCCACAGCCACACACGCTGCCCAGGCTGGCACCAGGGCACAGCCCCCACACAGTGTCACGGCATCAGGAGCCAGCGCGGAGCTGCGCTATTTGATGGGCTGGTAACTCATCCTCGGCACAGGGCAGAGGCAAAGAACACACAGAACTAACTTATCATCTGAGGCTCTGCCCTGGTGTGAATTTAAACAGGGAAAGGGGGTCCTTATGGCCAAGCACCGATGACTGGTGCTATGGCTGAGCAACGAGCAGGGCAGCGAAGGAAAGAGGATTTTCTATTTCCTGATGCTGCAGCCCCCTCGGTCTCAGCCCTTGAGGCTCTGCAGATTCACCGAGTCGTGCTCAAATCCCCAAAGGGGCTCCTTGAGCAGCCGGAGGTAACGCCTGAACCATCTCCCAACCGCACCTCCTGCACCCGGCTTCTAGAAGCGAATATAACAAATAAATCAACAGATTGATAAAGCTCCTGAAGCTGCCTGAGCGAGTGCCATGGGCCACTCCTGCAGAGGAGCCTGACCAGCGCTAGGTGGGACCATCCCAGCTGCAGGTGGGCTGCAAAGTGCTCCAGGGCTGAGAAGGGCCAGGAAGGGCCCGAACCACCTGTAGAAAAAGCAAAGGAGCCCTTTGCTCGGGCAGAGCTGCTCTGGCCCAAACCAAATCAACGGCTCCCACAAGCACTGGGAGCATTTCACTTCTGATAAGAGAAGTAGAAGTAATAATTGATTTTATCTGCACGCCATGCAAACTGCTTAAGGCTAAACTGCTTTTAAATCACTTTAACACTGTTTGAGCTACACACTAGAAACAAACCTGAAAATGAAAAAGGATTATATTAGGGCTATCTGCAGCTCTCCGGGATACTGGAAAACACAAAGCAGACTCTCCTCAACCTGCCTTGGAATTCATAACACAAGAAGTTTCTGTCTCTGTGTGCATATGGATGTATGTGCATACACATGCTCATATGGAGTTCCTCTGCTGTGAGGACAGGCTGAGAGAGCTGGGGGGGTTCAGCCTGGAGAAGAGAAGGCTCCAGGGAGACCTTTGAGCCCCTTCCAGTCCCTGAAGGGGGCCTACAGGAGAGATGGGGAGGGGCTCTTGATCAGGAAGTGTAACAATAGGACACGAGGTAATGGCTTCAAACTGAAAGAGGGGAGATTTAGATGAGATCTCAGGAAGAAATTCTTTGCTGTGAGGGGGGTGAGCCCCTGGCCCAGGTTGCCCAGAGAAGCTGTGGCTGCCCCATCCCTGGAGGGGTTCAAGGCCAGGTTGGACGGGGCTTGGAGAGACCTGGGCTGGTGGGAGGTGTCCCTGCCCAGGGCAGGGGGTTGGAACTAGATGATTTTAAAGGTCGCTTCCCACCCAAACCATTCTATGATTCTATGATACATATATAAAACCCCACGACACAGGCGCGATCTGATCAGTGAGTATCTCCAGTACGAGGAACCGCTCACACCTGCAGTGTCTCACCGGACACGCTCTGCACTAACGCCCAACTGCATCTGCCTGCGAGCAAGACAATGCCTCTCCTTCTACGTCTCCACTCCCCAGATCCGCAGCAACCTTATTTCCCAGGCAGACAAAGGAGAGGGAAAGGTACTTAGGATTTTTGACAATCAGAATAGTCTCATTTATTACAAAAAATGGGTGCGGGACAGCTTGGGGCCCCATTGTGAGCAGGTACGAATCAGGTGCACATCAGTGAAGCTATCCAAGACAGCCCAGCTGGGTAAGCAAGGATATACCTCCACTTCCACCCCCACGCTGAGCAGTGCATCCTTAGCCATCTGCAGAGGCCAAAACACATCTAAAACAGCCAGTTCTGCAAGTGCATGCCAGTGGAGTACCAGTAATCCCCCCCGAGATTGCCATTTTCTTTAACAAAATCACACTTTAAAAAAAGAAGGAAGAAAAAAAAAAAGAAAAAAGAAAAGCTCAGGCATTAAAAGCTTTGGAAACGGGCAACATAAAGGGATGAAAAAAGTTCCCCAGCACTGTATTTCACATCTGAGAAGGGAGAATTAGAGGCTAAAGACCTCTAAATCCATCCCTGCTTCAGGTGCTGTGCCTGCCCCCCTTTCATCTGCAGCAGGAAGGGGCTACCAGAGAGCTTTGGAGACTTTTTCATATTTTTAGTTAAAAAGCGTAGTAAGCATTTTGAGAATAATAAGCCCTAGGAGGCACCAAAAGAGTTATGTATTTTTTCTAACATGAAGATGGAAGGTGGAAGAGATGAGCACTCGGAGGAGCTCAGGTGGAGGGACTGTGCTGCCCCTCTCCAGGGGCACATCTCAAAGCCACTTATTTAAAGACAAATCTGCCAGCCCAGCTGACGGCACCCCTTGGTTTTGAAAGGGGATTTTGCACAAACTGTGGCATCAGCACGAAGGCACGGCCACAGAAGGTCCTTTGCTCATGAAGAGGGATGCCAGATCCACAGCACCTTAAAAAAAGGCAGGTTTTGGAGCGCAAGCTCCGAAATAAGTCAATATTTTGACTCATTTGACAATCATATTTTACTTAGTTTGACTTAATTTGTCATATTTTTTTTTTCCCCATCCGCAGTACTGCGTGCAGCTTGCATCCCCAGCATAAGAAGGACAGGGACCTGTTGGAGCGGGGCCAGAGGAGGCCCCAGAGATGCTGGGAGGGCTGGAGCCCCTCTGCTGTGAGAACAGGCTGAGAGAGCTGGGGGGGTTCAGCCTGGAGAAGAGAAGGCTCCGGGGAGACCTTCGAGCCCCGTCCAGTCCCTAAAGGGGCTCCAGGAAAGCTGGGGAGGGACTCTGGATCAGGGGGTGGAGCAATAGGACACAGGGTAATGGCTTCAAACTAAAAGAGGAGAGATTTAGGCTAGATATAAAGAAGAATTTTTTTACACTGAGGGTGGTGAGACACTGGCCCAGGTTGCCCAGAGAGGTGAACGATGCCCCATCCCTGGAAACATTCCAGGCCAGGTTGGATGGGGCTCTGAGCAACCTGGTCTAGTTGAAGATGTCCCTGCTCATTGCAGGGGGTTGGAATAGATGGCCTTTAAAGGTCCTTTCACACCCAAACCAGTCTATGATTCTAAGTGGTGGTTGGTGGCCGCCTGCAGCAGCAGGGACCTGGAGAACAGCGGGTGATGGGATGCTGTGGTGCCGTCTGAGGGACGGGCTGGTGGGGTTCCTGGACCAGTTTCCACACTTTGTATTACTGGGTACTGGCTGGGGCGAGCCGGGGGGAGATAAGCAGTATATCTTTTAGCAGAGAGGTAATTTTCCAAAGGAAAAAGAGAAAGGCTAGAAACCACTCTCTATAGAAAGGCACTTTTAATCACACAGTAATTTCTTCCATTCAGTGATTTTTTTCTTTTTTTTTTCTTTTAAAGTAGGAAAAATCTAAAAAAGGATAATGCAGAAGTTATGCTGACAGGGAGCTGTGCAGTGCCAAATTATTAGACTCCTACTAGATCAGTCTTCATCCTGGAAAACATGCCCATCGCCAGGGACCGACCACGGCGAGCCAGCCTAGCCCAGCTCTGCGCTACCAGAGCTCTGAATCAGCCTCCAGTTCCTCTTCCCTGCCCCTGGGCAGCACACCGGGAACATACCGGTTTGAGGCAATGAGTTTTCTGAAGACCCACAAGTAGAGCTAAATACATTTTAAAAATTAGGTAGGAATAATAAGAATTAATAATTATCTTTCCTATTAAAGTGTAAGCAAGGCTGGAGAAGAACAGGTAAAATGTAGAAAGCAGCAATAAAAGGGACAGAAAAGACTACAGTCTACTGAATCTTCGGATTCTCCACCCTGCCCTTAAAAATACATGAGTGCAGAGAAGTAGCTTTCTCCAAAGAAAAGGATTTCTCCCCAGGCAGTGACTTGTGTCACCAGGTCCCACCAAAGGGCAAGCACTTACAGCAATTTTGGCCTTGATGCTGGCCAGCTTCTCCTGGGCGGCCGCCAGCTCCGCGTTGGCTTTGCTCAGAGCCTGCCTCTTGGGCTCCACATCACAGTACACCTCGTGGAAGCGCACGATGTTCACCACCCAGGAGCAGAGGCCGGCTGCGGCGTAGGACTTGGTGGTCACGAATTCAGGTTTAAACTTGGGATCTTCTAAATAGGGCTGAAGAGCTTTGAGGCAGTTCTCGTGGATGTTCTCCTTGTCGAACTTGATCAAGGAGTCCAGGAAACCGTCCACCCTGGCCATGGCGGCTTTTGCTGCTTTCCAGCTCCTGTCCTTGGGAATTTTTCCTCCTGGGGCCATCAGCACCATCACAGCTGCGGTGACATTGCTGACAGCTGAAGGTGGTGACCCAAAGGACCTCAGCTCCGTCAGATTCTTCTGAAATGGGAAAAACAAGGTTGTTCGACAAAAATGAATGGCCTTTCTTTTTACTCTGCCACTAATAGAGTCAGGCTTCCAAGCTGTCAATCTGATAAGTTGGGTTTCTCTCGGCCCGAACGTTGCTGCCTTTAAATCACCGCTCTGCATGTTTACAGCACATGTGCCCAATTCCCTGCATCCAGCCCCTTATATCCCACCTGGGACCGGCACAGCACTGTGTTCCTCCCCAGGCTCCCACACTTTCCCTGCTGCCAGTCCCGCTGCCTGGGGGGGCAGGGGGTTTTCTTCCCTCTCAGAAGATTGGGATAAGGAAAAAGGAAATGTTTTCAAATAATAACCTCTACAAACAGCCCCCAGCCCCTCTGAACCTGCCTTGCAGAGCTTTCCTTCACGCTCAACTACTCCCTGTGCCAGAAACCCATGTGTTAAGGTCTTGTTGAATTATTTGTGTGCATCCATGTTTCATCATCCAGCCCAAATTCAGGTTCGACACCAAGCACCCTCAGCAGGAGAGCAGTCACTGGGGTGCACGGGAAGCCCCCCCGTGAGCACCACCTAATCTCTAGGGACACCCTTATCCGAGGGGGAGTTCCCGTCTCCTCCACTGCCAACACAGGTGGGTTTAGCAAGTCCCTAATATTAAGTGGGATGAATCTTAACCAAAGCAAAAGAAGCTTAATTGAGGAGAAAGCAGGCGTTTCCTAACACACTCGCAATTGCGACACGGCGATGCCAAGGGTTTGGTCTGCTGACACCCAAACTCCTCCCTCCACACACATGCGAGTTCACCTCTGCGTAAGAAAAACCTGCGCAGGTACCTCAGCTGTTCTCAGGTGACACACTGTTGTCAAAACAAGGATACGGGCTGTTTCAACACCAGTTTAATAAAAAAATCAATGAACTTCTGTCAGTTCCTGTTTCTGTTAGTTTTGAATAGTTTTTAACCCATATTCTCTGATATTTTGCATCTACAAATCTCTGCCTATGGAAGCAAGGTAGAACAGTCTGGTACCTTTGAGTATCCATTTTTGGGATAGAGGTATCTGCTATGAATCTGTTCCTAAACGTGTCTTTTTGCTTGCTTTTAGCTTCTGTTAATAATCAAGCTGATAGAGACAGGCTCCTGGGGAAACATCTCTAATTAACATGCTCAATCATATGGAGCCAAGCGTGAGCCCAGATGAGCGCCGCGAGTTGCCCTCCTCTGTCCCCCCGCTCAGGGGGCCGGGAGCAGCATGGCCTCTCCCCAGCCCCGCACCCACCAGGGGCCTCTGTACTGGGTCTACCATAACCCACATCATTCATCATGGTCCATATAATAGTTACCTTAATTATTTTATACACATATTATCATATGGCATCTTTTATATACATGCTATCATATGGCATCTCTTGACAGGGGCACCTTGGCAGGCTGGAGAAATGGGCCCGTGTAAACCTCCTGAAGTTCAACAAGGCCAAGTGCGAGGTCCTGCATGTGGGTTGGGACAACGCCAAGCACAAATCCAGGCTGGGTGGAGAATGGCTGGAGAGCCCTGAGGAGAAGGACTGGCAGGTGTTGGTTGATACGAAGCTCAACACAACCCAGCAATGTGCGCTGGCAGCCCAGAGAGCCACTGCAGCCTGGGCTGCATCTCCAGCAGCGTGGCCAGCAGGGTGAGGGGGGGATTCTGCCCCTCTGCTCTGCTCTGGGGGGACCCCACCTGGAGTTCTGTGTCCAGCTTTGGAGTCCTCGGCGAAGGAAAGACATGGACCTTTTGGAACAGGTCCAGAGGAGGCCCCAGAGGTGCTGGGAGGGCTGGAGCCCCTCTGCTGTGAGGACAGGCTGAGAGAGCTGGGGGGGGTCAGCCTGGAGAAGAGAAGGCTCCGGGGAGACCTTCGAGCCCCTTCCAGTCCCTAAAGGGGCTCCAGGAAAGCTGGGGAGGGAGTTTTTACAAGGACATGTAGTGATAGGACGAGGGGGAATGGTTTTAAACAGAAAGAGGGGAGATTTAGATGAGATCTCAGGAAGAAATTCTTTGCTGTGAGGGTGGTGAGCCCCTGGCCCAGGTTGCCCAGAGAAGCTGTGGCTGCCCCATCCCTGGAGGGGTTCAAGGCCAGGTTGGACGGGGCTTGGAGCAACCTGGGCTGGTGGGAGGTGTCCCTGCCCAGGGCAGGGGGTGGGACTGGGTAATCTTTATGGTCCCTTCCAACCCAAACCATTCTGTGATTCTATGATCTCCTCTCGCTTCCATCTCCACACAGCCTGCCTGCAAAAGATACAAGTCCAAATGGACATGGCTGCTCTTCTTCTAAACTAGCAGGTGACACTGGCACAGAAATGTCCATGTATCACCATACTTCCTGAGCTCCTTGGTAGCTGACTGTATATATTTACTACTGCATTCTACTCACCAGATTTTCTGTTTTCCCTATTAATGTTGCATATAACAGTGCTGTCCAAATAAGATGACTTAGATAATTGGGGAGAAACTATATATACACACACAAATATTGCTGATTATTCATGTCAGCAAGCAGGTCAAGCTCTCTGATGCGTTTCCAATCAGCAGGTAAAGGAGACCGTGCTTTCCAGTGCTCTGCTATTGCTGCTTTACAGGTCCCTAGAGAAAATCCCAGCATCTCCCCAATCTTTGCCTAATGAGATACTCTACAGCTCCATCACAAAACCAAAACTAATGAAGAGACAAACATTTTCCCTTTGTACAGTTCTCTCCCTTCCATGAACAAAAGCCAAAGCAACACATCTCTGCAGCAAGGCCACATCTTTCCTGAAAGCTAATGAAGCAGACAACCCGTTCCTGATGACTGGGAGTTGCGTTTCTCTCCCCTAGGTGGGCTGCAACAGGGGTTTGAGGCATGATTGAGCCCTGCCTTGCTGTCATCATGGGAATAACTCTGATTTTCCAGCTGTACCTGGTGTGCAGCCACTGCTCTGCCCTGGGTGCAGCGGGAGTTTGCTGCTCCGGGGTGCTGCGTGAACTGCAGACCAAACTAAATTGCAGGTACATGTCTCTCGGGCACATCTCAAAGTGTTGGGCCCCAAACGGGAACCCCTGGAGCGCCCTTGAAGGAAAAACCTTCCAAGATTTCAAAAGCCTTCCCTAAACCAATCAATTAGTCTCCTGCAGTCAGAGCCGTCCTTATCTCCTGGTTATACATATCCCCAGTGGCATCTTCCCTTGGAGTGGCTTTGCCTGCAGCAATGTACTGCTCTACCGAGAGGTCACCCCCCACTCAGTACCTGCAGCAGTGTCCTGCCCAGCCCCAAGACACTGCTGAAGAACAGGTCCTCTCCCTGCCTGAGAAAACCCTGGTACTAGATAAACCCAAACATGGAATGAGACTTCTGTCTTTTATTGTGTCACTTCTTATTGTGTCAAACCAAAAGCCACCCCATGAGTGCACCTGTGGAGCCAAGCTGTATGTATCAGACATAGAGCATTACACTCAACAAGGCCTGAGGAACGTCTTGGACAAAGAGAGAACAGGGCAAATCCCACCCCAATACAGCTGGAGAAGATCAGTCCAAATCCTCAGGCCACCACGATTTGACCCTACAACAGCAGGGAACTCATGAGGGAAAGATGCCCAGAGGAGCCCAAGAAGTCACCAGCTCTCCCCACTGCCCCTCTGGATCTCTGATCCTTCTTCCCCGACCTTGTCCAAGCAAGGCATTTGCCATGGGCTGCAGGAAGACGCTGCCCCACTGTGCTGCAGACTCAGAGGGGGATGTGAGCCTTCCCATCACAGACCCCTTTCCAAAGCAGGAGATGGGTCAAGTGGGGACTCAGAGGATGCCCATACTCGCTGCCAGCTGCGACCTACCAACATCGGCCTGCAGGGCTCACACGAGATCTGTCTGTGCAAGGTTCTCAGCACCAGCTATCCCGCTGGGGAGAAAGGCTCAGAGAGTAACTGGCTGTAAAATCTGCCTTGCGGGTATTTTGGAGTGTTCTCAGCTCCCCTGTGCTGATTGTGCGCTTGCCCAGCAACTCCCCAAGCAAACAGCATCGACAGTGTCTCTCACCGAAACGAAGGGTGCTTGGGCTTCACCCCGCCTGTCCTGCAACACCCCCTACACCTCTGATGGGACCAGCACAGTGCTCCTTGCCACAGGACCCTCAGGACAGCTGACAACTAGTCATCCTGAGAGTACTGGCAGCCTCGTCTGTCTGCCCTCCTACAGCTTCATTCCCTGCAGCTGAGCCGCAGAAAAGTCTGGAGCAAGATCTGGCCTGTGCCCCTGCCCTGGAGCCCAGCCCTCCATCCTGCACGTCCTCCTCCACGCCAGCAGACAGGTCTGAGCCAGAGGCCATGCTTGGACAGCAAGGCAGAGGTACAGAACTGGTGATCCCCCTGAGACACTTTTCCTTGGGTCCTGAAGGAGGGTGACAGTAAGGTGACCTCTCCTTCCTTGTGGGGCAGGACGAGAAGCGGTGGAGCCAGCCAACAGTGGAGAAGAGGTGCAAACGAAGCACGCACCTCCAGTTCCTCCTGCTCTCCATGGCCTTGTGGATGCTCCAAGTTACACCAGGGACCAAGTATGCACCAGCTGGGACGAAGCTGGAGGAGGGTCAATACAGTGCCCAAACACTTGGCCCACCAGATGACCCACCCACAATGCAGAGGGGAGATACTGGATTCCCAGGGGAATCTTCACCCTACCTTGTTGAGGGTGTTCAGAGCGGCCTGGGCCGCTTCCAGGGCAGGCTCAGCTTTGGCCAGGTCCTCCTCACAGTCCTTCTGTTTCTGTTCAACCTCCTGGGTGATAAGTGCCACTTTCTGCTCCTCCTCATCGGCGATTGCCTTTTCCCTGCTCACTTTCTCCGTCTCCACCCCCACCACCTGGATCAGCTTGTCAGCGTCCTCATTCTTCTGCTTCAGGTCCACTTCTTGGGCTGCCAGCTTGGCCTTCAGCTCATCCACCTAGGGGGAAGAAACAACGTGAAGGAGGGAGGAATGCGTGAGCACACTCACCATCCTGCTCCCCACCCTGCCCAGCAGCAGGGGCTCACACTCCAGTGGGGCTGAGCAGTACCCAAAAGCATGGAGGGCCTATGGGTAAAAGCAAGCAATGCCCTGGCAGCACAGAAACGCAGAATTTCTGGTTATTAGCAGGATACTGCCACTCTCCTTTGCCTGTGGTTGCTTGGGTCACAGCTGGAGAGCCCATGCGCATGGTCCACATGCCAGAGCAGCCTGATAGCAGCGAGGAACCCAGCAGGGGAGAGACAGCACCAGCAGGGTGAGCTGCTAAGGAGGTTGTCACACCCCTGCTCACTGCCGCTGCTTGGAAACCGGACAGAGGTGCCAAGGCAACATGAACATTGCTTTGAGCAATGGGAAGTAGGTGGAAGCCTTCATTTCAGGTATTGGGATTATTTTTGTACAGCCCAGGAGCCTCCTCATGGACCAGGCATTTGCAGGAACCTTAGAATCATAGAATAGCTTTGGTTGGAAGGGACCGTTAAAGGCCACCTAGTCCAACCTCCCTGCCCTGGGCAGGGACACCTCCCACCAGCCCAGGTTGCTCCAAGCCCCGTCCAACCTGGCCTTGAACCCCTCCAGGGATGGGGCAGCCACAGCTTCTCAGGGCAACCTGGGCCAGGGGCTCACCACCCTCAGCGTAAAAAATTTCTTTCTTATATCTAGCCTAAATTTCTCCCCTTTTAGTTTTAGCCATTACCCCTTGTCCTGTTGCAACAGGTCCTGCTAAAAAGTCTGTCCCCATCTTTCCTGTAAGCCCTCTTTAAGTACTGAAAGGTACTTAAGGTCTCCCCGGACTGTCCCTTCTCCAGGCTGAACAACCCCAACTCCCTCAGCTTCTCTCATTATATTTGAACACGGGATCTGCTGACAGGCACAGCCCTTGTCAGAGGACCAAGGCTCAAGGGGCGTTAAAATGCGATGTGAAATGAGCTTGAGAAGGGGACTCCCGTTCGGCCGGTAGCCAAGAGGGCCGGCAGTGGTGGCAGCTCCTCACACCCTGCTCCACCGAGCAGCTGCTCACGCCCCGCAGGGCAGGAGCCCTCTCCAGCCACAGGCTGAAGCATTCACACGGCGGCGGGGAGCTCGCACCGGCTCTTGATTGAAGAACAGAAAATCTCCTTCTAAAAGCACCTTTTCAATCAATGTACACAGGCTCTGTGCTGACCACGGAGTTTTTCCCTCATAAAGAATTGCTTAGAGCTCCTGGGGTACGTCTTTACCTATATGAAAAAAACTTACTAGAAGGGAAGTCAGACACTTGCTGTTGTTAATAATTCCATTTTTATACCAGAAGAGAGAGAGCACAATTTGCAATCTTATGAACTGAAGCTATTGCTGTTCGCCATCAGCTTCAACTGGAGAGTGGTTCCTCAGGAGTCTCTTTGTGCGCTTCATCCATTGTCATCTCCTGCTGCCCAGCACCACAATGCTGTTTCCACCAGGAAAAAGATGCAACTGTAAATCCCAACGACTCTGGGCTCGCAGGAGCACATAATCCCTTCAGTAGGCAGCTTCTTGTTCAGCTCCTTCAGGGACTGCAGGAAACTGAAGTGGGAGGCTTCGCTGATGGCAGATACCGCTTGTGACCTTCTGCCCCAAAATCAGCAATCATGCGCTGGATACATATACGAATGGGAGCTTTAGGGGTTTACACAACCATGACAAAACAAGCAAGGGATTAAAACCCACTGGCACTCAACAGCGCTACGGAACGAGCAGATGTAAACTCAGCCGCCAGCACAGCCCGTAAGAACAGAAAATGCCCTGACAAAACCTGCTTTCAGCCAAGCACACGCAATAATGGAGGGGTCAACGACTTGCTGTAACATCAGGATTTTGCAAGAAATTCTGTTAGGGCTTTGCCTGAAAGAAGTATTCGGAAGCCCAGAAGTGTATGTTCCTGTGAAGGTCCCTGCCCAGCTGGGCTTGGGTTACAGGTTAAATTCCCAATGGAAATGCTGCAAGTTGGAGCTGTGATGTGTATCCTGAGGCTCTGCCAGACCCTCTGCCAATAGACCACACCACATCTAGGGGACAGACGGTGACCTCCAGCCTCCCTTACCTACAGCAGGGGTTTGGAACATGAAAGGAAACAATCATGTTTCCCCAGTGAGGTAAAGCTCTGACACAGGTGAGCAGGGACAATTTAATAGTATTTGTGCAGTGGAAAGAGAGAAACAGGAACTACGCCTCAATAACCAACTCACTGTCCTTACTGATGTCCCGGGGGTGGCACAGGGAATGTACATTTACGAACTTTCCTACTACAGTTTCAGTCCCTCAGCACAGCAAACAAGTTTCCATTAATGAATCCACTCGCATCCACAGCAAAAACAGTCTGTCACATCCATTCCTCCTCCCTTCCCACGCAGCCTAATGCCCAGACATCAAAATGCCTGATGAGACACTGGTGAGCAGGGAGGCCTCACGCCACCGCCGTCGGGAAGGCACAGGCACAGCAGGAACTTTAAATGTGCTCCCATCGATTGCGTGCGGAGCCGTCCCTGGCAAAACAAGGTTAGGAATAACAGCATGAAAAGCTCTCCTCTTTCTACAAAGGTCATAGTAACAGAAGGTACTCAAACTTCCCCTCTCTCACCCCATCCAGACCTTCCATCCAAAAATGATGGCAGCTTGTACACAGAGCTATTTTCTGTTTCTTTGGAAATCCAACCATTAAACTACACTTCCAAAACCCAGAGGTGGCCAAGCCCGACCACCACTAACATGTATTATCTCAGGGTGTGCACCAAACCTTCCCAGCACAGCTCCCATCTTCTGTCCTCTCACAGCCCAGAACGTCTCCCACAGTCACATGCAGGCTCCCCTCTTGCACTGACACCCCCGATACTCCTAGTCCACTCCATGAAAATCAGCAGCGCTATAAATCATTCAGACCAGGAGCAGGGCCAGCCACCATCCGTTGAGCGTATTTCCAGGCTGTTCTTCCCTGGTCATTCTTGGGTCAGCTCCACGGCACTCCTGGTCAGGGCTACCAACAATATCCCAGGTAACACCATGATGCACCAACATCACACGCAGAACACCAGGATGCAAAAGGAGAACTGCACGGAAAACGTTATCATGTCGTACAATGCCTGTTCTTGGAGCCGGTGCTCAGATGGAAAGGATGAAGACAGATGGAGACAAATAAGAAGTGATGACATTCTGGAGACTGAAGCTAGGAAGCCCTATTGATCTGGCCTCATGCACTGGGTTTGCATAACAAGGTTTCGGTGGCAGGGGGCTGCAGGGTGGCTTCTGTGAGAAGACGCCAGAAGCCTCCCCTATGTTCCATAGAGCCAATGTCAGCCAGCTCCAAGACAGACCCACCGCTGGCCAAGGCCGAGCCAGTGAGTGATGGTGGTAGCGCCTCTGTGATAACATATGTAAGGAGGTGACAAAACTGCTGCCCAACAGCAGCCAGAAGAGAAGAGTGAGAATATGCGAGAACAGGAACTCTGCAGACACCAAGGGCGGTGCAGAAGGAGGGGACGGAGGTGCTCCAGGCACCGGGGCAGAGATTCCCCTGCAGCCCATGGTGAAGACCATGGTGAGGCAGGCTGTGCCCCTGTGGCCCATGGAGGTCCATGGTGGTGCAGATATCCACCTGCAGCCCATGGCGGACCCCATGCCGGGGCAGGAGGATGCCCAAAGGAGGCTCTGACCCCGAGGAGAGCCCACGCTGGAGCAGGCTGCTGGCAGGACCTGTGGACCCGTGGAGGGAGGAGCCCATGCTGGAGCAGATTTGCTGGCAGGACTTGTCACCCCATGGGGAACCCCCACTGGAGCAGTCTGTTCCTGAAGGACTGCACACTGTGGGAGGGCCCCACGCTGGAGCAGGGGAAGAGCGTGAGGAGCCTTCCCCCTGAGGAGGAAGGAGTGGCAGAGACAACATGTGATGAACTGACCACAACCCCCATTCCCCATCCCCCTGCGCTGCTCGGGGGGGAAGTAGAGAAAATCGGGAGTGAAGCTGAGCCCGGGAAGAAGGGAGGGGTGGGGGAAAGGTGTTTTAAGGTTTGGTTTTATTTCTCATTACCCTACTCAGATTTGATTGGCAATAAATTAAATTAATTTCCCCAAGTCTGTTTTGCCCGTGACAGAAATTGCTGAGTGTTCTCCCTGTCCTTATCTTGACCCGTGAGCTCTTTTTCACCTTATTTTCTCCCTGCCGTGTCCTGCTGAGGAGGGGGAGTGACAGAACGGCTTGGTGGGCACCTGGCGTCCAGCCCAGGTCAACCCACCACACCTCGGAGTGAGGGAAACCAGGAACACTCAATGTGAGGGGAGGGTTGAACCCCAGAAACCATCAGTCTGCAAGGCAGAGCTCAGGAAGGCACTAAAAGGCCTGGAGCATGTGTGCATGCAGCAGGGGCTCCTGACAGGCGACGCGGGCAGGGACAACAGGGCCACAGGGAGTTGCTAAAAAGGAATAAAGAGAAGCAGCTCATGTGGAGGGGCAGGAAAAGACTGGTTTCTGTCTGAAACAAGAGCATGGGGCTGGGGATTCACACCTCTTCAAAGACAGGAGCTCTCACAGCTGACAGTGGTATCAGGGTACGCAGTGACCTGCCCTGCTCGGTTCTTGCCAGCACGTTGCACCCTGCTGCCGAGCAGCCACAGACACCTGCTTTATGAACTACCATCCCGACACTACAGAAGACGCATTACCACGTCCAGGGTAGGCAAGAAAAACACCACCGACTTTTCCAGGGTCTGCCAACGCTGGTGAAAGCAGAAGGAGCCTGTTGGGTAACATGCAGCTGGTAAGCAGAAGAAAGCAAGAGCTACAAGAGAATAACAGTAAAAAGGGAGACTGAGGTGGCACGGAAAATCCCAGTCATCCCAAAGATAAGAGAGAACGCTATTAACCTCCTTCCCATAGGCAACACCAGGGTGATAACCAGATGAGGGTGTGAGCAGACAGATCCGTCACATGCCTTAGCACATGGAATATCATTAACTGGCCACAAAAGGGTCAGTACTTGGTCCCAAACAATGCTAAAAAGTGTGAAACACCTGTGAGCAGCTTCCTGAGCCCAGGAGAATCTGATAACCAATTCGTAACATGAGGTAGAAAGGGAAGGAGGAAAGGAAACGGGAGATTCAAGGGTAATGTACTGTGATTCCAAGAGGGAAAGCAGAAGTGCTCGCCTACCACCAGGACAGAGTAAGAATTATTAAAGAATAGAAAACCTGGAGGGCAGGCTCCCAGAAGACTCATTTTATCTGATTGTCCCTGCTTTGTTTCAAGAACACAAAATACATCACAAAGGTCAGCGATTATTTGATAGAGCAAGCAAGACTTGAATCTGGAATCCAGCGATGCAATATTAACCAAAGTCAACCTAAAAATTACTCAGCAATGGGCTCTGAACAGAGCACTGACCTCTTCATAGCGAACATCACTCTGAAAAACAAATGACTCATCCCACACATCTTCCTGAGTCTATGCTGTCCTAATAACTGGAAGCCGGCTGCCGCTTTTCTGAGTACTGAGGACAGCCACCGTCTTCAGGGAAAGATGGTTAGGCACGTAAGCTAATGGAAAACATTTCTTTAGAAGAAAAATTGGTCAACAGAATCAAGATGTCCAAATCTCAATGGAAAAACAAAGAGCTGGTGGGCAGGAGAAGAGTAAAAGGAGGGGGAGAGGTCACTTTGAAACTGGAATGGGTAAGTCAAAAAGTACCCTACAACTACTTGCACAACACCCACCTCGTGCTGAGGCCACACTGAACAGTCTGTAGAAATATATAAAAATCATAATTGTCACAGCATCCACGCAGCAGGAAGCTGGAGAATGCTGATGATGGGAGCACTATTCCTCAGACCTCAGGCACGACCAGGTCACACCCAGGTATCGAAATCCTCCTCCTTTGCTTTTAAAATAAAAAAATCCCAGTGTATCACTTCCAAGCACCACGAACACAACCTGGGGATGACACACCGGTGACAGAAGACTTGTCACTTCCTCAGCATCAAACCAACTATTTCCATGGGTGAATGCAAACCAACTATTTCCATGGGTGAATGTAAAGTTCAGACTTTAAAATCCATATTCAAGATTGAGCGTTCTGGTTTGATTTCCAATACTGCTAAATATCCACACTGTGGTTTCAAATCAACAGCAGTTTTGACTATTGCGCACATCTGATAATTTAGGTGTTTAATTTTAGGCTCCCAGTACTAATTTTAGATTCAAATCTGACATATTTGTCCTCACCGCTCTGCACCTTAATCAACTTCACAAACAGACCTTACCCCAACCAGTTATGAACTTTGGGTTCTTCTGCCCTTCTCGCAATAGCAAACCCTACACGACCCACAGGTGCTGTGGCTTCCCATCTTCTCCCCAGTCCTCACCACCGCTCAGCACCTCTTCTGCGGCTCCCCAGAGTCCTTGCCGACATAACACCCATATGAAGACCCACCTGAAGAATAAAGCGGTGAAGCGTCCCCACGTTTGACTGACACTACAGGGACTTGTTTCCTCTCAAAAGATTAGTTTCATATTAGTTGCTCCCAATAGAAAATAGATCTAACTCATCTTGTCCACCACTGGGGCATCATCAAAACCAGCAGCACCCCACACGTTAGCAAAATTATGTACCTCCATAGGTAAGGTAAGCGTAAGGTCTGCTTTGCAGTGAGGGCACATACGTATTGCTCTGGTTGGCTTCACTGGTTGTGACGGGAGCTCTCTGCTCCTGGCTGTTCAACCTCAGCTGCAGCCTCACAAAGGAGATGTTAACCCTGCAAAGGGGACATGAAACACCCACTCCCCTCCTCTGTCCTCAAAGACCTGCCCTGCGCCATGCAGAAAGCAACTGTTTGAAGTGAGATGTAGACATTCAGAGCTGAGAGCCACTAATAAAGCCCATACATCACCCTCCAGCGAGGCATGTATCCCATTGAGCCTGACAGACATGATTTATGCCACCAGCGTTATCCAGAGCGTACATATGGAAGGGGCTGAACCTGCTGGGCCTTCATTCTCATCAACCCCCTGCATTTCTTTGGAGCACCTTCAGGAATGGCCCATTTGCCACAGTAGAAGCTTGTAAGTGAATATTTGTAAGAGTTAATAGAATATGAAATGGAGAGAAAAACGGGAGTTTAGCAAAAGATGTAGAGAGCAAAGCTCTGCAAGGCAGTTTAAGTCGCTACAGAGAGGTTTTTGAAATACTCAGAACAACATCTAGTCACTACCACAGAAGAGTGCTGGTGCTGCTCTTTAGCAGGTGATTTTGGGATGGCTAATCTACATTTCAGACACGCATTATTTTTCCTTAAAGAGGGATAGCAGAATGCAAGGAAAATTAACATCAGCCTTATTTTAAAAGGATGCTCTATTTAGTTTGAAAGACAGGATTCTTGTTGATGTTATTGTAGATTTTCCTGGATGCAACTCTAAAAATCACTGATTTTCCTGTATTTTATAAACTATTTTGTCACTACAGCTGAAATATAACCATTAAAAGAAGATGTACACAGCCAACTGCCTCCCTATCTCATTTTACTTACTGTGATTTTTCATTTGGGATTAGCACCACCTAAACAGACACACATCTCTTCCCTTCTCCTTTCCAGTACGGAATATAACGTGTGCTCCTCCAGGAACCCAGCTCATGCCAGACTAGAAGAGTAGGATCTAGCCCATATTTTACACCCTGCAGAGTTTCAGTCTGTAAAATTCTCCTTCAAATCAGGATGCAGAGAGGCCCCTAACAGACAAACAAGGAAAACATCAGCTTTTAACCCCGAAGGGTTTGCTTACCTGTGCAGACGTGCTGTTGAGCTTCTCCAGGCCATTCTCCAGTCGCTCCATTTTTGCTTTTAAATCCTTGCCCTTTTTCAACAGCAAATTCTGATAGAGTTTGATTTGCTCAAGGAACGACTTTGGAGTGGTGTAGTTATATCGTCGCTCATTGCTCAGATACAGTCGGGATATCTCGTTGACACTTGTGTGGACGTAGGCCATGAATTTGCTTATTGAATCTTTCACTGAATCCTAAAAGGAAGATGAGAAGACAAGGAGAAAATACTTTAAGCAGAGCAACTATATATGGCACAGACCTGTGCTGTATATAAAGAAATTTATTAACTTTTTTTTTTGGTGCAGCAAAATCCAGGATGTAACACCTAAGTTGATCCCTTTTCATTTGTTATCTCTAAAATAACTTTGTCTGTTCATGTACTTTATACCTCTTTTTATATCTTTTTATCTCATGCTTTATCTTATTCCAAGTAATTTTTCTAGCATTTGGCTCTTTAAAATAACAGTCTTTTAAGTATAAATTTGGGCTTTTCTTCTGTACAAATGTGGAAAGTGCACATTCATAAAAAGAAACATTGTAGACTTTATTCTTCCAAAATCCTGCCCAGAAAAACTAAATAAACAGAACTGAATCTCTGTTAGTCTAGGAGCAGGTTGTCGTCAATGAGAACTTGATGTATTTTTGCCCTTGAGAACTACAGATGCTCAGACAGGCATGTGGAGAGAAAAGCGTATGTTCTCTGCAATAATTCTGAGCACTGGGATATTCTCTGCACTAGCTGCCTTTCTTGCTCGCAGAGCTGTCATCTCACTGCCAACGCCACCCGAGCGTGGTGCCCATGGACCTTCTGCTAAGGTCCACGCTCCTCTCTGAAAAACCCGACCGTATTTCAAGCTTGGTTCAATGAAGCTTAACACACTATGGTGCGACCAGCAATTCCTCTCCGAGACGTCACCCAGGTGTCCTGGCTAAGTGCTGAGGAGCGATAAAGGTGAGCAGAGTCCTCTGCAACGCTGTCCTCATCGTCTGAGGCATTGCTGGCACTGAACGGAGGGACGAGGTCACATCTGGCTGCCACCAGCATTGTGTGGCCAGCGCTTGCACCCCACAGAAGAGCTCAAACCCCGGCAGGGCTGGGGCACCCCCAGAGGCCGGCGGGTGAGCTGCTCACCTCCACGGTCTCTGTTTCTCGCAGAAAGCGGAGGCTGACGGACTCGAGGGCCTCCCACGGCCACTCCTGGAACCAGTCTATGGCCACACAGCTGACGATGGCGGGGAACCTCCTGCTGCGGATACGCAGCTTGTTACCGACGGGTGAAAAACACAGCGCGACCTGTGGAGCCCAAGGAAGGAGAAGGTGAGCAGGCATGGCCAGGAGCAGGCGCCGGGCTCCAGCCGTGCTGCCCAGCCTGGACTCGGCCAGCCACTTCCAATGGAAGATCTCACACCACCAGCTCAGGGTACAGCAACCGCTAGCCTTGAGCCCTCGCACTTCAGGCCAGCAAGCCTGGCCTGGAAAAGGCATAATCTAGCAGTAAACACATTTTTTTCTCTGCAATGAAAACAAGCAGCAGTGTTAAGCATTGCTATGGTCAAAGGCAGAAGCCTGGCACACTTCCAAGGCTGCAGCCGGAGTTTAACACAACCATTATTCCCCACTTTTGCAGTGACGCAAAGCTTTACCCAGCAGGGAACTGGCATCCAGATTCATGCGGTACAACCAGGAATTAAAGCGAATGGATCTAAATTCTCCTGGCAGGACCATGGGCCTGGATCATTTCCCCAGGAGCCTGCGTTGGAGAGGGTTGAGGTGGCTCAAACTCAAAATCTGCTTTTATCAGAATGAGAAATTTTTTAAAATAGAGAAATCTCAAAACAAAGGAGAATGGAAATAAAAGCACTTGTGAACGCGTTTTCCCTGCTTGTTGCATATTCACACAGCAGGCCTTTTGCTTTTCAGGCTTTTATTTCAATCCAACAGCTGCTAAAAGTTTCTGAGCTGCAGTAAATTGTGCAGAGTTCGTGAGTCTCTGGGAAATGGCTCTTCACATTACCCTGCGGCCTGGCCAAGGGGCTGTTACTGCCCTGCTCAGCATCCTCCAGTCCTGTACCATTTCTCCTTCCTCACCATCTTCAGCGCCCGTCCCCCCTCAGCCTGCCGTTCCCTGCGGGCTGGGGCCCTCGTCCTCCTCAGCCGTCCTGCTCCGTTCCTCACCGCAAGGCACAAGCTCTCCCTTTTCCAGAAGGAAACTCCTCGCCCGGGGTGTAAGGTTAGTACCTTTCCTCTTGGCTGCCCCATCACCAGCTTTAACAGCAACATAAGACCCAAGGACCAAAGCCTGCCACCACCGTTCACCACAGCCCTTCTCCTGCAAGCCCACCATGGCTGGATTTACGAGTTCTGCTAATTAGGCACGATGAAGGACACAGAGAAGTTGACACCATGCAATGAAGAAGCAACACCTGAGTGAGGGTCGGTTTGGGAAGCAGCTTATCTCCCTCAACCCTCTCCCACTTGTCAGCCCTGGCTGGAACCTGCACAGCCTTGCAAGTGCCATGGGGCAGGCTGCCATCGGCTCAGACATCTCCACAAGGTGTCACGACCCCCACCATGAGCTAAGATCTGTTTTTCGAAGCTGTGGAAGCCAGCCTGTAACAAAACCACTTTTGTTTCAATTTCAGAAGAGGCAGCTGGACTCAGAGCTACTGCTCCTCTGACATGGCCACTGCACGCTCACGCGCAGGGGACAGACATCTAGAAATCTTTTCTACACCTTCAAGCATAAGCCTTGGGCACCTCTGTGTCGCTTTCTCAGGGCCAGGCAAGCTTCAGGAAGCTGTCCAGGGACAAACGCCCTCTCCTGCACCTACACTACTCTCTCTCGAGACCCTGAGGAAGAAGGAGTGTTGGTGCTCATGCTCTCCTGGGCCAAGCCCCTCTCCTGTGCTGCTCCCAGAGGTCCAGCATGCCCTGGACCAGCAATGGCTCAATCAGCTTTCTGCACAGCACACGATGCCGTCACAAAATGCTGGAGGGCATAAACAGCCCTTCCCGGCTGACCCCATCCATCTGCTCTAACACGCCATTAAGGAGAAGGGCACACAAGGAAACGGGATCAGCTTCAAGTAAATCACATGAATGCTGCCCTTCCAGTGTACCTCAATAGCCAACAGGAATATATTTAGGGAGGGACACAAGGCAGAAGACAACCAAGGTGCTAGAATTGCTACAAAACAACAACAGCTCCCATCAGAAATTCCCCTCCAGAGAACTGGACTCCCTCTCTCTGGGCATCTGTACTGTAGCATGGTCCTCAAATTTTCTCTCAAAACTCAGCTCGCCGGCTGTTCCCCATCCTAAACACGTACCTGCCTACATCACAAAGCGAGCAGGCCACCCTACCTCAGTGAACGTGTCCCACCAACACAAACCAGGCAGTGAGTAAGAAGGAGGATCTGCCTTTGTTAAGCAAAGGTCAAGTCTTCCCTCACCGCCCACCCTGCCTCTGCTCTGGGACTGCAGCACTGGGCGGTCCCACAGGTGGGTAAATACTCTCTGGAAGAGTCTAATCCTCCTTGCGCTGTACTTTCTCCATGTGCTGGGCATACCTGGAAAGTCCCGAAATGTTTTTGATGTCTTAGGACATATTTATAAGGCCTTTCTATGCTGGAATATGGGCTGCAATGTTGCGCCCCATGCAGTTCCCAGCACTCTGGTTGTAAGATAAAGGTTTTTTTTTTCAATTCTTCTGACTATGGATTGTCAACAACACGAAGACTGATTCCCTGTGTAGCCTTTCCAAGCAGAAAGACCTAGTCCTAATGCACCCCAGTTAAAACACAGTGCATGGCTTTGAAAATGGCAAGGCTGAACCTGATCAGCTCTTAAAGAGAAAATTTTCAACCCCGATAGTTCTGTCTAAAGCACTATGGCTATGTGATGACAACAGACAGGATTTCTTATGCGCTAGTCCTGCTTGCTGAGAGAATCACAGTTTGTACCTCGAACAGGAGGAAAATCCTTTCAGGCTGCAGTCTGACCTCCCTACAGCGTAGCCCAAAGCACCTCCACCCTCTGCCCCTGCACCGTAGTGGATGGTGCGGACCCGAACTCCCCCAGCCCCCGCCTCACCTTCAGCTGCCGTCGAACACGATCGATAAAAAACTTCCAGCAAGTCTCCCTGGAGTCCACCAGCCCCCGGCCTTTGACTTCATTCCTCAAGCTGTTGATGATGTTTTCAACCTCATCATCAGGGAAGAGATCAGGGATCTCACCTAAGAGAAGGGGGTGCGTTTGGTTCACTGGCCTGGATTTTGTTGCAGTCTCAGAGCAAAGTGAAGTGGCTGCCTTCCTCTTACGGGCTCGAGGAAGCCCTTTCCTCGAGAAAAATCATTGCGCCAGGTGCCCGCGAGCCCCGGCAGCAGAAAGGTGGCACAGAAGGTCATTATGCTAAAAAATAAACACTTACGAGAGCAAACTTTCTTATAAAAGCACAAGGTAATCATAGAATAGAGTCAAAGTACAGAAAGCCTTTTTTTTTTCTGATCTACAGTGCTAATTAGATTACCAAAAAAATCAAACACCTAATATGCTATACACAATAACAAAATCATTTTAGATTCACAAATGAATTAGTGACGGGTACAATTTCTACAGCTGTTCACCACCATTTCCAGCAGTGGTCCCAGATCACCAAAACATTTTAAAAGTTAATAATCTTTTAAAAACTTTTAAAAGTTAATCGTTACGCAACTGATTGCCAAAAATGTACCCAACCGAATATTTTTTTAGTTATTCCTTAATTTATCACCTATTCACTTCCTTTCTGGTTTCTGATTTGATTGAAATTATCGTTATTGAGTGAGATACTGTCAATATGAGCACTAATCACTTAGGAAAAGACACTAATCAGGAATCCGCTGATTTATAAGAAAGACTAAAATATATATTTTGTTCTAGTTTCTTAGGTGATGATAAGACGTGAAACAAGTAAGAAAAACAAGCATGCGGGCAGCAGAGAGCAGCCAGCCCCACCAGTCAGCACCAGTTGGGCAGCACTACCTCATGTCATGGGACGTCACGGTCCCTCCACGGTCTCGTCCTCAGCCCAGATGCAAATTCTGAGCTGCTTCCCTGCACCATGAGTGAGGAGCTCTCATTTGTCCCCACTTCCCCACAGAGCAGCTGCATGAAAACAGAACACCTTTCAAAATCACCGTAAGGTGACCTGGACACCCCAACGCCAGGCTGCCCAGCCTGCGCCTCGCTGCAGGACACCGCAGAGCTTCACATTGACTCACGAGATATTTACATCGTCTGCACCCCATGTAAGAGGTGTCAGGAGCTACACACCGTCCTCCACAATAACCCCTGTCCTTACTCCTGGTTACAAATTCATCACAGACAGGGCTTGTTTGCTGCCGAAACCATCTGGCCAATTTATAGCCACATATGTCAAGCCTGGAGTTACTCACAAACTATCGCTCCCCTGTGCTGTCAACTCTCCGCCCCTCACCATCCACGGAGGTCACCTGAACCAGCTGGTGTCTTCCCACTCCTGACTCATAAATACGGGAAAAAGTGGCAGTTAGTAGCAGTGATTTTGCAGGGAGGCTGAGGCATACACCCACTCTGGGTTACCTACTGCGGTCGCAGTGACACAGCTGCAGAGCACCCGGCACGGGGAGTGCTTGTCCACACATACTCATGCCGTGTTCTGCAGGGAAACAGCATCTGCAGGTAGACCAACTGTTCTGCAATTGTTTGGGCAAGCAACAACTCAAAAACTTAAACACATCCAGGAAAACAGAGAGGAAAAGGACTGGAATGGGATCAGCAGCTAGTTGATGCACACAGACATGGTCATCCGGGGGCTTTGCATCATCCACGAACTCACAGATACTCCAGTCAAATATTCCAGCCAGGAACAACGATATTTTATCACACAACTGGAGTGTGGATGCACGGGATGCACAGGACAAACTCCTCCTCTGGTCAATACTCTCCTTTGTCTGTGTCCTCAGCTGCAGTATCACAACAGACACGTCACTGAACAACCATATGCAGTACACCACAAAGTATGGAAAACTGGGTACAAGACATCACAGAAAGAAAAGAATCTACCAGATGATGGAGCGCATCCTCACCAAGGACACCTTAGCACTGCTTTTACTCTAGAGCTTAACCCGTGCATCTTCTAGAGAACTTCATATATCACCCTTCTGTATCTTCTAGAACTAGAGATGCTACTACGAGCAAAACTACATTGAAAAGGGCGAGAGGAGAAATCAAAGCAACAAGAGGAGTACCTGATGCTAAGAAGTCATTCACCAGCACCAAGAACTGCTCATCTGCCACTTGCGCATCCGTCATCAGGAACACGGTGCCAACGTTCTTCACACCAGCCTTCAGGTACTGGTTTGCCAGGTCTGCCTGGAGGTTGAAAAGCAGATGGACTTAGGGGTTGCACCTACACTCTGCAAAGCACGGGCTGGGTACCACACCGACAACTGGGGTATTTCAGAATCATCTTGTTAACCGAGAACAAAGCAATTGCAATTAATTAGCATAAAACTGCACTTCGGACACTCTCCGTCTTCATGGCTGAGTCTTCCAGGTTATACAGGGAAGTCTACTGATGTCATCATTGTAAGACATTACGAAGTAAGATGTGACATTATGCCCAGGTCTGTGTAACACAAAGATGAGAAGCAAGCCCTGCCCAGCACTGCTAGACAGAGGGAAGTGCCTGTGGCTGGAATACTTAGAGGTCCATGGACATGGCTGAAGACATCACTGCAATTGCTGGTTGTGGAGACTGCTGGGGGAGCTCAGAAAGTCTCGCTCTGCCCTGGGCTGTGGGTACCGTAACTCACACAGGGAGGCTGAAGCACCGCAGGGACTGGGAGAGACAACAGGGACGGGGAATGTTGGTCCTTGGGATCCCCATGCTGTAGATTTCTCTGGTTTCACAAGTATACATGAATAATTTTTTTTGTTTTGTTTTGTTTGTGAGGAAGGGAGGAGGACGCCTTGTGCAAACATGGATTTTTTCAGTTGTGTATTTCTTCCGTCTCTTCCAGAGTCCAAGCAGGGACTCAGCATTCAGTGGGTGCAGTGATGCTGACAGAGAGCTCACATGGAAAAGCTGTTTCATTTCAAAGGGGACAGTGTCCTCCGAATAAGAGACACCATCTTTTTGGAATCCAAGTTGTTCATGAGATGGGAAAAACACCATCACCCAGCGCAAACTCCACTCCTTCCTCCCTGCCCCTCCAAGCAGGATACAAGACACGCAGCAGTGAAGGAACGCACTGGACAACATTTCAGAAACTCTCTTCGCGATTCAGCACACACACACGCGTCTTCCAAAAGAATTGTTTGTTACTTTCATCACTGGAAATTTGGATTAGATCAATTCTAACAGCGGGAGGGACCACTGGCAGACAGGGCGATCTGTCACCATCTTGCTCTTCCATATCTGAGAAAAAAACTGTCTCCATATTTCATAAATTTTTTGAAAATGAATACAGAGTAAAGGGAACATCGAATTATTTCCCACCTCCACAGACAGTGAAGCAACGAGATGCTTTGAAAACAAGTTTATCAATGCTGGCATCGAGCTATACTCCTAGATGGGAGCGCAGGCTTCCTCAGTAAATAGACAGGTAGGAGCTAGAAAGTCCCACGAGTGGGGCTGAAAAACACAGAGGAGAGCTGAAAATACCCAGCGGCTGGGGACCACGCTTGTGTCACATGATGAAAACAACTTGTACACAACCACAGGTCATCAGGTCCTGCCACTGATGGGGAGGGAACCCGGCGTTCATCGGCCCTCACGTCTCCCAGGCAGAACGGAGTGAAGCTACTGTGATTGTGATTTTTACAACATTTTTAATAGGAATCACTTTGCCAGTGTCCTGGTTAGTGGCCAGCCCAGCCCAAACCACAATAGCCAGCAGCTAAAATACTTGTAAACCATTTCAGTGATATTTTAAAATGCGGATTTATAACTCCTAAGCTCACTAGCCTGTGCATAAATATAAGCACAGGCACATGTGCACAGTGAACCATCCACACTGTCCCTTCCTTATACAAAACACCAAAGGAAGAATGGGATATGATTTGGGAACTCTCCTCTAACTCTCTCCAGCTTCTTTTCCACTTCCAAATCACCCCACAAGAGACACCTCACAGCTGTGTTAATTACCACACCTTGGTTTAATTAGAAATAATAACCAAATAGAACTTTTCTGGTCCTTCATGGTTTCGTGACCAAGCGTGAAATGGATGTCCGCACTGGGTTCATCAGCCCAGCCCAGCGCTGGCACATGGGCCGTGACGCTCTCCGGCCTGGCCAGCAAGAGGACGGGCAGAGGACACCAGGCCTGTCCATACCCCTGTGCAGACACGCGTCAGCGAGGTATTTCAAGAGGTACTGCTCCTCTCTGCGCTCCAACACCACGTCTGGGGCTTTTTAGTATCTTCGCAACGCTATCGCTCAATATGCAGCAAGACAAAGTTTTCAGGGCAAGTTCTGCTTTTTATTTCCTTACCCCCTCCCAACCTCAGCCTTAAAAATCACCTACCTTCAGGTCAGGGATGCCATACCCTTTCCTCAAAGTGATCTGGAAGACCTCCAGAGAGCTGATGAAGGCTGCCAGCCTGGTCAGGCTCTGCTTGCCGCTGCCGCCCACGCCGACCAGGAGCGCGTTTCCTCTGGGGGACTCCAGGATACGGTTGATGCGGCAGCTAAATCGAAGCATACAAAATCTCTCATTAATAAGAGTATTTTTCTATTTCTCTGCCCGGTGCTTTTCAATACATATTTTATTCACTATGAAATTGTATTCTGAATGGGACGAAAAATGTCAATCTAAGAGACATGTCAGCAATCAATCCCCATCTCTGCTGAGACCTATACAAACAACGTAGTTGATGAAAAAAATAGTTTGGTGGCAAATCAGGCTGTGCCCAATCTTTTTGCCACCTGCCAAGTCCGGCTGGACAAACTATCTTAAGGTGAAGGCCTGGACATCTTTGCAGAGAGGGCAAGGGAAAAACACATTACATAGACGTGCAAAAACTGAATACAAAATTGAAGGCTCTGATACACCTCCTCAGTAAAGGTTTGTCGTCGCAAAGCATTTGGGATTCATGTTCAGTGAAGAGTCCTGCTATGCAGTAAAGCATATTCATATATGTCTAGAACAGCATAAAAACGCATCTGTAAAACACTGTCCATGTTTCTTATTTATCCAAACCACCACTATTTAAGAGTTTCTCACTCCTGAAAATGAACTTGCTGTTATTTCCCAGGTCTGTTCTCTTGTCCTGTCTGAGAGTCGATGGAAAACTCTGCCTGCCTCCAATTTATTCTCTTTAACCAATTACTGACATCTCGAGGCGATAAAACCCCAAGCACGGGGAGGTTAGAGGGTCTTACCTGTGAAAACCTCACTGCAAGCACCATTCCTCCCCTTTACATCATTGCCTTTATTCAGCTCACTTGAGTATTTTGCTAGACTAATCTAATGAATATTTCAAATAAGACTGCAAGAAACACTGTAGTGCTTTATTACAACTCAAGGATCTTACCATCTACCGCATTCTCACGGTCATGCTGCACACCCAAACCTCACTTTCCTGATTATTCACAATATTAACTGGAGGGATAGTGCTGGGTTTTGTAACAAATCCCAATTTATGTAAAGTTCAAAAGGACCCCAAGATTGATATTACTGCCACCTTCCTGCCAGCAACGGAAGCAGAAACACCCACGGACATCAGGCTGCATATGGCTCACGAATACAAAGGAGTAAATGCCCATGGGAACACGTGCCCCAGCGAAGCCGGCACACTGCGCTGCAAAAGTCACAGGTTGTTGAGTTCTCAGAAGAGAAACGGTTAAACTGCTAGTTTAAAGGAGTAGTACATGTATTTTTTCAGTTTGCATGAGAGTAACAGCATTAAGTTGCCAGGTCCAGCGAGAACTGAAATCACACACACTGGTGTGCAGCAAGACAGTGGCTTCCTCCTGGCTCAGAGTCACAAATCTGCACCTCTTGCACAGGGTTTTCATAGAAAATCAGCTAAAACGATGATTTACAGGGCAGGTCCATCTTCTGAAGTGACCTAAGGCCAGATCTGCATTTCAGCACCGAGAAATGAGTCTGTCTCTGCTGGGATTCCCAACAAGCGTTTAAATCGTATTTGAGAGCTGGAGACACACCTCACTATCTATACCACAGACATGTAAACAGGTTCACAATTACAAACTGAAGGCTTGCTATTTTCATATAGTCCCGCATGTCCAATTTCCAAAGGGAATCCATCTGGACCTCCGGGCATCTAAATGCAAGCGGGATTTTCAAAGGATCAAAGCAGTTAAAGTGCCTCAATCCATCTAAACTAGTGGCCTGCATGCACATAATCTCGCTTCATATACATTTGAAAATCCCACTAAGAACCTGTGTAAACATGGCTTTAAACCAGTTCTGGAAGCATTTGGGGAAATACCGGTATAACTAGTTCTGGAGCTGGCTGTCAAGCGAAGACACTAAAGCACTTGAACATTGTCACGTACAATAGATGTCCGTGCCATATGCAGAGCATCAAGGGCCAAAGATATAACAGCAACCAGGCTATAAAATAACCAGCAACGTGCAGCCCCTCCATCTGTCAGCCCCAGGCATCCTCATGGTTTCAGAAGCGCGCTGCAAAGACCAGCTAGAGAAGCAGCACAGCATTTGTGCTGGACACGCCATGTGGGCAGATGACACTTCTGCACACCTCTAGCTCCAGCAGCTAAAATTACGGTTAACTACATCCATCAGGAAACTCCATGGAAGCAATTTGCAAAGATAAATGCGATGATGAGACCATAAAGCCAGAAAATCCCCTTACACATGGCACATGGCGTCCTCAAATAGCACCAGGTTCATGGCAGCATTGACTTCATTGTAGTTGTCCAAGGCTTCCACAAGGACCTGGTTCAGCTCCTCCCAGGTTGGGACTGGCCTATAGCTGGGTTCACTGATGCCTTTAGCAAAATGGCAATAAACATTCATTCGCTTGGTCTGCTCTAAAGTTTCCTCAATGTCCTGTCAAAGAAAAAAAATAATATATATATATACGTATATAACAAGCATAGGAAAAAACACTGCAGCTCTCTGCCATCTTTCCAAGTCAAGTACGGCGTTCTGTCAAATGCCTTTTTATGCCCATATAGTTGCCCCTGCATGTTGGAAAATGGGGAAGAGGGACAAGAGGGAAAGGAAAAAGTCTCCGTATGGACTTCTTTTGCTCTGATACCTTTTTGCAAATCACAACAGCTCAACTCGTTATGGTAAGAGAATGTGGCCACAAGGAAAGCCCTGCAGCAATAGCCACAGCATTAGGCTGTTGCACGGACAATGCTAACACGGGGAGGAAAAAGCACTGTCTGCACTACTTGTCACATCAGTGCTACCCGTGTGACTCACAGGAGCACCACTGGGTAATGCCAGGCATTGGAGGACAGCAGGTCCAGAGCTCTCCTTTGAAAGATATTCTGGAAAAGGGGAAAGCACTAAGGATTTGTGCCTGCATTTCACTTCTCTCCCATCAAGACCAGTGACCTGACCCCTCTCCTGCTTTTGCCACATGACACTCAAAGCACTTAAAGGAATTCAGTGAATTCACAGATCCTAAATCTCCTCTGCCCTTACAGAGTGCATCATTTACCCGTACCACAACATCGGTGGCCCAGAATATGGACGGCAGAGATTTTGCTCCTGGGCTCCCATCAGGAGCATTGCCTTCCACGCAAGTGAGAGATGGGCAGACCTTGGGTCAAACCTTGCTTTCCCAAGGAGCTTTTTTTCCTGTGAGCATGTCTGTTATTATCAGAGTTATGAACCTCAACACTTACCTCATAGAATTTCTTCACCATCTCCAGTTGGATTTTATCAAAGGTGCCATAATCCCTTTCTTCAACCATCTTATCCCGGTACACCCGGTTTGACTCGTGCAGGTAGAGCTTCACTAGGTCCTGGGGTTGCTTCAGGCATTCAGGGGTAGAGAACAGAAGGCCCTGTGAAGAGCAGAGGCGGTCAGAAAACCCCTTCTTGACCTTAAGGGACTAACCTCACCCCGGCATCTGGGCTGTCAGGCTAGAATAGGGCTGAATCACTCTAAATGCAGAGTTATTACGGCAACCTGCAATGGAACATCTGAATAAGCCCTTACTCAACAGCCCCTGGAGAACGTGCCCTTTGTTACCCCCAGTCTCCCAAAGCACTTCATATTCGTTATACTCATTGTGACACCCCAAAGAGCATCCCCGACGCTGGGGCTGGTGTCCTGAGCTCAGCAGCAGAGAGCACAGGGAGTCAGGCACCAGCCCAGACATTTGGCTTTTTGCATCCCAACACCACGCCACGGGTGCTCTGTCAAAAAGAAAAAATAGTTTAGAAATTTTAGTGGCGATGATTTTTTCTTTTTTTTTAATCAATTAATTTTAATTAGGTGCATTCTGCCTGCAGGAAATATTAGTTGCTGTCTGCTTACCGCAGTATGTTTACCATGAACTCTATTAAAATGCATAAAAGAATTATATTTCAAAGAAGTGTCGCCTATAACTAAGCCTATTAACAGCACACAGGGTTTTCAATAGCATGAATTAAATAGACAGCTTTTATTCCTCACATCTAATTATTTATACAAAAAATACAAAATGTATTAAAAGCAATGTAAAGCGGTCCCTCTGAGCTCACTGGCCCACAGCTCAAATCGTTTGGGTTTCACATTTGTCATTACAGCTGCCAAATTGTCATTTTATTTATTTCATGAAAAAAACTTAGTGAGAAGAGCTGACAACTCGAAGAGAGAAAGATGAAACCCATCAGGTCCCAAAGTGATTTATAAAAACCCACCAACAACCGCAAATCCCTCAGTTACTCTAAAGACACCCCCAGCCACAAAAGCTGTCATGTTCCTGATGCAAGCACAAGTAAGGAGACCTCAGGGGAAGAAAACCCACACTTCGCAAATCTGTCATCAGTTTATTAACCTAACAGCTGAACATCTCTCCTTTTCTCCCTTTGCACACCCGACCCTTGCTCCTCCCAGCAGAGCTACCGGCCTCTTCCACGAACACAACCCGCTGCATCCCGAAAGAGCGATGGGGACGCTCCGTGTGCAAGGTTGAGCTTCCAGGAGATGCCGGAGTGCTAAGGCTGGGATGTATGAAGGATGCGTGATTGTGGGTGACTGCATCGGCGATGGATGTGGTGCCAGCATGCAAAAAACCCTCCAAAAATTGGATTATCCCTTGCCCTTTGCCATATCAATGCAACTTTTATCCATCTGGCTGCTGAGTCCTCAGCGTTGTATTTCAGCCAAATCTGCCAGCTTCTCCCCCTTGCCAGAAAGGCCAGAAGCTGGTTAGGAAACCCCCTCTGCCGCAACGAGGCAACAATATCAAATATCACGACATTGGTGATAAAATAGTGAAACTTCCGGAGGGGTGTTTGCTGGGAGGAGCGGCTGTGCCCATCAGGCTGCGAGGGAAGTGGGGAGCCGGGCTGCGGGGGAACCACCACCCTCTGGCCTACAATCATCGGATCGGGATTTAATAGTGGGTAATTCTGAGTGCCAGGTTCCTCAGCAGCTTAATAATCACCCCAGGAGATGATGCGTATTTGGCATGGAAACGGGGAATATGCTAATCATCCCAGCAAGACTTGTCTGCCATGTTGTCGTCACGCATCGACGTGCCAACGGAGACGGGCTGTCGCGGCTCTGACAAGGCAGGACCTGACCCAGGCCGTTGCTTGGGTTTTTTCCCCATGATCTCCATGAAAAGGAGGAGAGTGAAGAGCATCCATGACCCCATCCTTCTGCCATGTGTCTCCTCCCAGAAGGACCTCACGTCCTCTGCACCCACCACGGCTGTGCTGACGCAAGTCCAGGAGATATTTGTGCTGCCCGTCAGAGCTCTGCACACAGTGACAAGTATGGGTCAGCTCACGCTTCACAACGTCAGCACGTCTGAGCAGTGAGCAGCCCTGGCCTGGGGCAGGGCAATTCCCACCACGGCTCCATTAGTGAGTCCTAGCTACCACAACGTTACCTCAGACGCTGCGTTATCACTATCCTCTGACCAGGAAGGGTCTCCCAAACCCATCCAGCACAGCCACACACTCCAGCCAACTCTCTTGACTTGTATCCCCACACACAACCATTGGTTCCCCCCGGAACTTCAGAAGCCTTCCATGCAAGACCAGCTTCCAGGCAATACCATTTGCTTCATCTAGAAGTTGAGGTGCTCTAGACTCAATTTTAATCCACTCACAAATGAAAGGAACACTCATTTTTCTGTAGTGAGATGCAGAGCTCTGGTACTGCCTACAGTACCGAAAAGTCCTACACCACACAGCTAAATGACTTGCGGTAACAGAGCAGCTCTTCCAAGAAGATCTTCCACGTGAAATGGTCAGATAGTCCAGTGGAGAGAGACGTTTGAATTTTTCTTTCTCTTTGCACCTTAACATGCTCTCAGGGGCATACATGGAAGAGATGCATACTTAGAATCATAGAATCGTTATGGTTGGAAGAGACCTTTGGGATCACCAAGTCCAACAATTAACCCAGCACTGCCAAGTTACCACTAACCCGTATCCCTCAGCACCACGTCTGCCCGTCTGTTAAATACCTCCAGGGATGGCGACTCCACCACTTCATCTCTAACGAACGGAACTATATTGCACATGGATAGCCAAAATGGAAACAGAAGAGGCCTCTGCACAGGAGGATCTGGTCAGGACAATCTTGGAAAGTCAGAGACTTTGTTTGCATACTGCTATTTAGAACACAATAAAACCTACTATATAGGGAAGCTGAATGATTAGGTTAAAAAAAAAAAAAGGCAAAACAAAACCAAAAAAAACCAAAACCAAAACCAAAACACCAGAAACCTTCAAACCTTCAAGCCATTCTTGCAAAACCTGCAAAACTCTAACGTGTCCAGAAATCAGGGTCCGAAGCAATGTAATGTGAATTCTGGACACTAGGCTTCTAAGGTGATAATTAATTCCACTTCTTCAGCTCTGCACCCTGCAGGGCTCCTGCTGCGATGGGCAGCCCAGCGAGTGGCGAGAAGCAGCGGGACGCAGAGCAGAGCTTCCCCTGCCACCGGCTGGGCGGGAAGAGACCCAGCGTGCTCCCGCAGATGGGGGGATCGGAGGGTGACAGAACAGAAAGTCCCCCAGGCATAAAAAGGTAAGAAAAATAAATTGCTTTTTCTCTTTGCAGTCTAAACAACATTTAAAAAAATAATAACTTGTGCAGCGTAGTGAGCCCTTTCCAGCCGCCCTGCACTGTTGGATTAAGCACCCTGCTCTCCTCCTTCCTGATGTTACTCCTAGGGCAGCCGCAGCACTTTGAGGACGGTGGTGACATAAGAACAGTGACAAATACAGCACTACTATCAACAGCGTGTGGGCCAGGACCCCGGAGCCCTATCTAAAAGGCCAATTTCAAAATATGCTCATCAGGGAGGACTGATGAGGGGCTCCAGCCACCCCACTGGCACCGCGTACCGCGGTCACTGCGGCATGTGACGGAGCAGCCCAGAACCAGCCACTGCTGGGAAGAGAAATAGCAGAGAGGGTGAGACAGAAGGAGGGGGAGACTCAGACCCGACTGGCTCTGGCAACCAGATCCCAAGGCTAAGTCATGCCAAACTGCGACAGACCAGAGAAGAAGCCGGGGGTGCTGCCCACGCCGCACCAGTCCCGCAGCCGCTGCTGTGCCCCCTCTGCCACACAGTGGCAGGTAACACACGCTTTGGCATTTGGAAGGCTGAAGTTTGCAGGGATCTTTAGTAAGTTCAACCAGGGGTAACTATGGAATTCCCTCCCCGTGCCAAGGAGTGCAAAGTCTGCTGGCCACCCAGGCCCGCGTGGAGGCGAAGCTCAGACGGAGCCTGGCGCGGCGGAGCCTCTGCCATCGTCTTGCTGTCAGGAAGAGAGAGAGGCCCTTCTTCCTCAACTGCCACAAATCTTAATGTGACGTGCTGCTTGAAAATCTTGTTAGAAATGGGAATAAAAAGCAAAATACAACCCTGCTGAGTCTATGATTATTATTTTACAGAGATGACAGATACAATTTAGAGCATAATATCATGGTAACCCTTTCAAATGGAAAGAAAGACAGCAACAGGGCTTTCTCTGGTGTAAGCCAGCAGGGAATACATTTTTAAAAAGCATAATCCACCACTCTGTCACTGCAGAGACCTGTCTTCTTTAATCAAGGGGAAATTGCCTGGAGCGTACCAATCAATTTAACTCTGCAGTGTGTGGTGGGACCCAGAGGCATGGAAAGGTGCCATAGGAATGCAAGGCAAGTAGCGTTGGACTTTAACCACAGATGGGACCTGCTACAGGGGGAAAGTCACAGATAACACCTTCTGAGGAGCCCGAAGGATTATAAAGGACTGAAGGGTGACCGTGCCCCTTCCACAGCAGCACCAGCAAGTGATGTAGACCAAGGACAAAGAGCCAGGGCTGCCATTCCTGCAGATCTGGCCTAATCCTACTCCAGCCCCTTCTTGCCCATCATCCTGGACATTGGTTTCCAGCCTCTCCTCACTCTGAACATTTCCCAGCGAGATGTGACAGCAAACTTAAGCTGGTACATTACAGATAGGGTTTACAGTACTTGCTGAGCCTTCTGTAACCATTCAAACCAGCCCATGAGCCCAGGGGATTGAAGATGATCATGGATTTTGAGGCTTTTTCAAAATCAGAAAGGAGCACCCTTCAAACCAGACCCGAGTGGGTTTCCAGGTCAGCAGTGACCTGATTGTGTTTGTGTGTTCATCAGAGAAACCCTGCCTTGCTGCTGGCTTCCTTCTCCCTTTCGTTCCCCTCCTCCACCCACAGCCCTTCTGCCTGTCCCTACCTCCCCAGAGACTCATGTTTCCCTTCGGGGAGCCAGCCCCCCACCCATGGTGGGCATGCACACATGACCCTGGTGTCACACAGGAGAGACTGGCTTCTCTCTGTGTGAGGGCCTGAACCAAAGTTTCACCCTATGGCTCCTGGCCAGCTGAAGCCAGAGGAGCAGTGGCACCACTGAGTACAGTGCTGAGGCATTAAGGGTTGTCCTGCTGAAGGTGAAGTCCAGAGACAAAAATCAAGTGAGAACAGTGGATAAAATCACTGTTGTGTAGGAATACATGGGATTTCCCAGGACCTTCCCACATCGTGGTTCATCTCAGGGAACACCTATTCTACTGCCAAGGGAGCCTTGGAAGCAACGCAGCTCAAGCAGTTGAAACAAGACACCCTCACGGGGCAGGCAGGTACAGCACAGGAAGCGCTGTGCCCTTGTACGGCCGCTGGAGCCCAGGTGGGATGTCCTGACATGTTTCCAAAAGCACTAGACTTCTTGCCACACTTGGACAACAGAGTGAAACACACCTGTGTCCCTGGCAGGGGGACTGGACAGCTTTCTGCGCCCCCCAGCCTTGGATGAACCTAGATATCCTCACACACCTGAAGCTGAGCATCTTAATCTGGAGCCAAATCGCACTTTAGACCTGCAAAGTGCCAGCGTCTGCCAACAGGACAGTCACCCCCGGACTCCTTTCACCTCCAGTGAACGAAGTCCTTCAGAAACACAGTTCCTTTGAGCTCTTCTCCATGTTTCCACGAGGATGAGCTGAACTTGAACTATACACAGAAATACCCATTTCTCTCTGTTGAGGGAGAGGACACGACTAGCCAGGCAAAAAGGAATCCCACTGAAGGTGCTCAGATCCCCTGAGATGATCATTCCAATTTGTCAGGACAAACACGAACAGTGCTTGACAAAGTCAACCCACTGCTGCCTGCTGAGCCTTCAGCCCCTGGGCATATAGCTTGCTCTTCTTCCCTTTGGTTTCACCAATGCCTTTATTTGTCTCGACAAATCTCTGGCGTTTTGCCGTCATTTGGACTGAACACCTTCTGGAGTCACCTTCAGCTGAACCTGAGCAACACAGCCATCAGCCTGACCAGCTCAGGCGAGGCGCAATGAGCACTGGGGGCAGAAGGACAAACATCAAAGCAGTAAGTTGCCACATCTGTCTGCTGAAAGGAATTACTGCTGACTTGCTTTGGGGCAGTCTTGTTCTGTGCAACACTGGCATGCATACCGGGTCTAAACTCATTCATTCTTCATTAGCTGCAGCAATTAAGATACAGGTTCTTGGAGTATTTTGTAATGAGCCAGTTAGCACAGGACTCCTTGGCATAAGAGCTGTCAGGCAGTTTTGGCAAAGGGAATCAAGCTGGGCAAAATTAGGTACAATATTAATATCTAATAGGGTATGATAATGCCAGAGCCACTGGACAGATCGCAAATGGAGCCATTGCTAACGACCTGCGCAGAGCCGCAGTATCACCTACAGAGGCAGCAAGTCCAGAGGCTGACTCATCCACAGCTGCAATTTGCATATGGTTTATGACATTAACAGTTATCTTTGGCTGCTTGTGTAATTACCGAATAGCTGGTAAAACAGCAACCCCCAAACACCTTTCGTATATGCAGCTAATATGCACTCGGTGTTTGACTATTTGTCTGGAGTTAAAAGGAATTTGAAAAAGACATTACACACTGACCTACAAGCTTTACATCCACCACTTCTCCATCTTCCCCCAGCCTAAGGAGACTCAGATGGACCTGCTTTTTCTGGACTTTTTGTTTTGTTTTGTTTCCCTTTTTT
>VYZM01019765.1:94312-112387 GCA_013398915.1 Dromas ardeola | reverse complement strand
CTTTTTTTTTTTTTTGTTCCTTCTTTCTTTTTCCCAGATGCCATCACATCAAGCTTCATAAAAGAACATGGACCAGATGGAGGGACTGCAAGGTGGTTAGAGAACTGGCCTGACCACCAGGCTCAAAGCTCTAACTGGAGGCCAACTACCTCCCAGCGGTGTCCCTCAGGGGCTGGCGCCAGGGCAGCATCGCTTAATGCCTTCCTCCATCACCCTCGCCAGGTCTGCAGGTGACACTGACCAAGCCGAGAAGTTAGTACACCAAAGGGAGCGACCTTGGAGAAAAGCTGTATGAGGCTCAACCCACTTTTGGGTCCCCCAGTACGAGAAAGACATTGACGTACTGGAGGAGTGGAGGCCATCAAGACTGTAAAACGGTGGAGCACAGGACGTGCAAGGAAAAGCTGAGAGAAATGGGTTTGTTCAGCCCAGGGAAAAGGTGAAGGGGAACCTTACCACTGTCTACAACTACCTGATGGGCAGTTATAGAGGAGATCAAGCTAAATTATTTTATTTTAGAGGTGCCTGGCAAAAGGACAAGATGCAACAAACACAAATTGCAGCAAGGGAAATTCTGATTGAAATACAGACACATAAACTTCACCATAGAGTGGATTTAGCGCTGTGACGAGGGCCAGGGAAGCGATCAGAACTCCAGTCTTGGAAACATTCAAAACATTCAAAAGCCTGACCTAACTTTGAAGTTGGCCCTGCTTGAGCAGGGGGCTGGACAAGAGAGCTTGAGCTAAATTATGAATTTATGGAGACGCAACAAATGCAACACATGGAAATGCATTCCAGGAGTCCAGAGCTTCTTTCACACTCTATTTTAGGAAAATAACCATGTTCCAGCAGAGCTAAACAGGAAATCAGGAGGTCTCAAAATCCCAAGAACATTTAAGGTAAGGAAATAATTAAGAATGAAGAGCAAAAAGTAAGGATTTCAAGAAAAATTGAACCACAATTTAAATAAATATTTTGAGACCAAGTAGCCAGACCCCCCCTGCTTCTCCTACAGCTATTTGATAAACTAAGAGCCATCTGAGCTCCTGTCACTGCTCCTTCCCTCTGGTCCAGCATCTAGATCTGGCAGGACATTTTCTAATATCCCACAACCTTAGCACCTTTCGAGCAGGCTACAGTTAAAATAAAAGCTTCCCATTGAAATGCTTCTTTTCTCTCTCTCTGCCTTTCAAAGCACAGATTAACTAGAAGCCAGGATTTAACATGACCCACATCTAACGTCAAAGGCTGCTGATGTTTAGCTGAGCACAAGTGCCAGGTCTGATTCCTGTGACACAACGAAGTTATTAACTTTTTCAGGGTCTTGTTCTTGGATTTCCCATTGTCTGTCATTACTTCAACTCTTGTCTGATGGACAGGACCACAAGGCACCGAACTGTCCGTACTGACTTTGTAAAACAGACATTAAGGACAGCAACAAATTACAAACGGGTTTTACAACAGGTTACGGTGTTTCAAACCTCTTGATTTGGCTGCTGAGAACTTTCTCAAACTTTATTAATCAGCCTTAAACTCTGAAAGGCTCTTTGGGCAGTAACACCCGCTGCTTCACAGCATGAGACTTCTGGGGAAAAAAAGAAAAAAAAATGGAAAAAAATATCTCCACTGTTGGAAGGAAACATTTCTAAAGCTGAAGAACTTCCCCTTGGCACAGAACTGGCTCCAGTGGTAATTCAGTTTCAGCAATTAAGTCAAAGCTGGTATTGATTTATTTATCAACTCTTTAAATGCCATCCTTCATGCACATGCTGAGCACTGACCATCGAGAAGCCAGGAGGACGTACCAGTATAGGCCAACAAGCTGTATTGGCTCTCGGCAGAGCAGCTAACTGGTTCCTGCTCTCCTACCTTCAGGGCCAGTAGCCCCCTGAGTATCCACCACTTGCTCCAGTGCAATAAAATCCTCTCCCTGTGTGGTGGAACAGTACCATTAATCCCCACATTTACATGTATGGAACTGAGGCTCACAAAGACGAACCCAGCTCCATCATACCAAAACCCACTTAATTAAGTGCTGAAGTCAGGAGCCCAAAGATCCCTTCATTTGGTCCCTTCTACAGCAGAGGGCATTTCAACCCACCCAAAACCTGCACCTCCTTCTGGAGAGGTTCATCCCTCCCCATTGGCCACAGGAGGCTGGAAAGTAAATAAGCTTCTAACTGATGTTCCTCAAAGCCATGGGTGATGACTCTGAAATCCATCCAAAACCAGTCAGGAATTAGGGAATGGCCTGAGGTCACTGCCTTTACTCAAGGCACATACACACTGCATCACTGCTAGGTGGGAGGCTGCATTGTGCTCACCAAAGCTAGCTGGGCCGGGGGAACATGTGCCCACAGCTTCCCATGGCCTTGGAACAAGCTCTAAGTGCCACAGGACAGCAGCTGCACTTACTTGGAAGATATTGGAGAAGTCTCTCAGGTTGAAAACGTAGTGGAACTTGATAGCTGTTGGCAGGAAAGTAGCAGCTACTTTCAGATGCAGTGCCAGGGCCAGGGTAATCAGCTGCTGAGCTGATTTTTGCACAGCCCCTGAGAAATTCCCACTTGTAAGGTGCTGCATTAAAATGGTGCTGTAGATCCTGGACAAAGCATCCTGACCAGGGACGGAGAGAGCGAAGACGCAGAAGTGACGCTGAGGAAGAGAAAAGGACAGTGTCAGAGAGATGGGCAACCACCTCTCAAGCAAAACGACCTTGGGGACTTGATGCAATTGGACACAGTGCCAGATGATCTCATCCAGGCTCCCTTTTCCACGAAAAGGTCCCTTCCAACCCAGGATGCTCGATGATTCTACGACTTGCAGTCCACCTGAACAAGGCTATTTCCCTCTTCCTATTTCCCAGCAGGGGACAGCTAGCAAATGACATCATTCTGCTCTCTGAACAAGGGAATTTCAACTGCATTTCATAACTGCTAAGCTGGAAGATCAGTCCATTGGAGAGCTGAAGGGCTCTGAAGGCCCACCAGCCTCTCACGAAGCACAGTCACCTTCTCTGATGGGAACAGCCCCTGGAAGGTGCCAGCTCCCAGAGCACCCCTTATTGATTTGGAACTTGCAAAGCCAGAGGAGATGCCCACATACGGCCACGGGACGCTTCAGTTTAACACCCCAGCTTGCTAAAGAGTAGCCAGGGCCTGGGCTGACTCTGGTCATGAGGTCTCTCCATGAGGGAATGAATTTTGCGCTCCGCCATGCAGGCTCCCCAACGGCTGGCAGGTCCCTGCCTGCAGTGCTGGGAGCAGGATCTGTCCCTGCAGTGGCCACCCCTCCGAGTTATGACTGCTCTTGCACGGGCACCTGTTTCTCAGGGTATTTCTCCACCACTGCTCACCCGCCAAGCTCCCTCCCACGGCATGGCAAACACCTGCCATACAGCTGGGAAAGGCACCATCCCTCTGGCTGCCATTTGTCCCCCCAAGATGCCAACAGGACCTGCTCAGGAGTCTGACCTGCAGGCACAGGGAACGACCTCTGACCAGGCTCTGCCACTCCTCATGGCTTGGAGAAAAGGGTGAGTAACCTGAGAGCTGATAATAACCAGCTCTATGACCCAGGGTGAGCCTCACAGCTCCCAAAAATCAAGCCCTGAGGATTAAGATCTCTTCCCAAACTTATACTTCTGTTACCATCAGCACTTGCATTCTTTTTGGGAATTTTTTTTGGTTTTCTTTGTTTAGCCCCACCCCCCCCTCCTTTTTTAATGAGAATGTACTGCCAGCTCCATCAGGAAAGTTTAGAAACCAAAAGGCTTTAATGAATTATGTTCCAGAGGTAAATATTAGCTAAATGAAGGCAAAATCTGCCTGTATGAACCAGGAGGCTGTCCCAAATGTAGGAGTTAAGCTGTCTGGCAACTTGTGACTTCTTCCTCCAACTGAGCAGCAGAACGTGAGGAAAAACAAATAAGGGAATAAGGGAGTATGTCTGCTGTTTCACCATTAGGAATTACAGTCACTCGACAGATTCATGCCATTTCTACTGATACAATGACAGCGGGATCTGCCAGTTGGTTTCCTCTGGCCTCGTGCTTAAATAACCCACGAAAAAAATAAAACCGGCGCTGTGCTGCCATTGTGCAGGGCATTACCTGCAGGCGCGGGTTGATGGTGAAACTCCCCGCAGTGGGGTTCATGCATGACACGTACTGCACGTTGGTGATCTCCTTCAGCGACAGCTTGGTCCTATCGTACCTTTGGGAAAAAGAAAAGCAGCGTCAGGGTGACGTCAGCTGCTGCGTCTCCCCCGCCCGCGTCCAGGGGCTGCCAACGGCCCCGTGTCTTCAGTGGGGTTGAGTTCTGCATCTCGCCATGGCAGGGCCCGGCCTTGCCTGCACCCCTCTACGTGGCCCAGCACACATGAGTCCCGCTCTGGGTGGAAATTCTTCAGCTTCAACAACCTGTAGCTAATATTTCTATAAACTAGGAACAAGCACTGTTGAGCAACTACAGGTTGTAGCAGTCACGTGCCTGGAAATTGTAGAAAATTGCGGGAAACGGTGTGGTTCAAGGCAGCCTGGGAGAGGGCCAGCAGGCACCTGCTGCCGACGCAGCTGCCCACATGCGGCCCGCAGGGACGGGGACTCCGCCGACCGGACACCCCGGGAGCCGTGTCACCACCAGGGCCAGTGCAGCCCAAGGGTTGTGTCCTGATTTGAGCCATGTAGGACTAACTTCTTTTCTAATGCTTGGGAAAATGCACTTTTAGAAGACTCTAGTGTCTGAATTAGTGAAAATATTTACTTTATAGCCAGCTCTGGCAGGTGGGTTTCAAGGTCTCAGTGTTGACGATGAGGAGTGAGACCCAGGCACTTGACCCAAGCTGCCAACAGGATTTTTTCATACAACGAACGGCACAATCAATATAAATTACAAAGTTTGCTAAGGAGTTTTTTTCTCTCCCTTGATGGCTGCCATCCTGAGCACGCCTTGCCCCAGTGCCGGAGCCCTGAGCCCTTCCCTTCCTCCTGCAGCCGCAGCGCTCGCAGTGTCCCACGTTTGCTGTCCCCGGCTGGGAGTACATGGCTTCTGCTGATGGAATGGGCTATTATCCCTATATATTTTATATTGGTATTGGGATTAATACTTGTCCTTTAGTATTATTAATGTTAATTGTTTAGTCTTATCCTTTTAAATCTATTTATATTTCAGCTCTCGGGTTTCCTTGTTTTTCCCAGACTCCCCTTCCCAGGTAAGGAGGAGCCATTGGGTGAGAGAGTAATTGTCTAAACAGCAATAAATTGTTATGGGTTTCCCAAACCACACCAGGTTGCAGCGATCTTTGCCCCTCTCACTGCTCGCTGTTCCTGCAGCCCCACCAGGCTGCCAGAGGGGACCCCGAGTCTGCAACACCCCAGCGGGCGCTGCTGGGAGCGCGGGCAGAAAGCCTGGACATGCCCGGGAGGGGACACATGGCATGCTGTCTCCCCGTGCCCCCAGTGCTCCCACGTAACCAGCAGAGCCCTCTTTCTGCCTGACTTCCCCAACATCCACAGCCTCAGATTTCTTCCTGCCCTCCACTGCCTCCGTACGTTTGGCCAAACTCAGGCACTGAGGAGGCTGGAGATCGCTGTGGGCCCTGCGCTGTAATGCCGGGGGGAGAGCTGCAAATACTGCTGTCCCACGCAACGCTGCTGGCGACGGTGTAAAATGCACCAATTTCCTTCCAAAACACTGTCACTGTTTTTCCTTCAAATTACCTCTGCCTAGAAAATGCTTGTTTGCTGCTGCCTGATTGAACGCAGTATTAAGTGCTCTCAGCAGGGGCGGCTCCTCCCAGCTGAGGCCGAATCCCCGGCCTTCCCCCGCGGCGCCGGGCAGCCAGGCCGAGCACCCCGCTGCCCTCGCAGGCTTCGCATGGGGACCACAGTCACAACCCGCAGCAAGAGCGGAGCTTTGCTCCTCTCAGCCAGGAGGAGGGGAGTTTGTTTGCTGGGGACAGGGAGAGCCCCGAGGGCACACAGCCCTGGGTTCACCCAGAGCCAGCTCCAGCCCAGCGCCGGCGGACGCGATGGCAGACGGGGGATGGAAGTGGGAACCGCGTTTTCACCTACTCTGCTCTGCTCTGGTGAGACCCCACCTGCAGTACCTGTGTCCAGCTCTGGAGCCCTCAGCACAAGAAGGACATGGACCTGTTGGAGCGAGTCCAGAGGAGGCCCCGGAGATGCTGGGAGGGCTGGAGCCCCTCTGCTGTGAGGACAGGCTGAGAGAGCTGGGGGGGTTCAGCCTGGAGAAGAGAAGGCTCCGGGGAGACCTTATAGCGGCCTTCCAGTACCTGAAGGGGGCCTACAGGAAAGCTGGGGAGGGGCCGTTTGCAAGGGCATGTAGCCATAGGACGAGGGGCAATGGTTTAAACGAGAGCAGGGCAGGTTTAGATGAGACATGAGGAAGAAGTTCTTTACGCTGAGGGTGGTGAGACACTGGCCCAGGTTGCCCAGAGAGGGGGTGGAGGCCCCATCCCTGGAGACATTCCAGGCCAGGCTTGATGAGGCTCTGAGCAACCTGATCTGCTTAAAGATGTCCCTGCTCACTGCAGGGGGTTGGACTAGATGGCCTTTAGAGGTCCCTTCCAACCCAACACATTCTATGATTCTATGATTCGCCTCCTGTCAAACCCCATCCCCAACCCTGCAGCTGAGCAAAAAGGTCTGGGATGACCAAGCCTGAGCAGCCTCCTACCAGTGGCCGTAGTCCAGGTGCTGCCTGATCAGCGTGTGGGGCTGCACCGTGCCGTAGGCGTCCACCTCAGGCATGTTCAGGTCGTCAATGAAGTAGATCAGCTTCTTGGTACCTGGAGGGCCATAATTTCTCCCTGCCTTTTTATCCAGAGGCTTCTCAAGCACACCTGTATGGAGGCAATGGTGCAAAGCTAAGCTACTGGGGGGTCATTGCTGCAAAACAGAAATGATTTCTCAACCTAGCTGGATGCCGTGCTGTGTGTAGCCACAGCAGCCCCGGGAGACGCTGAGCTGTGCCCAGGACAGGCTCCTCCCGCAGCCCGCGGCCCCCTCCAGCTGCATCTGGGCTCTTTATTGCTTTTTGGAAAGGAATAGTTGGTCTCGGCACAGGATGCTGCTCCCTGGCAGGACAGTGACTGTCCCAAGCTGGGGCTACGGAGCAGCTGGGAGCCCTGCACGGGGCTGGCTGGGACCCTTGGGCAGCTTTTCACTCAGACTCGACCCAAATCGGAAAGCTCTCAACGCCTCCTTTCACACAAAATAAGGCAAACTAACAGTCTGCTACAAAACAGATCCACTTCAGAGCAAGCAAAAGCTTTTCATGCAAGATGAGCTTTTTGAATCCCTTCTGCGTAATTTTTTTAAACTAAATCTTGCTTGCTGCGGTTATTCTGATCCGCACAAGAGAACAGTGACCGTCCTCCGCCGCTGCCCCAGGGACACGCGGGCAGGAGTGGCCAGGCACTGGGAAGGAAGGAGGGAGACGCTGTGGGCACAGAAGCCCATAAGCAAAGCTGATTTTGTGAATACAAGTGCATTTTTTTTACCTCTGTTAGACAAAAGAAATAGGTGATTTCAGGGCCAAATTCCTGCACATCTTCCGAACAATCAAAATGATGTTTTTTATTTAAATGCACCAAAGTTCCGTGATCCCCTCCCCAGCATTACCCAAACCTCCGGATAATGCGACAAGACTCATTTCCAATACGAGCCGCCAAATTACCACCTCATTTTAAGTAGGGTCACGCATGAGCAAGGCAAAGCACGGAGAGAAAAGTTTCTCATTTCAAAGCTTTGGAAGATTTTAATTTGTTTTAGTGGAAGGCTGAGGTTATGTGTTGCTGTAGATTATAAAACGCGGGGAATATTTAGAATGCTGGCCTGATATTTAATAAAAATCACCCCACGTTGCTGCACATCATGTTTTATAGGTTATTGATTCCTTTGATTGCAGCCCAAGCAACCTTTATGGACCCGGTGAGAGGAAAAGCAAACAGCAGCAGCTCTCCTCTGCCCACGCCTGAGGTGGGTTTCTGCCACGGGCTTACTGGGAGAGCATCCTCGGGCTCACACCTCTCCGGAGGCAGAATTTGTTTCATTTACGCGGTTTTGGGTAAGTCACCAGAGCTGCAAGGTGCTGGAGAGCAGCATGGGAAGTAGCGATTCTTTGTAATTAGGGAAGACCGTCAAATGTAATAAATGGGACTGGGAACTTTCATAAAAATCTCCTTGTGAAAACATACACTTAAGCCATTCATTATCATGTGCAAAAGTTATTCAGGAGGATTTATATTCTGGGTTTTTTTCAGACCACAAAACTTTTACAACACCATTTTTTTTTTACTGCTTCGGTGCATCGCAGACAGCTTGTCTTTCCCACGACTCAAAATCCAGCTGATTTCTTGTCAGAGACAGTCGCTGCACAACGGAATGAATTGTGCTACGAAAAATGATGAATCTTTCCTCAGTGGAATCTCTCTCCCCCATCAATAAAACCACAATATTTGAAATTTCTGGTAGCAAGTTAAATTAAGTGTTTCAAATAAGCATTTAATTTAAATTTAATTAGTCCTTAATTAACATATAAAATCAGCCCTTTTTGAGGTTAAACGAGTATGCAGGAGATTCATGACACTGAAATGCAATTACTGGGGATCAAGCGACATGTTCGTGGAAGTTGCATTTTAATTCAAAGCTGTATCGCATAATAACAATAAAGGGTCGGTGTCTCTGCGATCCTCACAAACGCAAATTAGCGCCTGAAAGAAAGCATCACCGCAAAGGAGACTTTGTAAGTGTGGCTCCTCTTGCCTGCTGGCTGGTGATCAAGGGGGGAGGGGGGGAACCCCAAACCAAAAAAACCAATATTTATTGCAATTTTCTCAAGGGAGATCAGGAGTGGGAAGGTGCTGAATGACAGAAGGCAGGGCTGCAGCTGACGGAGGTGCAGGGGACCCAGAGGGCGTGAAGCAGAGAGAGCAGCAGACCAGAGGCCCAGGGCAACGGGCTCAGAGCACAAAAAATGCCACAGAAAGTGGCGTTCAGTCACAATACAGCAAAGAATGGGACAGTTTGGGGATTGTCTTGTGCAAAATGGGTGTCTGGCTCCTTTCAGCCCCTACGCACATGGCATTTCTGTAATGCCATGTTTATAAGCATATATATATACCCATACAATAATGTTTATAAACAATATTTATAACATTGATAAGATTCCCCCCTCAGTCGCCTTTTTTCTAGACGAAAAAGATGCAAATCCCTCAGCCCTTCTCTCTTATGAAGAAAGGCTGAAGGATTTGAGTCTCTTCAGTCTGGAAAAAAGACGACTGAGGGGGATCTTATCAATGCTTATAACTACTGAAAGGGGGGGTGTCAGGAGGATGGGGCCAGGCTCTTTTCAGTGGAGCCTGGCAACAGGACAAGGGGCAACGGGCACAAACTTGAGCATGGGAAGTTCCATCTCAACATGAGGAGGAACTTCTTTCCTGTGAGGGTGGCAGAGCCCTGGCACAGGCTGCCCAGAGAGGTGGTGGAGTCTCCATCTCTGGAGACATCCCAAACCCGCCTGGACGTGTTCCTGTGCCACCTGCTCTGGGTGGCCCTGCTCTGGCAGGGGGTTGGACTGGATGATCTCCAGAGGTCCCTTCCAGCCCCCACCAGTCTGTGACTCTGTGATTCTGTAAGCCACGGGGGCTGTGAGGATGGTTTGAACCCCATAACTGTGCTTCCCCTCAAGGGTGCACACTCTGCACCTCATAAATCTCTGCACCAACAGACAACTTGGCTAAGAAATTACTGACTTTCAAGTTAGGCTCTTTTTTTAAGTAATAAATAAATAAATAAATAAATAAATCCAAGACTGCTTTGTAGCCATGTTTTACAAATTTAAAAAGAGGTGCCTGCTGGGGAAAAAAAAGCAGCCAGCTGACAAACTACAGAAAAAGGGACAAATTAACTCTAAAAAATGAGCGGTAGGGAACCAGGCCAAGCCGTATAAATCACGCTTCCAAATGCAAATCTCACAGCCACATCTTCATCCACACGCAAGATGACTTGCTCCTCTCTGCAGGGGAAGAAAGTCGCCATCTCAGCCCGTAGCTCACGGCCAGAGTAGAGGGATGCGCTGCCAGGTCTGCCCGCGTAAATCTCAACGCCCACACCTGCCTGCCCCATCAGCTGGAGATAAACGAGCATGTTTTCCCCCAGCTGGGTAGACAGACAGACTGACGAGCCCATTCACCAGCTCAAGGGCGTTTCACAGAGACCCCACATGAGAAGAAAAGAAGAGACACCAGCAAAGAGAAAAGGGAGGTTATAACCATCACGCTGCTCGGGGCTGCAAGCCTGGCCGAAAGGTGAAATTTTACCCATTTTTTGGTTTGAAAGCCATGTAACCCAAATAATTTGCATTCACGCTGTGGGCAGAGACACCGGGCGGCGCAGGCAGGAGAGCCTGGGAGGAAAGGAGGGCACCTGCAGGCACAGAAACTCCACGAACCTGCCCCAAAAAGCTCCGACGTTGGCCCCACAACACGGTCCTGGGTTACACAGCGTGGGCTGAGCCTCTGCTGTCACCTCCTCGCCAGCAGATCAGTCCCAGAGGGCAATTTCAAGCTCCGACACCTCTCTTAAAATGTTTGCCATGTTGGGAGCCTGGCAGAGCACAGAGGCAGACATGGACTGCCTTCGGCATCGATCTGGGCTGCAAGCACGTCCTCACCCAGCACTGTGTGGCCAGAAGCAAGCCAGGGGGTGAAGGTTAAATCCTTGGTCTCACCAGTGCTTCACAGAGGGTGGTCCCGTGTAGGGCTGGGGTGGTAAGAGGACTTCAGCACATTTGGGTCAAACCAAGGAAGCATTTTGTTTTACGGTGACCCACAGCTGTTATTCAACTCAAAATCAATCAGGTTGTTTCATTCCTGGTTAATAAATAAATGTAAAAAAATATTTTATCTCTCTTTAGGTCAACTCAAAGTGAAAATACCATTCTAAAATGAGTCACTTTTCAAGAATTCCCTCCTTTCTCTTTGTCTTGGAAGAGATTACACAGCAAAACTGACCTCATCTTGGTCTCAAACTTCATTTTTCACTGCTATTCTTCTGGACTTCCCCAGGGCCAGCAATTCCCCGGGTCTCTGAGCCCTGCAGGGTCAGCAAGCCCCGTGGCCCCTGGGGAGGCTCCATGGGAGCACGTGGGGCTGCAGCAGAACATGGAGGACAGCACCGGGAACCGGCCACCGTCGCTTACAGCCTGCTCATATCCATTAGCACCAGCCTCACCGCTAATTGGGATGCAATTCCCGTCATTGCACCCTGAGGACAGTTCGGCTCCTAGCCAAGAATGCCATCCTATTCAGCATAGGCTTAAATTCGAGCATACTAAAGACGCATCTCAAGTCACATACGCGCCGTGTGCTGTAAAGAACCGCAGCAGATTTAAGCATGTGCTTTGGCACAGCCCTGAGCCAGAGTCATGGCCTTCAGAATTCAAATCCTCATGTGCAAAATATTGTCTTCCCCAAAACCTGGGGTCTACTGACCTGAGAGTTTCACAGTGCGATTTAAGAGTCTGCGGGTGTCAGTGCAGGGCCCACAGATGACACGGGCATCTCACCCATGGGTCTTCTCCCAAGCGCCACAGTGCACACCCCACTCCAAACCCCAACAGACACCCAGGGAATTCAGAAACCTACCAGATAGAAGCCCTGTGTCTCAGCCACTGCCTTACAGAATCACAGACTGGTGGGGGCTGGCAGGGACCTCGGAGGTCATCCAGTCCAACCCCCTGCCAGAGCAGGGTCACCCAGAGCAGGCGGCACAGGAACGCGTCCAGGCGGGTTCTGAATGTCTCCAGAGACGGAGACTCCACCACCTCTCTGGGCAGCCTGTGCCAGGGCTCTGCCACCCTCACAGGAAAGAAGTTCCTCCTCATGTTGAGATGGAATTTCCTGTGTTCCAGTTTGTGCCTGTTGCCCCTTGTCCTGTCCCTGGGCACCACTGAAAAGAGCCCCACCTCTTTCCCACACCCCGTCCTCCTGACACGCGCCCTTTAGCTATTGGTGAGCATTGATGAGATCCCGCCTCGGTCCGCACTTCTCCAGGCTGAACAGCCCCAGGGCTCTCAGCCTTTCCTCATGAGAGAGGTGCTCCAGTCCCCTCATCATCTTTGGAGCCTCCACTGGACTTACCTTGCAGCATGGCAGAGGTGGTGTAGTAGTTGAATGGGACCTTCTTCACCACATACGTGTCCATGTCCAGCGAGGAGAGCTTGTCTCCCACCAGCACAGACTTCCCCGTGCCGGCATTGCCCACCAGCATCACGGGGCGCTGGCGCTCCAGGAGCCTGTCCATGAAGTACCGCACACGGACCGTCTCAGCGGTGGGCACCAGGCAAGCCTGAGAGGGGCATAAGGAGCAGGTAAGTGTCCCCATCCCTGACACAGCCCCGCTGCCGTGTGCTGGGGACAAGCAGAATTGGGAGAGCCAGGAATGATGAGGTGATCCCAGTTTCTAGATTGCACCAGGAAAGGAACAACACACTGCTGCCAACCATTAAAATCAAACTGTCTGTACAGATGAAACCTTGACAGCTGGATGCTGGCAGCAGCATCTGGAGCTCCCCACAAACACATTTTGCTAAAACAGTCGCATTTTTTACAAGTCATCTGCTCACTGTGGCACTCCTAAAGGGAAAGAAAAGCGTAGCTGGCAAACACAATTCACTACCTGCAGAAAATCTCAATTTTTGTCCAAATTGTAAAAACATCTCTATTTTCAGCCATGCAGAATGACGACATGCTGTCTCGGGGGCTTTGTCACTATGTCGTCTCCCATCCAGCTTCTCTCTGAAGGCCAAATTCTGCAGCCTGGGCACACCAGCTCCTGGGACACTGGGGCGGTTCTGAGCCTGCCCCTCGTGTACATCGCTCCGATTTGGAAGCTAGATGGAGGATGTGTCCTCACAGCCAAAGCACAGTAAAGAAAGATGGGTAATTAAGTTGTGCCTCATGAAGAATGCCATCCTTATTAAGTGCTTGACCTTTAATAAGGCTTCATTGAAATGCCCACGTACAGTCACTAAAATGCATGTATTCCTCCCAGACAAAAAGCATGCAAAGTTCACGTACCTGTAATGGCATTTCTGGATCAAATTCAAACTGGGGAATAAGTTTAGACCAAGGCTCAAACTTCTTCGTTTCTGGATCGATGTAAAAGTCAAAGACTGTGCCCTGAGAGGGAAACTTGATAGTCTTGAATTCTGCCACCCACCACTTGCTGAACTCCACTCTGTAGTCCACAAGCTGCAAGACAAAAAGTGGAGAAAATACGCTCATCTGGAGAAATCCATTAGTGATGGAGAGTGTTATCTATCGCAGTCCACTGGTGTAGGACTGGTCCTTAAAATATATTCCACAGCATAATGATCTTATCCTTTTTCCTATTATTAAGCCTAATTTTTCATGTTCTTCATTTCTTCTCATCACTTCTATTTATTCACCTAAATAATTCATCCTGTGTGTTGATCACGCTTGCTGTGTCTGAGATTAGATAGATGGATCAATTTGAAAAAGAGAAATACGTGCCTATGACTAAACAGACTGCTTGATTGATTCTTGATGCCTGCTTCTTCCAACAGACAAGGGCACAACATCCGTCTACACCTGTGGTCATGGTTAGTCAAAGGATGCATACTAAAGCCTTTCCTCATAAATCACACCTCTCTATTAATACTTAGTTGTTGTCTTCTGGCCTCTTTTCAAGCCACAATGTTTTGGAGAAGCAGGATTGCAGACACCAGTGTACCAAAGCACCAGGGAGGGACCTGGCAGGACTGGGGCAGTGACCGTCCCCCTGTACTGGACACTGGTGAGGCCCCACCTCGAGTCCTGTGTCCAGTTTTGGGCCCCTCATGAGAAGACAGACCTTGAGGTGCTGCAGCGTGTCCAGAGAAGGGCAACAGAGCTGGTGAGGGGTCTGGAGCACAAGTCTTGTGAAGAGCAGCTGAGGGAGCTGGGGGTGTTCAGCCTGGAGAAAAGGAGGCTGAGGGGAGACCTTCTCGCTCTCTGCAACTCCCTGAAAGGAGGGGGTAGCCAGGGGGGGTCGGGTTCTTCTCCCAAGGAACGGCGATGGGACAAGAGGAAACAGCTTCAAGTTGTTCCAAATGAGGTTTAGACTGGATATTAGGAAAATTTCTTCACCGAAAGGGTTGTCAAGCATTGGAACAGGCTGCCCAGGGAAGGGGTTGAGGCACCATCCCTGGAGGTATTTAAAAGACGGGTAGACATAGTGCTTAGAGATATGGTTTAGTGCTGGACCTGGCAGTGTTAGGTTTATGGTTGGACTCAATGATCTTAAAGGTCTTTGCCAACCTAAATGATTCTACGATCCTATGACCGTGCCCCTTTGGCTCTACTGTGTTTCTGCACTGCCATATTGCCCTGGAAGCACCCGTTTTCTTGCCTTTCCCCATTATATGTTTCTACCCATGGAGATTTTGGAGCATCTGAATTTTTTTCAGGAGCTGGGGTGACAGTTTTGCTTTGGATGCTGGGTCAGGACTTGCAAAATGTGCTTAGTCCCCTCCTCTGACCCAGTTCTCCTGTATGACATTGGGCCATTCCCTCCACCTGAACGGCTTCCCATGCAGACAACAGGGACTACAGGATTCTGGCCTGGGGAGAAGCGGGTGGGGGAAGGAGGGGAAAAGTCCTGTTAAAAAGACGTCTGTGAAATACCAGATACATAATTTAGCCAGTCTTAACAGCACGGTTTCTTCCTGGGGCTTCTGCAGGTCTCCTCCCCTCAGCCATTTGATGTGCTTTCCCAGGCCAGAAGCCCAGGTGGGACGAACGCGTTGCCCATCAGCTGCTAAGCCTCCATCAGGAACCCAGGGTTTGAAGGTGAACTGAACCAAGTGTCCTCTGTAAAGTCTCCTGAGCCACCATCCATCAAAAGACCAGAAGATTTGAAAAGCATGTTATTAGAAACCCCGATTTTGCAGTCTCGTGCTATTCAAAGAGGCAGAATAACTGTAATTCTCCATTCTCCTGTTGTTATAACTCCTCCGTGCTGGCAGCAGAGTCGCCTGCAGCGGTGAGGGATGTGCATCGCTGCTAAAAGCTTTCTCACAAGGGTGCCCTCACCCCTGCAATGCAAACTGCCTGCAGCTGCACTGCGATGGGCTGCCCACCGGCCCGAACCCAGCAGTTCCATGGTGCCGCTCCAGCCCTAGCTCTATTGCCAGAGCGGTGTCGAACTCAAAGTGCTGCCTTAATAAAAACCCCATATGGATTTCCGCTAATTTCAGAGCCTGGAAATGGCAAATCTATCATCTGTTTTTATACAGGGGCCCCGCTACCCACCAACAATCGCAGAGTAGCGGGAAGCCTTCCAGACTGTTTCTCCTGACATTTCGGCAGCAAAAGGTCAGCACGAAGGGCACCTTCAATGGAGAGCAATAAACAGATTTTATATTGGATCATTTTTTATCAGGCTTCCCCTCGCTCGGACTGCCGGATCCTCGCACTCCCAGCTCTGACATTTACAGAGCATCACAAGCAGCAACGCACAGTCCGGCCTCAAAGTCTGCCCTCCCAGTGGGATGCTGCGCCCGGGCAGCTCCTCCCGCAGCCCACACAGCCCGCGCCCGCTGCCCCGGCCACCACAGCCCGCACAGCCCGTGCTCCCCCGGGCAGCCAGGCCGGCCACGGGCAGCCAAGCCCGCCATGCCGGAGACGCACTCTGCTATGGCCCGGGGAACGCAGGGTCCGTCTGCCACGCGACTTGCTCGAGGAGCTCTAAGCTCCTATAATTAGACAGCAGCTTGTACTGCTGAAGCAAGGACAAGCGGTGCTCCCCAGCCTTTGTTGGGATGGATTTTTTTAAGTCATCCTGCACTGACAACACTAAGGCTGAGTATTTCCCAGCCGGCACATAGAAAATGGAAGGTTAAGTCCTTCACAAAGACAAGAAACAGCCTCGGGCAGGTCATTCAATGGCCACGAGGTATGACGGCACCGGATCAGCACCAAGCTGAGCTTGAGCGGTGTTATCACTTTCCAAAACATCTGCTCCTTGACATGAAGCAAACCTGAAGAGCCCAGCGGATGTTGTTGGTCTAGCATTGAGGCACAACATGAAGAGACCTCAGAGAGCACTTGAGCAGCCTCTGAGAACAGCAGTTGCCTCCACCCCGGCTGGGGAAGGACCTCTGGTGTCAGGTCCATGGAGTGACCTCCCACATACTCCAGATCACACAGAGCTTGAAACAAGCCCACTGGGGACCAGATATGGATCAATAAGCCCTCAACAGCACTGTGCTGTCTCTGGGCAGACCCACAGATCAGGATGACATGCTTTAGACCTGAGGATGAGATACAGTCTGACCAGGAGATGGAAGCACCCAACAGGTTGCCAGCAGAGATCGGGCAGAACCAGAGTGAGCAGCTCCAGCAGCTGCCAACTGTACTTCCCCCAGGTTTTGCAGTTGCTCACAGTGCTCCCTGTGCCACCTGCTGAAAACCTGGTACACAAAATCTAGGCACTCAGGTGCCACACGTGCTCTTAGACCCCTCTACAACTGCCTCGGGTTTCTCCTGCCTGCCTCGGAACCAGTCACATTAAAAATCTCCAGCTTGCACAGCCATCAATTTGGAAACAGCAATGCCAACAGAGGGTGGAAAGCTGTCCTGCAAGCATGGGCACGGAACCACGGAAGGGAGCCAAGGATGGCCTCAACGTCGGCAGCGTCGGCAGCAGGGCTGACACGCAGCCTGCTGTCTTCTTGTCCATTATCACCGATAACAGTTGGATGTTGTAAAACATCATCAGCTTTTCCAATAACTTGGAAATCAAGAGACAGCCCTGGCTGTGCCGAGCTGAGCCGTGCAGACAGGAGATGGGGCAGAACTGGGGCAAAAGGAAATGTCCATTTTTCCTCTCCTGTGCATAAGAAATCGGGGAGAGACAGGGAGGTCGGAGGCAGCAGCACAACCGTGCTTCCCCCAGGCAAGTCTGGAGAAGATCCTTCCCAAGATCCCTGTTGTTCACATGCTGCAGCTCCCACCAAAGCAGCTGTTTCAGCCCAGCTGGAAACGTCTGTGCTTCTCCCATGTTTTAAGGGCCTGGACCTGAAAGAGGGCTGAAAACGTGCAGTATCAAATGCTGACCTTGAGAAAACTGTCTTACAATAATATCACCACGCCAGAGATCACACCCACCGTATCTAATGCGAGCTGATGGATTCAGAGGCTGACAGCTGCAATTAATCTACAGGATAGATGTACTGTGGGAAGCAGCATGGAGAGTAGTGCCCTCTCTTCCTCTGCCTCTCGGACATGAGCGTACTTTGAATGTCAGAGACACCACTAGTGAACCATGGTCTGATTAGTCCTCCTGGGCCAAGAAGACCTTAGTCTCTAGATCGTGCCCTCCAGCACTACAGTCTCGGGTGCGGACACATATCCACCGGCAGCTTGACTGAGCCCAGCAGCTCATGCCAGAGACCACCCACCAGCTGGCTGCCCGCAGGGGAGTTGAAGCTGAGTGCCTACAACCATCAACCTCAACCTCGCCAGCAAAGAGTATTTCAAGTGCAGAACCACTGTCTTCTCCCACTTAAGCGGAAGCGCATACACCCAAAGGCCATCCTGCCCTGCTGACCACCCCTCTTTCTTATGTACTTCTATCAGAACTGAGGACAGTCAGTTCTTGACATCCACCTATGTTTAATAAAAGTCAGGTGGGGACAAAGCACTGGCTGGTTTGTGTCCACCTGCGCAGTCAGATGGATGAAAGGCTGCTCCACTGATGTATTTATCTGATAAGTCAGTCTTAATTTGTTCACATTATGCACATTCAGAGCCCTCTATAAATTAACCTCATGTTTCTCCCCAGTGAAATGTGTCTGCATAAGCAAACATCCCTTCGCCTTTGTCACTCGACTCCTCAGCCGTTCTCCTCTGGTGTTACACCCTAGATAAGGAGGTCTTTCACAAAAGGAATTGTTGCGTTCAGGTTTGTAGTTTATTAGCACCTATACGAGAGCCCCAGGAAAACAGCATTACTGATATAGCACTATGTTTTGGAAAATATTT